>QEPC01004412.1:82227-99174 GCA_003113815.1 Sphenodon punctatus | reverse complement strand
CTGGACTCGGGGAGGTTTTTTTTTTTTTAACTTTTTGGGTGGGACTTACATTGCAGCCATTCATTCAAATGGCTGCAATGTAAAAAAATCTGGTACCCAGAATCCGGTAACGGGACCGGATTTACCGGATTCCGGATTGCCGGTATTCCCACCCCTACCCATTACCACACTAATTCATGTGGTCACCAGTTAACTAAAATTGGAGGAAGGAATTGTATTAGAGGAAGGAATTGTATGCCTGAAATAGCATAGGGTGTGCATAGGGTGTTTTTAAACAAGATGCTACCTCACATGCGCATGGTCAACTAGGAGCCACACATCCAAATGCCCATCTGAAAGTGGAGTCCACCTCATGGCCATGCTCACTCCTGTGAGCCATACAGCACCCACTCATGGCCATGCACAGAGCATTGCTGGGAAATCCAGAGTACTCCATGCGGAGCAGGCCAAATGGATGCGAGGCAACAGGGAACCATGGAGTCCCTGGCCATATGAATAGTGGCAGTCAGCCACTTTAGCAGACAGGGCTGCCACTCATAGGCACTGTGGGCAGGGGACGTGGCTTTTGCAAGTCACAGGAACTTTCTGTTAGGGCTGGGGAGCTCAGGTTCCCCAGCACTCACACCTGGGATGTGTCAATTCCAAAGGCCAGTCTGGCGTGCTTCATCCTTTCACAGGGGGAGTGCATGGGGGATGCCTCTGTGGCTGCGGTGGCCACCCTGGGAGCCACCCTTTTGATTTGGTCTGGGATGTTCCGGAGCACCACAAGTGGGGTGGGCCAGAGCAGGTGGTGCCTGCTCTGCTTCCACATTGGGCGGGGTGCCTTTAGACAGATCAGCCAGCCTGGAGGTAAAGCAGAAAGAACTGGAGGTGCGGTCAATCTAAAAGCACCCAAAATGTCTTGTGGCTCTCAGTGATATGAAAATGTTGGTATGCAGTTCTTGGGTTTGAGAACATTGCCCATGCCTGGTATAAGATACAGTGGATCACAAATTGAACATGAGTCAATAGTGGGCTGCTGTTGCAAAAATAAAAGGCCTTTGCCATTTGGGGTTGTATTAACAAAAGCAGTGCATCCTAGACTTGGGAAGTTAGAGAAAAAACAGACATGACAAGGACCCGCTATGGCCAGGGACTCACTCACACATCTGTTCCCCAGCCACCAGATGTTTGACCACTAGTGCCTCAGGGCAAGTAGGTGGCTTGCCCATAATGAGTCCACCTGAAGATTTCAATCACTCATTTGGGGCCAGTGGCAACCCAAATGGGCCAACGTGTCTGTTTGGCCTCACCATACCCACCATGGGTCGGGGGCTACCATGGACTGCCGCCATGGCTGCCTGTCATTGACCACCCGTCATGGTGGGGATGGGGTGCTGGGAGAGGTCTGGGAGTGGGGTTAACTGCTCACATGTTTGTTGTACTCTCCCACCCTACCCAGGACAGGGTGGGTGGGAAATGGCCGCTGGCCTCCCGGGTTTCAGACACATTAGTTAGGTGCTGCCTGCCAACCTGGAGATCACCATGGTTTCATACCCCGCCCTAGGCAGAGGTGCCACTATGCCAGCATTGCATCTGTTTTTACCCTTAAAATAAGTACACCTATTCTCAGCACAAGTTGGATATTCCTTGGAATATTTTGTTCAGTTTTGAGCTTCATATTTCAAGAAGGATGCTGGAAAGGATTCAGAGAAAAACTAAGATTATCAAGTCATACAAAGAAAGGCAGATTAAACTGAATTATTATTCAATTATTATTTATCTGAATAATGATCTTCAAGGGGACAACTTCAATTGTTTATAAAATTGGGACCCTTTATCAAGTTGTCCCATAGTTTGGCAGCAATGAGAGGGAAGTCGTGAGATACACTCCTGATAAATGTCTTGTAAACAGGATAGATTATAGAAATGTTACAGCTGGAAATGCATTTTCACATAAAATGACTTGTAACATCAAGACCCTTTATGCAATATTTCTGAAATTTTTCAGGGTTGGTAATCATGGGGAAAGTCATAGCATTACTTTTTTTCATGTGCATGGGATGGAACATAAAAAAGTTGTAGCCAGGAATGTGTATGCAGCTTTTCTTAAAATTACACAATTCAATTGCTTATAAAACCACTTGACTTTATCCAATCTTTTTGACAATTGGTACAAATAGTGCCCTCCACTGTGGGTACAATCTCTCCAAGTTTCATCAAAATGTAATAGGAACCAAAAAAGGTATATCCAGAAATATGTTTTTCAGTTTTTTCCCATTTTTTCAAAAGCATAAATTCATTTTGGTTTTGGTTTTCATTATTATTATTTTTCTTTTTCATTATTATAAGAACAAAAAGGAAAAGGAAAAAATTCAATTTTGTTATTATGATAACAAAAATGAATTGCACACCTCTATTGGGAACACCACAGGACCGGTTCCAGGGAGATAAAAAATAATCCCCGAGCACCACTTGCTGAGTTCGTCCAGCCAGTAAAGAGTGGAGCCATTCAAGAACAACCCCACCTACCCTGGCACAGTTCTTCAGGTGAGTCACCCAGATCTCATGACCAACAGTATCAAATGCAGCTGACAGATCTAACAGAATCAACAGGGTCGAACAACCCTGATCCAATTCACGGCAGAGGTTGTTGACCAAAGCCACAAGTGCAGTCTCAGTGCCATAACCCAGGTGAAAGACAGACTGCGAGGGATCTAGAAACCCGATGTGGTCAAGACGCCACAGAAGCTGCTGAGCCACTACTTGTTCAATAATCTTCCCTTGAGGTTAGAGACACACTGATAACTGTCGAGGGAGTCAATGTCAAGCAATAGTTTATTGAGCAGAGGCCATACCACCACCTCTCTGAGGCAGTTCAGCACTGTGCCCTGCCACAGGGAGGCATTGACTACCCCCACCAGCAATGGCCACAGTGTCTCCAGGCTGGTCTTGACAAGCCAGGACGGGCATGGATCTAGTTCACAAGAGGTGGCTCTAACAGCCCCAAGAACACCCACTGAAACTGATCCCATGAAACTGGACAAGGCAGGGCTTCCATTACCACTGGTTCTCCCATCATAATAAGTGAAGCGTCTAAGTTGTGGTGAATATGAGCAATTTTATCCATGAAGTAATCAACAAACATGTCACAACAGGCACTGGAAAATTCCAGTTCCAGGCAGAGGGATGCCAGACTGACCAGCCCCCTCACTACCCAGAAAAGCTCCGCTGGACGTGACTTTGTGGATAATATGAGGAAACTCCTTCTTTGCTGCCTGCACAGTTATGGCATAAGCACGTAAACTGGCTTTATGTTGCAATTGGTCGGCTTCAGCACAATAACGGCGCCACCATTGCTCCAACAACTGCCCTTCCTGCTTCAGCTGCCACAGATCCTCAGGGATTCTACAGGGACTTGTGCCCCGATTTGGTTTTAGTTCTCCAGCTTCTGACTTCTGGCTCTTAAACTGGCTCTGTTCTTCAATTACAGTCTTGGATAAACTGTCAGCATCGACTAGGATTCTGACCTTCCAGACTTCAATCTAGCATTCAACCTTGACTGTGATCCTGACCTGGCTAACAAATAATCACAAAAGATATGCAAATATTTATAGTAACTAAATATGTGTAACAAATTATTATACAGACGTTAATTACCAAGATTATAGTTTTTTCCAGAAGATTTGTTAGATAAATGGGTGATGGGATCACATAGGATGGAGCAGGTCCGTTCATTTAAATATCTGGGCATGATTTTTGCCTTTAATGACTCCTGGAAGACCCATTTGATGGCAGCTAAGCAGGAAGCTATGATAGAGGTTATAGCTATTGTACGTTTTTTATGCAACAGGGACAGCAAAACATCATGGCAGTCAAAAGACTGGTGGAGGCAAAAGTTGAGGCAAGTATGTTCTATGGTGCACCGATTTGGGGATTGAGTAGGAATGCACTGGTAGGGCCAGGGACAATGGTGAATGGACTCTGGTGAAGAATATTGGCACTCCCCCGTGCTACCAATATAGCTTTGATTAACCTAGAATTGGGCAGCTGCTCTCACCTAGCCAAAGTATAATGAAGAGTTCTGTCCTTTTTGGCTAAAGTGAGAGATATGCCTCCAACTTCCTTACTGCAGTTGGTAATGCAAGAAAAATCAGCTAATAAGGTGGGAGAAAGTGATCAGTGGTGGTCCTCAGCCAACCTATGTTTGCAAACTTTAGGATTCTCTGAAGTTTTTCTTCAACAGTATACTAGTAGAGAGGTTATTAAGAAGGCCGGGCACCCTTTGCAGTGGAAGGAGTGTCTGCAGCTGTGGGGGAAGGGAGAGAGTCACATGCATTCTGCCTGCTGGTGCTAGGAGCTCATTGGCTGGATCTCCCTCTTACAGGTACTTATCCAGAGGCCGGGGCACCATTTGCAGCGGAAGGAGTGTCTGCAGCTGTGGGGGAAGGGAGAGAGTCACATGCATTCTGCCTGCTGGTGCTAGGAGCTCATTGGCTGGATCTCCCCCTTACAGGTACTTATCCAGAGGCTGGGGCACCCTTGGGCATCAGCCGAAGGGCAACACCAAAGGGTGTTGCCCATTGGTGGGGCCGTTGGTGGGGCTGCGAGTGGGCGTGGGTGCCCCCCCCTGAAAAGAGGTCCGTTGAGAGCATGGAAGAGGAGAGGACGAGCCCAAGCTACACCTGCACTGTGGGCTCAGAGAGGGCGGAGCCAGAACATGGCAGATCTTTAAAATCCACATATTAATTATGCTGTCCTCTAAGAGACTCCATCCAGAAACTTCGGCAGAATCAGCCAAAGCAACGTCGTTTGGAACATTTTTTTCCCCCTAAAGCATTTAATATAGGGGCGGACGATTGTGGAAGGGCTTCCTCAGTGTCTGCCTTAGAGCCTCCTTTCTTTCAACTTCCTTCTTTTGTGCCCTCTGATAAACCTGCTTCTTTTTATTTGCAGCACTCTACCCCGCGTAAGACCTGTGGGGACTCCCCTTTGCCTTCTCAGCCACATAAAGACCAGAGGAATGTATCATTAACTGATTTTCTAGCAAACCATGTTGCTTTAACCGCAGATTCGGTCCGGTATATGTGCTCCCAAGTGAGACAGATCCATGAGAAGTTGGATTTGTTAATCCTCCCGGTAGAGGGACCTTTAAGCCTCCAACGTCCCCCACTATATGTGGGGGCATACCGGTAGGAGTTTCCTGTCAGGGTTTGGGTTCTAAGCACAGGCAGCCTGGGCATTCCTCTTTCCCAGATGAGGAGGATTTACCTGGCCCTCACTTGTTGCCAGGTCACTCTAACGATCGCATTGTCAGACCTATTGAGTCCCCACCCTTGGATCATGCTGCCTTATACACTCTATTGCCGCTGAATTTGTTTTTTTCAGTTCAACCATTTCAGGGAAGGCGTCCACCTCCCTGGAATACAATATTAGATACTGCCGAACATCTTAGGTTATTGTTAAATTTCCCGATTCAGCTGCATTTACCGGTAGTAAGTCAGGACATTAAGTCTGTAACACAGTTGATGTTATCTAGGGATAGGTAGGTGATACATTTGGATTTTTTTGCCCCTGAAATGATATCGGCGATACTGGCAGCAAGATCTTCTTTAGAGGACAGATCTGTTTTTGTCTCTAATGCTTTTAAATCGAATAAGGTGGACATTCTGGCTTATCAAAATCAGATTACATCGGGCGAATGTTTTGGGCAGGATGGGGTTCAGGTAAGGGAGATGAGGGTGCTAGATAGGAAGAAGGTTTCGGAACCTATTTTTCCCCCTCCTCCTACTGATGCAGATAGTAACATCATGGGACTTGCCCCATTGCTAACAGTGAGGAAGGGTCCTTGTGAGGATTGGGGGGCAATGGAGATTGACCCTGGAGCTCTCTTGGCCCCTACTTGTCCCCATGGGGAAGCCAAACAACCCCTCCCCCAGCCTGTTCTTCCTGGCCCATTATCAAGGCCAGGGCACCCTTTGCTGCACTTGAGAATGATCTTTTGTCAAGATTAGAGGGGCTGTGTAGGCAGCTGAATCATCTAAGAGCACGGGAGCCATCTTCCGGGGGATGGGTATATCACTCGCAGCCAAGGACTCAAGGTACAAAAACTCAAATGGGGAGCCCACTACTTTTGGCATGTAAGCCCCCCACTGAGGCCGCAGTAGTGATAGACAGAGCCTCCCTCCTCAAAGAGAAGTTAGTTGACTTTGTGGGGGATCATCCGACAGTGGGGGCTAGAGAGAGCTCTATTCCCCCCCTGGAGGAAGAGGAATCATTGACCCAGGTTGTTGGTATTGGGTGGGAGAATAACCTTCAGGGTCTAGGGAAGACATCGAAGGCTGCTGGCTTACCTGTTCTTAACGTAAGTTGTGTGTCTGCAAATTCTGAAGTATCAGTAACAACCCCCTTGATATTAGAACAATGTGTGACCAGTACAGTACCCTCGGTTAGGTTAAGGAACCAAAGTGATGAGCCCTTTAGGGGGGGGCCCCCCCCATGACAATTACAGCCCACGGTTGTGACGATGGCATCTTGGAACATCTCAGGCTGGAAGGCCCGATGTCAGGACCCGGATTTTCTATCAACGCTGGCTCTTTGGGACCTTTGTTTGGTTCAAGAAACTTGGGCCACTGAGGAGTTAGAATTGCATGATTTTAAGATTTTTTCAGTGGGTGCCACTCCCTCTAGAGCTTTGGGGCGCCCGAGTGGTGGTTTGGCACTGATTTGTTCAACCTCTTTTTCTATTGAGGTAGAAATAATAAATAGTTATCAGTCATATTTTGTTTTATTTTACTGTAAATTACCTTCAAATGTTGAAGTCTTAATAGGAAATGTATACATTCCGCCACAGTCCTCTGATTATTATGCCCCGGACATCTGGGAAGAGATCTTGTATAGGGTAGAAAGCACTGTACAGTTATTTCCATCTCTCCCTGTCATTTTGGGCGGGGATTTTAATGCCCAGGTTGGTGAATGGCAGGGCCTGGAGAGTACGGGTGGCCCGTGGAATCCCTCAGGGCTGGGCCAACGTAATTCTCAGGACAAGTTAACTAATGGTAACTTAAGTTACATGAAAACCTTGGTGGATGAGATAGGGTTGGTCATTCTCAATGGGAGGACAGAGGGAGATAGGGATGGGTGTTACACGTACCATTCAGCCTGTGGCTCAAGCACCATTGACTATTTTCTGACTTCCCCCCAGCTTTGCCCAAAGATGATTAATCTATCAGATCTACCAAATTGCGCAACATCTCATTTCCCGCTTCAACTGACCTGGTGTATCTCCCAGAGTTGTGCAACCATTTCCCAGACTGAAAGGAGAGTTATGCGTAGTGATGGCCAGGGGCTATATAGGAGGATTCATTTGTCTCCTGATCTTGAGCGATGTCTCCAGACCTTCATATTGGAACCTATGATGGTTCAGATCACCAGTGTGATAAAAACTGGCCCTGTGGACCCCCAGGAGGTCCTTGATCAGGTGGTGGCTAGTCTTGGCCTGTTTTGGGGGCTGCGGAATCCAGTGCGCCTACCCCCTTTTGGGGGATTTGGGGGTTGGTTTGATGCTGAGTGCAAGGAGTTGTGTTCATGCCTCAGGAAATTGGGTCGTAGATTGAAAGACTTCCCTTCAAAATTGAATAAATAGGCATTCCTGAGCAAAAGAACTCGTTACCGCCAATTGATTGCCTCTAAGCGTGTGAAGTTTCAGAGGCACCAATGGGCGTGTTTGGAGGAAGCAGCAAGAAAGGGGGATGCTGTTCAGTTTTGGGGTTGCATTCGCCAAATGAGACTGGGGAAGGATGTAATGCCCACGGCGATTTTGTTGTCTGAGATGTGGGAGGATTTTTATGGTGCTATTTATTCATCTGCATCTTTTACTAAATTTAGTCCCCCATTGTATACGGCAGACTCCTTTCCTCATTGGCCTCCAGTTCAAGAAGAAGAAATTAGGGAACTTATTGCTAGTTGCAAGGGGGGAAAGGCTCCAGGCCCTGATCTAATAACAGCTGAAATACTGAAGGAAGCTCTAGATTGGTGGGCTTGGCTCTTGGCTCCGATATTTACATCAATAAATGTGACAGGGAGAATTCTGAGGTCTTGGATTAACAGTATTGTGACCCCTATATTTAAGAAAGGTGATCCAGGGGACCCAGGGTACTACAGGCCCATTAGCCTTTTGAGCATTATTGGGAAGCTCTACACCAGACTACTGCTAAATAGACTTCAGAACTGGATGGATGAACACCAAATCATCCTCCCGGAACAGGCAGGGTTCCAACGCTCCCGTTCAATGACGGACCATGTGTTGATTCTTGCCCATTTGGCTAGGAAAACATTGGAGCAGGGACTGAAGATATATCTTTGTTTTGTTGACCTGAGGATGGCATTTGACTCCATCTGCAGAGGTCGATTATGGGCTAAGCTCCAGGCTCTGCAGATGGAGCCGAAGTTGCTTTTCCTGATAGCCAGCCTGCATAGGGGGAACACCCTGCAGGTTAGGGTGAATAAGTGGGGTGATTTGATGCGGAAGGTCGAAGTGGACAGAGGGGTGAGACAAGGTTGTTTGCTGGCTCCTGCTCTGTTCAACCTATATATAAATGACCTGCCCCAGTTTCTGGCCGAGGTTGAATCTCATGGAAGGTAGTTGCTCTGCTCTATGCGGATGACACGGCCTTGGTCTCCCGTACCTCAGTCGGGCTGCGTTGTGTTATGCAGCAACTGAGTGATTACTGTTCTAAAGAAAATCTAACAGTTAACTATGGGAAGACCAAGGTTTTGGTCATAGGGCGTAGGAAGCATGGGACTACTCATCTGTGGCGGATGGGAGTCCATCAGATTGAACAGGTGGATAGGTTCCAGTATTTGGGTGTCCTTTTTGCCAACTCCCTCAGTTGGAAAGATCATTGGAGTAGGGTAAGGATTAGGGCGGGGCAGATGGTGGGGGTAATCCGGGGCTTCTACTTTCGGAAAGGTGGTCAGCTGATTCTTCCTGCGCTCAAATTGTTTCGTGCTAAGGTGTTAAGTCAACTGCTGTATGCCTTCCCTGTTTGGGGGCTGAAGTATTTGGACCAGCTGGAGCCCATTCAGAACGGGTTCCTTAGGGCAGTCTTGGGGGTTCCACGGGGTACGCCGCAGGTTTTTCTCCGGTTGGAAACGGGGTCCTTCCCGTTAAGAGTGGCTGCGATTCTGACCCTTGTCCGTTACTGGTTAAAAGTTGAACTAATACCCTGGGGTGATTGCTCTCTGGTGGGGAGGGCTAGGGATGAGGGCTTGCTGTGCTCTTGGAGGAGGGAGATGGAAGGGCTTGTGGGAAAATTAGGGTTATCCCGGGGTATTTTATTACTCCAGGGGGTGAAGATTGCAATGTTGGCGGTTAAACAGCGACTCTTGGACCAGCAGTTGCAAATTGATAATGAAAACATTCTTGGTCAGCGGGTAAACCCTTTATATGTTCCCCCAGCTAGGATTTTAAGTAAAGCAAGCTATTTGGTGGCTTGGGCAGATTTTTCCTTGAGGCGCCCCTTCTCTTGTTTCCGTTGTGGAGTTTTTCCCTCGGAGGTGTTGAAGGGCCGATATAACGGTGTCCCTGCTCAGGAACGATTCTGTCAATCATGTTCATTACAGGCTGTGGACACTGAATTTCACATTTTGTTTGAATGTCCTGAGTATGTGTTACCTAGGGCCAAATTATTTGAGTCACTTGGGCGAGCGGGGATAGGTTCCCCCTCTACTACCTCCCTTGCTCCTTGGTTGAATGACAGGTCCTTGGATCTAACAAGGTCGGTGGCACGGGGGTGGCCGCTAGGGCTAGGGTGTGAGAAGGATGATACCTCTAGGAGTTGTGGTCACTTTTACTCTGGATGCTCTCTATGGGTTGGAGAGGCTTGTTGACAGGCTAGATTTCATGCTTTAGTTACTCCATGGGCGTTGTATAATAATTAGTTTTAGGTTCTATGTGAGGTAAATGTACTGATTACCCAAACTCCTATTACCCCTTCTTCTCCTTGTAAGATGGCTGAGGGTTTGTAAAATGGGATAAGAATCTTTTATGACTGACTATGGTTGTTCTATTGTTGCTGGGCTGCACTATTGTGACATTGTGTATATAAGGAGTCGTTTATATTTTATATTTTGGATATATTATGTCCGTTTTTTACTTTTGTAATAACTTTGGTTGACACAATAAAGTTTATTGATTGATTGATTGGTTATTAAGAAGCTGAAGCAGAGAATAGTGGACACTGATAGGCAGAATCTTAGAGCTATTGCATATAATTCTAGAGTTTCTCCATACTATAAATATTGGGTACCGCCTAGGGAAGGGGTCCACTATTTGAATCAATTAGCAGACCCGGTTCTTAGAAAGGCATATACCAATCTTCACTTCCAGACAATGCAGTCAACTGTCCTGGAGGGCAGATACGGTCAGGTAGCTTACTTAAAGTGTATCTGTCCATGTAAGACCAAGGTAGAGGATTTAATACACTATATGATGATATGTCCACTATATGCAACTCAACGTCAAAAGTTGCAGGAAGCAATTGGTTGTGATGCTTCTCATTCAGTTTTCCATCAGCTTCTTTATTTACTAAATGATACTAGTGTCAAAAGAACTAAAAGGGTGGCAATGTTTGCAGCTAGGATTGCCCATATTTCACTAAAAAGTCTTTAGAAAACTAGGTGTGTACCAGAGTGTTATTGCCTAAAAGGAGCAATGGGTTGCAGTGAGATTTAAGTTCAGTGTACCTCGATGTAGGGTGAATTACGTCTGATAGCCCTGCTTAAATGTGCAGATTCGTTGATAAAGGTTTGGAATTTAGGGGGCTGGTGTGATATAACTTGTAGCAACTGGGTTGTGTATTTACCGTTATGTTTGATACAATGTGGTCTTAGTTTTGAATTAATTATATTGGTTGACGGGCATAATATAATGCCATATATACATGTGAGTTTTCTGTATTTGTTCTTGTTTGCTTTGTTTAGGGCATGTGGCAAACAATAAAATTATTACTTACTTACCAGCATTAATTACTGTTTCCTTTACACAGACCTTCAGCCATTTTTGCAAAATAATGCTAATTACCAGCAGGTAATATCATTGCTGAGCTGAGACAGAATTCTGATGTCTCATAAATATTAGTCACAGTCATTTCAATTACCATAATTTAATTCCTAAATGTACTTAGGAATAATGGACATAATTATTGTCCATTACACCAACTTCACTGATGCTGGAACATCATTACTGAAGTTTTCACTTAGAAAGCCACATACACAATAGAAATCTATTTGAAGCAATAAACACCTAAATTTTCTAGAGTTTTTTGTCTTATACTGTCCCCCTGGTACTCCAGCCATAGCCCTACAGGCCGAGTGTGGGCTCCCTCCGATCAGTGAACGGGTTTGGCAGGGGGCCTTTACCTATTGGCTTCAGCTGTTTTTTAAGGTTGTGGCTCCATTGTTCAGGAGGACACACCCAGGAACCTGTGGATGGCCCGGATGGAGACCAAGTTGAAAACTATGGGTATAGATACCCGGGCGATGAAGGACCTGGGAAAAAAACTCCTGCTAACGTGGCTGGCAGATATCACGTGCCAAGAGGAGAGGGCTGCCCTGGGGGAAAATTAGGTTGTTGGGCCCCTATGGCCTTTTGCTGATCAATTTGGGTGTCCCAATGCCGTACTTAGCACATAGCTTCCCTGTCAAATTAAGGAGACCTTTCATGCTGGCAAGGTTTAGCGCATTCCCGTCGGCTGTTACCGAGGGACGTTACAGGGGAACCCCGCTCGCGGAACAATTGTGTACCTGTAAAATGTGTTCAATCGAATCTCTGAAACTTCTGATCCTGGATTACCCTCATTATGCTGTGCTGCGGGACAAATATCTGCACCCATTAATTGGTAACCTGTCTAGGAGTGCACCAAGAGACCAAATCAAACATCTATTGGAGGATCGCTCTCTAGATGTGACTAGCAAGGTTACCAAATTTCTTTGGAAAATGTATGTGTACAAATTAAATATGAAGCCTCTACCTAATTTATGAATGGGTAAAGGAATATTCTTCGTCCACACTGCCCTAGAGGGATGGGGGGCCGTATTGCTCCCCGTTCCCTGGGCATGTAGGAGGCAATTTACACCAAAGGGCTGATTATAGGCTAAGGAGGAGTCTCCTAATCGAATCTTGGCATTGGTACAGACATACGGCTTGCGGTCACTAACTTATACCCTTTTCTGTGAATTTTATTTGGGTACTCTATATTTGATTAGGTTGTTTTAATTAAGACCTATCCTAGTTACTGAATACTAGGCTAAGCTATTCTGGTACGCTTCTGCGTTGTTTTTATTTTATTCTTTTTTGAAAATGCTATTTTAATTGGGGTGTTATTGTTTATGATATATTATATAGTTATAGCTTATTTGGCTATTATGTTCTATGTGTGGCTTATCTATTGACTTATTTTAATTTGTGACTGAGTTTGTGTTTGTCCCTGTATGTTCTTTTGCAATGACTTTATCGTTATGCAATAAATTATTTACTACTACTACTACTACTGTCTTTTCCACCACAGACAGCCCTTCATGTATGTCAAGCCTTCCTCTAGTACTGTTCTGAAGCCCAACAAAGAAGTTACCAGTTGCTTTGAAGATGAAAATCATTATGCCAGAACAGTAGATATCCCCCCAACATCTTTTCTTCCATGGTGACAAAAACGTTAGATGCTTTGCTTTTTATGATCTGTCGCCATGGGACATTAACTATCAGAATCCTCTCTTTGTCTTTGTTTTATATTAATTTGTGTCTGACACAATGTTGCAGCCGTGGGCAGGGAGGGACCCCATGCAGCAGTCTGCATCAGGCCAGGTCACACTCACAAGCCTCGCGGCTTGGCTCGCCCCTCTGGCTCCACGTCATGAAGGAGGAGTCCTCCCCAAACACAATAAGAGGAGTTCCAATCCCCTCCAGGCCACAAGACCAGTCAACCATCATCACCTCGGTCTTGTCTAGATCAGTTTCAATCAGCTCACCCTCATCCAGTCCCCAACAGAAGGCAGGCAACAGGTAAGTACCGAGACTGTCAGGCCTGGGTCAGATGAAAAAGAGAGGTAGAGCTGGGTGTCATCAGCATACTGATGGCACTTTATTTATTTATTTTCATTATTTATACCTTGCTTCTCCTGCCTAGGCAGCTTGAGGGGATTACAAAAGTTAAAATATTTTAAATATACATAAAATACATAAAAGGGAGGCATAAAAATAAAAATAAGAAAATAAAAAACCCATCCTCCCCTCCCACCCTTTTACCTCCCTCCCTCATCAAAGGCCTGGTGGAACAGCCAGGTCTTGCACTGTTGTTGAAATGAAGCAAGGTCCAGGGCCATCCAGACCTCCACCAGAAAGGAGTTCCACAGCCTAAGTGCCACCAGCAAGAACGCCCTCTCCATTGTAGCGCCCCACACCACCAGGGGACATCAAGAAGGGTGCTCCCAGAGGACCTCAGGGGTCAATTCAGGACACGAAGAGTGAGGCGGTCTTGCAGATAGGAGGGGTCCAAACTATATAGGGCTTTATAGGAAAGCACCAACACTTTGAATCAGGCCCAGAAGACTTCACCCCAAACCTCTGAATGACCTCACCCAGCAGCTTCATATACATGCTGAACAAGAAAGGGGAAAGAATGGAACCATGTGGGACCCCACAGTGGAGGTCCCAAGAAGACAATAGCCCATAACCACTCTCTGGGTCCTCCCCGAGCGGAACCACTCAAGAGCAGTCCTGTGCACCAGGTCCCACAGTTGTGTCAACAACACCTCATGATCAATGGTATCAATGGCCACCAAAAGATCTAACAGGATCAGCAGGGCATAATTCTCTTGTCAATCTCCAGGTGCAGGTCATTGACCAAGGCCACAAGTGCAGTCTCCATGCCATACCCAGGGTGAAAGCCCAATTGGAATGGGTCCAGGAAATCCAATTGTACTGATGAGCCTGGGGCTATTGGGCAACCACCCGACAGTATGTATGTAGAATGGGGATTTTAATTGTTTTGTGAGAGACAATCCTTTTTTATACCATGTTTCAAAATTAATTTCAAAATTTAGCAATCCTCCACATAGTAACATAGGAAGATGCTTTATGTCCCAGGAAACAGATTGCATGACACTGATTTTACCCGATACTGGTTCCTTTGGTCACGCATTTGTCTCAAACATTAAGCAATGCGTGTCTAAGACGGCCAGTACAGTGAAACTGCAAATGGCTTATTAAATCAGTTATGGAGCCACTGATTTTACCACAACAAATAGATGCCTTCACTAAATGTCTCACTGATGTCTCCTTCCAGAAAGGAGGTTGACAAATCATGGATACTTGCCTGACAACACAAAGTCATGTTGGGGATTTAGCTGAAATGGCATGCACTAAATTTAAAACAGTGATTTACAGTTGTAATATTATTAATTGAATAGCCAGCAGAGAGCTTTTCTGAAATGAGCAGAAATCACCTCCTGCTAACTATGATAACATGTTTCCCAACTGCAGCGGTACAGTGGATAAAAACAAGCTGCTGTTTAATGTGTGCTTAAGTGCTCATAGTGATACATCATTTTGGATCATAATAAGAATTAGAGTATTTATATCTGAAGGATGTTCAGGCAAAAGCAAGTATGTTGTAGTCTTTGTAAGACTTTTGTCTAGATTTTCAAAGAGGTGCATGGGGAGTTATATAAATTATTTCATTAATAAAAGCAGAAACACTCTTATGTGTGGTGATCCGTATGGCATTCTGATACTTTAGCTCCGTTTTCTATGCCCCTGTTAAAGAATATTGCATTCCCTGTGTTGCCCGTAATATTAATTTTCAGATATAAGGGAGGTAATCTTAAGAAGACGGTGAATCAATGTGGCCTGGACTCCAATTTGTATTGCACATCTGCATGAGTGAGTCAGAATCCCTCTGATACATCAAGGGGGCTACTTGGGGCCAGGTTTACAAGACTATTCATTTTTTTACAACAAGGAGTAAGTGGTTGAGGGAGATGGGGAATGAGCATAGTTATTCCTGGAGTGGTGCATGTAACACACTGCTCCTTCTTTAGTGATGAACCTAAGGACGCATCTATTAACCTATTCTTTCTTTGATTTGATTATTCTCTTTCCTGGCTGCAGTGATAGCCACTTCACACACATGTTTTCTAGTATAGTAAATGCAGTATACCATCTGCACATGACTGACTAATAATATTATGACTATGATGACTGATAAAAAAAAAACAACCATACCTGTAAGAAGAAAAATAAGAATGATTGATCAAATTAGTTTCTACAGGGGCATAGCTACCATCGGACAAAAAGGGGCATTCGTCCCCGGGACCATACTGGCTGGGGACCCAATACCCAAGTTAACTAAGCCCCCCTCCCCCCCTTTTTTTCCCTTTTTAAATTGTCACCTGAACTGACTGGGGGTCCTTCCAGCAGCTGTGTGGGCCCCCTCCCTGCCCGTGGTTGCAACATTGTGTCTGACAAAATGTTGCAGCCGTGGGCAGGGAGGAGCCCCATGTAGCAGTCTGCATCAGGGCAGGTCACATTCACGAGCCTCGTGGCTCGGCGCGCCCCTCTGGCACCACGTCATGAAGGAGGAGTCCTCCCCACCAATCCGGACCCAGTCCAGGCAGGGCTGGCTTGAGGGAGGCTCCGCCCAAGCAGGAAGGTGTCCGGCAGTGGCTCCAACTGAGTGGAACCACCACCAGGCACCTTCCCACTCCGGCACTCCCTGCATTGAGCCTGGCCTGGCCTGGCCTGGCCTGGCCTGGCATGGCCTGGCCTGCCCAACCAGCTCCGGCCTCCAGGGCTGGTCGGGTGGGCCAGGGCAGCAGTGGCACTGCTGCTGGCCACACTCAGTCCCAGCGTGAAGGCAGTGAGCCTCAAGGGACAGAGTGCACTGTGGGACTAGCTCTCCACCGGCCCAGAAGACAGATGGGCCCAGCAGCAGGTCACCAGCAGCATGCCGCAGACTCTGCAGAGAGCAAATAAGTCCTGAACACCAGTAGCCCAGCATCCCTAGACTGGTCGAGCTGGGAGGTGCCCCTAGGCCTACCTGTGGCTTCACTGCTGGCAGGGGGGAGGGGGAAGGGTTAGCGTGGCCACTGTCATTTCTTGTCCCTGGGACCATCCTAAGCTAGCTATTCCCCTGAGTTTCTACAAATATTTCTCTAGCTTGCCTGGGGCAATTTCATGCACATCTGTGCCTCTTTTCTAGTTGAAACAGGGTTACCTGTTAACCTCTTTAAACTGATGACATAACCAGAACACCATAACATCTCACAATTATCCTGTCTTAGAGAAGTTCACTCTAACATCCTACTTCTGTAGATCCACATGGGCCCAAATGTCACTGAAAAAGAACTACATAGGAGGTCCATATACACCTCTCCAGACTGGTAATTTTTTAGCCCTCTTGGATGTAGCTAACAATGATGAACAATTCTTCTCTAAAATAATTAATAATTGACCTATGTTAACAATTATGATCCAACACACAAACACAGAAGCTGTCAGAGCTGTTTGAAACTGTTTCCGCAGGAAAGTGTTAGGAGTATGACTAAACTAATCAAGACAAGGACTTAACTTGTGCTTGGGAAATGCTGCATACGGTGTAAGAATGAGACTACAATCAAAATGTGACATAGAATGAATGCTTTTATGTCTACAAACTTTTTAAAAGTTGTAATCTAACTCAATGCATTCTCTAATTTCATTGGCGGTAATCACAAACCCCCTCCGTGTAGGATTCACATGGCACAATGTACTCTCAATGGTCATGTGCTGGTTTCATGCAGCACACGGGGGACATGGGATCATCCCCACCATCAGGAAGGGTGTGAGTAATATTTAATTACATAAAGTACATGATGTCTTAGAGCCCAATATATTGGGTGATTTCAGACGTTACGGGGCCCATTGGCCCCGTA
>QEPC01004412.1:26464-66107 GCA_003113815.1 Sphenodon punctatus | reverse complement strand
GGCGGAGCCACCACTACAAAGGCCGGCACTGCAAGGGTAGCAGTGCCGGTGAACAGAGCTACAGCCCCTGGAGAGACTGGCCCCCCTTGAGCTAAGTGTTGAACTTGACTGTTCCTTTGTATTAATTGCGGTGTGTGTTCCCTGTCCCTGTTCCCTTCCTGTTGTTGCAAGCAGAGTGTGTTTTCTCCCGTCCTGAGCTAATTGTGTATGCGTGTACCCCTCTGCCCCTTGTCCCAGGTTGTTGAGAGAGTGAGTGAGAGCCTGCGGGCTCGCACGGTTGGGCCTTCCCCTCCGTCCTGGGACCATCCCTTCCCTTCCCCTTGAGAGTGTGTAAGCCCCATGAACCCTATCTGTGGACCTTGGGACCCCCCCCCGTGGACCTGGCACTTCCCCCACAAACCTTCCTCACCATTTCCCTGACGAGTGCACGTGGCGAGGCTGGACCCCCTTCCTTGTTCCCCAGCTCTGTGCCCTATGATGATAGGGGTCAAGATTCAGAGTGCGTAAGCACACGAACAGACCCAAACACTATCCTGACGGGCCTCCTTCCCTCGCAGTTCACAAACAGAGCTCCCACGTGTGCGAAAGGTGTGAGTGGGTGGCGCTTCTCCCCTTCCTACCCCCTCCCACTGACACTAGTAAAAGAGGGTTACATAGTATAATGTTAATTGTATATAGGGAACCAATAAAAACAGATAACCATAAGTGACAAGTCTAAAAAGGGCAGCTGAATTTATAAGCACTTTATATTCAAATACAAGAACTTTTCAAAGCAAGGGCTGTAGGACTGAATCCAGCCTGGGATCTGCCAGCAGACCACAGATGTAAAAAAATAAGAAAATAATAAGATAGGGAGATAAACAGTGGGAATCATGGAGGTCCATTTTAATCACATCTTTATGATTTAATGTATTGTCTTGGAAAACATTTTTGGAGCAAATGTAGTTAATTTACACAACCACTTGTTTCCTAATGCTGCAGACTGCCTCCGTGTACTTTCCCCAACTATTCATTTAAACCATATGGTATACTGTAATAACCTGTTAGGAACAGGACCAAATATCTTGTATTTCTGCCACAAATAGGATAGCTTCTATAAAAATGAAATAAAATAAGCCATTACAAAAGTATGGCAGTCCAATGATTTACAATGTCAAATGCATTAATATTTATTTATTTATTTATTTAAAACATTTTTTATCTCGCCCCTCCTGCCACTGGCAGCCCGGGGCGGCTAACGAAATCATCAATAAAACTACAATGAAATATGTAAAACATTAAATACTAAAAACAACGATAAAAATGAGGAGACAAAAAAACCATACCACCCACCACCCTCACCCTTCTCCCTCGCCAAATGCCTGGTGGAACAGCCAGGTCTTACATTTTCTACAGAAACACGGGAGGTCAGGGGCCATATGGGTCCCTACCGGGAGGGTGTTCCAAAGGCGTTGTGCAGTCACTGAGAATGCCCTGTCTTGCGTGGCCCCTGGGAAACTTGAGGGACCTCCAACAGGGCGCCCCCAGATGACCGCAGGGGCCAGTCCAGAACCCGAGGAGTGAGGCGATCTCGCAAATAGGCAGGGCCCAGACCGTGTAAGGCTTTATAGGTCGAAACCAACACTTTGAATCAGGCCCGGAAGACTATCGGCAGCCAGTGCAGAGCTCAGAGAACTGGTGTAATGTGCTCTCAGCAGCCCAGCCCCACCAGGAGCCGGGCCACCGCATTCTGAACCAGCTGCAGCTTCCAAGCCATCACCATAGGTAGCCCCACATAGAGCGCATTACAGTAGTCTAACCGAGCGGTAATAAAATAATGGATGATCGTGGGCAAATCCGAAACCAAAACCAGCGGTCGAAGCCACCGCACCAGGTGTAACTGCCGGAAGGCACTCCTAGCTACAGCCTCCACCTGGCCATCCAGGTGGAGCTGCGCATTAAGAACCCGATTGCCTGCTATGTAAACCTCAAGATTTCTATAACTTTAAATGATTAGACCAGAAAAAAACAGCAATAAAAGACAGAAAATGTTGTTCAAATTAATTCTTGCCCATTACAAAAGATCAAGTTCCCTAAGGTCATGAAAACAATTGCTTGGTTTGCTATATCAAATCAATTAAACATGGCTAATCATTGTTTCTAAAAATAAGTTATCACCAGTAGATGAGATTTGTTTAAGTCTTCAAACAAATATTTTCCAAATTGCTGGAGGATTTGGTTGGCAAGATAAGGAAGGGTTTGGCTAGATACTTATTTTTACTACCCTCGCCTCTGAAGGAAGTGCCTCTTTCTTCATCACAAGCAGGGTCAGCCTTACCATAGGATGATCTGGGGAAATTGCCCTGGGCCCTGCTATTCTTGCTAATTCCAGGGGCCCTGAAGTGGCCCCTATTTTCAAAAGGGCAGGTTGCGGGGACCCCCATTCCCTCCCAGTGGAGCCCCAAACATGACCATCTCTAGGACCCCACGGAAGGTATGCCTGAGTGGGCAAGGCCATGGGAAAGGGGTTGGACCATCAGGGTCCTGGATTTTAACTTTGCCCTGGGCCCTACAAGCTCTAAGGCCAGACCTTATCACAAGAACTAGTATTAAAAAGATCAGAATCCCAGGAAAATACCATTTTAGAGCTGATCAAAAACAACCACAATGCAAAATTTAAATATAGAGTTCTTTTGAATTTTTAAAATAAAAAATGACATTCAACTCTTCATCGAAATTTTGATGAAATATCATTTCCATTAAGATTTTGAATTTTTCAAGTTCAGGTTCTGACATTGATAGTTGAAGTTTTGACAAAAGGTTTAGAAAGATCAATGAAATGCCCAGCGGTACATTGTTTCTGTTTTTTGGTTTCATTCTGACCCAAGTCCTTAAACTTTTTTTAAAAAATGCCATATGCACTATATATTGTTTTTAAATTGTTGCTACCTGCAGTAAAGTTGCCTGCCTAAGGGCCTTTTCACACGAGACACCTCCACTCATCTCCACGCAGTTTTGCTGTGTGGAGATGGGTGAAAGGTGACCGTGGGAATGCCACAGTGGACAGGTGGAGGTGTGTTCGTGTGCCCGCACTCCACCAATCTCTACCCATCACCCATGCACGGAGGCATTGGGGGAAATGGAGGTGCCTCTGTGTGTGGGTGATGGGTGGAAGTGGGCAGAGATGGGTGTGCGCCTGTGGGAATAGCCCCACATCCATCTCCCCCCACCGCACACCTCTCCCCCCATGCACCTGCAGGGCCTCTGGTCCATTTGAAAAGGATGTTCATGCCAGAATTCCTACAGGTCAGAAATCACACAGGAGATGCCCCCAATAACCGCATTTGGGGTTATAATTGCAATAATTGCATTTGCCACTTCACTTCAGCAGTTAGCACTTGACTTTCTAAATGGTTTTCTATCCTAAGTTTTCAAACCAAATTTTCCAAAATATATTTCTGGCTTCAAGCGAAGTGCTAGAAGGGAATAGATATAAACCTCAGAAAAATTGTGCAAACACTCTACTAACTCCTAAAGGGGAAGTATGTATTAGGATCTTTTTTATCTTTTATGATCTTTATCCAACCTGTTTGGCCTTGAGAAATCTATTAGCTTTATTCCCTTTCTCATCAAACATTAACTTTATCAATTAGTGTTCTTAGATAATTATTTACTTTACCTCTCATTTCTGTAACTGTATGTGCTATCCCCTTTATTTATTTATTTTATGTTTAGATTCCAAAGTCCTTCAAATTTATTTTTCTACCTTTCAACTTCCCTTTTGTTTAAACTCATGGAGGTTTCCCAGACCATTTCATAATTCACTTTCTCCCATTATCAAGTAATATAAAATGTCTAATGAACTCATTCTTTATTATTGCCATCATCTTAAGCTCCTATGGTCTATTACTAATGCCTCAGAAAACTAGTTGTTGGAGAGTTCTCACAGTAAAAACCACACAGATAAACAACAACAACAACACACACACAAGCACACAACAAAACACAAACAAACAAAAACAAAAAACCACCACATAGACGGACCAGTTGTGGTGACACACAACAACAATTCTGCATCTTCACCAGTTTGAAACAACAGGATCATAAAGAGGACTGACCTGATTCGCAGACTATTTTCAAGTACTCTTTTCCTTTCATGTTCAGATTTGCACCATTGTGAACTTTCATGTAAAATTGAACTCTATTTAATTCAGTTAGTTCTTCATTAAGAAAAGGAAATCACACTAATCAAAGTAACAGTTTACCTTCATTACACAAGTGAACAGAGCAAATTACACATAATCGAAACAGACACCTGAGAGTATAGGCCACTTCCAAATGATCAGCTTGCCCAGGATTAAGGAGGGAATGGAACATAAAGTGACCCCCTCACCTGCATTCCAGAGATGCAAAATGAACAGTATGGGCAGCAGCTGCCCCAGGGGAAAGTGTGCAACCATGAGACAAAAAAGCAGGGTGAGACAATCCTCTTTAAAAAGGTGAATTTTTCACCTACCAATTATGTGTCCATCTTGGATCAGCTGCATGCTGCCACCTTGCCCTGGACCTCTAGAACGCAAAGCAAAATGAAGGGGCATTGGGCGTTAGCAGACATAAAACATACCTATGGAAATATGTGGGGTGTTGAAATTGCTGACGTTGTCTTGACTCTGTAGCTGCTCTTACACACTGTTATGGTCATGCTGTTGCTTGGTCCAGCGGCTACCCAAAAATCTCTCCCACCATCTGTTACCCAAAGGATATCATGTTCCTATCTCAAGAAAGATATAATAGAACTGGAAAAGATTCAGAGAAGGGCAACAAGACTGTTGGAAGGGATGGCTCAAATTCCATATGAAGAGAGGCTCAACAGGTTGGGGCTGTTTAACTTGGAGAAGAGACAATTAAGGGGGGAATATGATACAAGTTTATAAGATCAAGAGTGGCATAAATAAAGTAAATAGAGAACTGTTGTTAAATGGCAACAGATTTAAAACAAACTTTTACACACAGCGGACAATACAGTTGTGGAACTCATTTCCAGAGGAGTCTATGGCTGTTTTTACATGGACCGGGGTGGGTAGGGGGTGGGTGGGTGTTTCGGCGCGGAGGGTGTAGGTGGGTGCGTGCCCGACACACACGCACCTACACCTATCTACACCCTCCTCCACCCACGGAGCATCCCCCGTTCTGTCGGAGGGCTCCATGGGTGGAGGTGGGTGTGCAGTGGGTGTTAGTGGGTGTGTACAGGAGCGTGCATGCTCAAATACCCGCCACCCATGATGTTTACACGGGCGCACACCCACCACATATCCATCCCCCCACTCACAGACAGCTGTATATATGGACTGCCCCCCTGCCTCACACCCGCCTGAACACCGAGCGGAGGGGAGGTTCGTGTAAAAACAGCCTATGAAAGCCAGCAGCATAACTAGTTTCAAATGGAAATTAGATAAATTCTTAGAGGATAGAGCCATAAACGCCCACTAGCTGAGACTTAAACCCCTGGTTTCTGGTAACTGAGAGTGGCTAGCAGGTGATGGGTCACACCTCCATGACCTGCATATGTACTTTTCTTGAACTACCAGAGCTGGCCATTGTCAAAGACAGGATGCTAGGCTAGATGGACTGCTTGTCAGATCTGGTATGGCACTTCTTATGTTCTTATGTTACGTTCTCAGATTACCACAGACCAGAAATTGGACAGTGCAGTTATGTATATATAATGGGATACATAATAGCAGCAGATACATGATGGCCCTGATCATGATTTCTTGGAACCCAACCTGCAATAAGTGCATTTTGGCATAGGTATCTCCGCAAACATGTTTACACTGAAAATGACTGTTATCTCAGATAACACCCACTTTCACACAACCCTGACCCTTCTAATCTGGGCTGAGCCCCCTAGTATGAAAGTAACCTCCCTTAGTAGCACCTAAAATGATTGTAACTGGGATTATAGTGGGATGAGGGTAGGATTTTTGTAATGTATTTTAACATTATTTAATTGTATTATGTTTTTACTATTGTAAGCCGCCCTGACCCTTTTGGAAAGGGTGGGGTATAGGTTTAACTAAAACTAAAACTAAAACTAACTAACTAACCAACTAAATTAAATGGAAATGGAAATGTTGTTTTTAATGAATTTTAGTATATGTTTTTAAATGTTTTTAACTGCCCTGAGATGTCTGTGGCAGGAGGGGGAAGCATACAAATGTATAAATACATAAATTAAATAAAGTTCCAGAGAATCGTGCACTAATAAACTGCAGTGCAAACTAGTGAATATTGGGTATCAAACTGCAAAATTCTTTATGAAATTCGCAAGTATGATGTCAATTTCTAATTCATACCATCCATCAAATATTCAATTTATTTAAAATATTCATTTTAGCCTTAACCATAGCGGATTTGAGTTGCACCTCAAAAGAGAAGGACTGGCCAACAGTAAGGCTAGAGAGTTTATGGCTACCGTCATCCAGCCAGCAAAACTTCTTTGAAGTCCTGGTGAAACTTAAAGCTTTCCCATCTACTGGTGGACCCAAGATTAGCACTGTAAGCATAGATACCACCTGCCTTTTGCAGGAGATATACCAGCACTGGAATGAAATTGCTTTAGCTGACACAGAAGTATGAAATTTAGAGGCTGAATCACCAGCCTTCCTGAATTCACCCCCATATGTGAAGAATATTTATATAAAGCATTAATTTATTTAAAGGGCAGCTCTTTCCCCACCTGTGTTTCACATTTGATTAAAAATTACTATACAACGAAACTGTGAGGAAAAATCTGTGATGCTCTCTTGGAGCTAGGGTAATAATAGCATTCTACTCAATGTTTGCTCTTGTGTTTCATTTAATATCACTAGAGCTTTTTGAAATGCTTACATTTGCTATATATAATATAATTCCATATTTTTTATTTGAAATGGTCGACACCCCATAGAGACCTATGCCTTCCATCTTGCTTGCTTCTGAGAGCTAAAATTCATTACCTAACATGTAACGCTATATACTGACACCAGAACTGTCAGTTATAAGGTTATTTTAAAGTGTAAACACCAGAACCTTTTGTTAATAAAAGTTGTCATTTTAAACAATCGGAATGTCTCCCATATTGCTCTGCCATGTTCTCAAGGGACATGTTGGATTCTGAATACAGTCACACTATTGTTTTCTGAAGTTTAAACAACTTCACTGCATTATCGCTTAATCTCAATAGTGTAAATATAATTCGAAACAAATGTTCAAATAAACTAAAAGGGGGTAAAAAATTAAGAACTTGTACAGTTTCAGAACCAGCCATGGAGCCACATTGCCAATAGCCATCTTCGACTCTGTTCAGAAAGGTGATAATACCAAATAGCTGTACTGAGACTTGTGTAGGGAACAAATCTGGTACAGGGGCAAAACCTAAAAGATTGCTCTCACTGTATTAGGCTTCTGGTCTCTGCTCCAAGATTGCTAGGCCTCTGTCCTCATAAGAACTGCTTGCATTTTAGTTTTAGGAATTGCTTACAGAAGCTTACTCCTGATAAGGAAATATAACCTTGAGTATAGTCTGCCTGGAGCCCAGAGCTAACTGCAACTACTAGACTGGAAAATACCAGCTTCTTGTTATCTTCTTTTATTTTGAACTGTCTATAAAAGCTTCTGTCTTTCTCCATGAGGGAGAGAAAGAAGGGGAAAAAAACTTTTAAACTGCAGCTCTCCACATAGCTATGTTACATTTGGAATAAATCTCACCTTTGACTGACACATATTGACTTTGTGTGTTAATTTCCACCACACTTGTAACGTTTTATTTTATTAGAAAATTCAGCAATCTTGATAAATTGGGACATTCCGAAGAAGGTCAATCTACACAGCATAAATCTGCAGAAGTTTCACAATTCCCAGGGTTGATCCATAGTCTCAGTCAGTGACCCACATTCACTGTGCTTCCCCATTAGGAGCAATAGGGAAGATCCAGTGAATGTGGTGCCTACTCTCAGTGAAGCAGTCCCCTTAGAATAAGGCACTGGACTCATCAAGTTCAGTTTAATGTTCCCCTCTCAAAGTCAGTTCATTTTTCTCCATACATCACTGATTCTCTTCAGGACCCATTCCTCAATCAAAACTGTTCTTACCTGTGAATAATGTGGGACATGCTATAGGAAGGTCCTGGTATAAATTACTTATCTTGTGTTTCTGCAGATGATGTCCTGGGAACATCCTCATGTCTGGATAATTTCACCATTGTAGCTCTAACCCTATTAAAAAAAAAATATATGTGTCCTTAACTTTATGCTTTGGGGTGCTCCTCGACTCCCAACTCTGCCTGGATCTCCAGGTGGGGGCGGTGGTGAGGAGCACATTCCGCCAACTACATCTGGTGGGGTGGCTTCAGCCGTATATCTCAGACTCTGACCTGACCACCATCATCCATGCTTTCGTTCCTTCAAGACTAGACTACCGTAACACGCTCTATGTAGGGTTACCCATGGCGACAGTCTGGAAGCTGCAGCTGGTGCAAAATACAGTGGATTGTCTTCTTATGGAGATGGGCCACTGTGAGCACATTACACAGGTGCTCGGTTCTCTGCACTGGCTGCCTATAGTCTCCCAGGCCCAATTCAAGGTGTTGGTGCTTACCTATAATGCCCTAGATGGCCTGGGCCCCACCTATCTGCAGGACCTCCTCACTCCCCGGGCCCTGGATTGACCTCTGCGGTTGACCGGGGGTGCTTTTTTTGAAGTCTTCCGGCCTTCCTGGGGGGCGACTAGTGATTCAAAGAGACCGCCCCCCCCCCAAGTTGTGAACGTGGTGAAGCGAGAATTGTGGAGCAAGCGAGAGTGAGCGACTCCAAAAGCCCCAAGCATCTGGACCTTTCCCTTTGTGCCTTCCTGTGGCTGAGTTGGTGAATGTTTGTGAGTGTGAGTGGAGCGAGATTGTGCGTGTGTTTTCCCATTCCCCTCCCCCATCCAGGGTTCCACCCTTTCTGTGTGAGTGACCCTCTTCTCCTCCCTTCGTGGGCTTACCTTCCTGATTCCCTCACCTCTCCCCTTCATGCATTGCGCCCTTCCCCTCACTGACCCTGGAGAGAGTGAGACAAGTGAGTACCAGAGCAGACCTTGGCTTCCCTGTGTCACAGCGTCCAATGATGATAGTGGCCTGTTCTCTTTAAGTAGAGGTAAAGGCCACCACACTATCCTGACGGGCATTATCCTCACGCTATCGCTCCCCGATACCAGGCAAGCCTTGGTCATGTGTGTGCCCCCCGTGCGAGTGTTGAAACTCCCCTATCTAGTGACACTTACACTATGTACATCAACAAATTCTTTGGCCAGCCATCCTTCTAAGGATGAAACCCTTCCCTGGCCTGTAGAGTGGGTGCTTGTCCCCAGGACTCCCTGGCCTGACTCTCTGCCAGTCAGCCTCAGGAAACAAACTTACCAAGGTGTCACTGGTGATCCTCAGGTTAGGCTTCCAGTCCAACCAAGGCTTAATCTGTTAAAAAAAAATGAATTGATGGGCCTCAAGCCTGCCCCAGAAGCCATAACCCCTGCCCCAGAGCAGGGGGGGAGTGAACCTTAGTGTCCAGCTAACAGCCCAACTACTGGATCACCTTGACTCTCTACAACCAAGAATAAAACAGAAGTACTTGTGATTTAATCTATATAATGACCAGTGCAGAGGGAAGGGCAGAAAAGTCATTAATGAAAGCCAAAAAAACGATTCAGGTTTTGTTTGTTTTTTGAGTGTGTATCCAACCATGAAATTGCCAATGTTGGCCTTTTCCTGGTCTGTCACATTTCAGGGTGCACTCCCCTACTAGATACATTTCCCAGGGCTCAGCCCCTCTTGAATTTATTTGCCAAGGTTGAGCCCTGGCAAGACACTCCTCTCCACCACCACCCCCTCCAAATTAAGCCTTGATCCCAACCCTGAATGCCCAGGAATCAGGACTTGCAGGTCACGGACCTATTCAACTTGTTTGAGTTTAGAGTAAAAACAGACGTGTGGCTGGTGTGGAGGTTCTTTGGTTCAGGGTGGGGTAGGAAATAGTGGCGGCCAGTCTCCAGGTTGGTGGGCAGCACTGAACAAATGTGCCTGCCACCAGAAGGAGCCATCCCACTGGCCCCAACATGACCCAGATAGGGGAGGAACCACAACAGATGTGCGGACAGGGAGTCCTGCCCCAATAGCAGCACCTTGCACCATGCCATGATGGGCAGCCATGACCACTAGGCATGATGACCAGCTATGGAGGCCCCTGCCCCGCAGAGGGGATGGTGGAACCGAACAGATGCATTGGTTAGCTTTGGTGGGCCTTGGCCCAGAACGAGCACCCATGATCTTCCAGAGGACTCATTCTGGGCCTGCCATCTACCAACTCCTGGGCATTAGCAAGCCCACATCTGGCGATGGAGGAACAGACATGCAGGTGAGTTCCTGGCCCAGGAAGTCCATAGCGGGCCCGTATCATGTCTTTTTGCACCCTTAGATGTGTTACCTGGGCTTCAAACAATAATATGGCTACTAGGGCAGTCAGGCTCCTGGAGCAGTTGCATCTGAGGTCTTCTGGTTGACCCTGCTACATGCCCATTGCCACTAACTTAGGGAAAATACATATATATATATATATATTCAATTTTTGTCCATCCTGTTAAATGTGCAGCTTAATATGTTTATCAACATAAATACTAACTTATATGGGGTGGGCAACTAAGAATAGGCATTTCCTCTGCAAACCATGTTATTTGTCATTCTAAACCTGTGGGTACACCAAGGTAAATTGCAGGTGAAAGATGAGATGGGTGGGTTTTTTTTCCTGTTTGACTTGTTGGGGCTTTTCAAATGTTTGATGGTTTGGGAGGCAACTGAGCTCTGAGATGTTTTCATTTCCCCAACTTCAATCTAAACAATATCTTTGGTTGTCTGTTTTCAGACAGTATATCAAGGGAAATTTCAAAGGCAGTGATTGAAAATCCCTGATAGTGGCTCTAGCAAAAGAGGGATCAGTGGAAGGAGGAATTTCTTGCTTTAATACTGTTTCTGATTTGAGTTCTCAAAATTACATTTTTGAACATTTGGGGATGGAAATCCTGATAACATAATGGTGAAACATACCGTATCTAGGATTATAATATGAGGATCCAATAGTTTAGTATATTATTATGGTCAGATCCTGTACTCTAGCAAAGAGAATTCATCACAGTTTGGGATGGAGGTGGATAGGTGGGTTTATGCTATATGTCTGCTGCCTCTGCATTAAAAGATCACTTTACAGACTACGGTAATTTATGTCAGTTTCCAACAGACCCAAGGAACTGTTCCAAGAGCTGGGGGCATGATCTATCTATCTATCTATCTATCTATCTATCTATCTATCTATCTATCTATCTATCTATCTATCTACCCACCCCTACCTGCTGGGGGCAGATTTAATCTATACAATGACGAGTTTTGTGCAGTCCTACACCTATGCCTTTTTCTCCCTGACCATATTCCTTATGTGCTCAAGAAGAGGACGGTGTATGATCTCTCCTTAGGTGTCTGTGGCACACTCAAGACCTTCCTAAACAGTCCAAATCTAAATGACTCTGAAACATAATCAAGGGAAGGAGAGAAGCAGCCACACGTGTAAAGGGTCATTTATGATTCTATTCATAAACCTAAGATTTATGTGCCATCCATCATTGTAGCAGCATTTATAAGCCACACAGTGAAACACATTGGGTGTTAACAAACATGACAGTGACCCACTGTGGCACACTTGGACCCACTTTGGCCCATGGACCACCATCACGTTTGTTGGGGACACTCCAGTTGTTTGTCTAGAAGTTTCCCTCTGGGGTCACAGCCCAGGCTAGCCACCAACATGCCCAGGGAACAGCATGCCTGATCGGGCTACAGTGGGCTATCACATGTAGTAACCCGCTGTTTCCGGCCCAGTCTGAAGTGGCCCCCATGATGGGCAGTCATGGCCGCCATCATCAACCACCCATCATGAGGATGGGTGCAAGCTGAGGGGCAGGGCCAGCCAGCTGTACATTTGTGTGGCTTTCCGCTGCTCCCTTGGCCTGGTCACATGATCATTTGTTCCACGGTCAGATCCGATCCTCACCAAGAAGCAAGTGGCTTCCCAGTCTGGATCAGTTTGTGACAGCGGCACTCTGCCATCACATATGTAAATACCCATCATTTATTAACATCTGCTCTACTAAAAAGGTGGCTTTAAACAAAATCATTTCAAAGGGGATTGGTGACTCTGGCCTGGGCTATGGGAGTTGATTCCCAATCACATGAAGCCACATGGAATATTATGTGCCAATATATTGTAATTTGTGTTTAATGTCCTAACTGTATAAATATTTGAGAAATACTAGGCTAATCATCTCAAATTCAAATTGTGACAATACTCTCCATTTTGACTGAGTTAGAACCACTTGGTAATAGTGGCGCAGACTTAATAAAGTGATTACTCTGCCTGCATATCAGAGTAGGGGCATATCTCGAAGGGGAGTCAGAGGACCCCTTCACCAAAGAGTCTAGGCCTAGACCACCACTGCTTGTGAGTACTCAGCCAATACCAGCCCCTTCAACACTCTTACTAACGCAGTCTGTGTCAGGCAAGGATGGCCAGGCATCCACAGATTCCAGCAGAGCTGCTCCTTTCCTACTGCTGCTCAGAACATGGAGCTCCTTTCCTTGCTGGAAGCTTACCCCGCCCTTAATCTCCCTGCTCTCTCCCACAGTTGACCTAGTAAGGCTGATGAAGGGGGTTATCAGTGGCTGCACAATCCCATTTGAGGATGTTTGCAGAGTGCCATTCCACCAAATTCTGTTCTCTCCTGTACAACTCAGGTTGAAGTCTGAAGCTCAACCTGCTTCACCAGTCCAAGGTTGACTGAATGCTTGTACCAGTGGAGCTCTTTAAGGTTTGCATTGCCACATCCGTACAGCGTATAAAATCCCAATCATAATTTGTCCAACTGCATCTCTGGGGCATGATCCTGAAAGTATTAATGTCAATGTAAGAACTCCACTTGGTTTCTTCCCAGCATTGTGGGATGAGAGTCTTACTGCTAATGTATTAGCCCTTCATTTTCATAAGTCCTAAATTCATACTCATTTTGAAATCTTTGTTAGACTTTGCTGATGAGATGCAAAGTCTCCAGAAACCAGTCCAAGACACATTAAAGGGGAGACAAAAATTCACAGCTCAGCTACAAGCAGCTGTTAAGTTGTCAGGCAAGTGAATAGCTTTAGTGGAGAATCTGGCAGTTAAATTTAGTTTTTTAATGCCTCCTTATAAAAGAAAGGGAAATAGTGTTAGTGTCTAGGAAGAAGAATGAAAAATTATAGCATAAGGCTGAATTCAGTTGTTTGACACAGGATTCTATGGGGAAAATAGCTAGTATGGCATCAGTTAAAGAAAAACTATCAATATTGGGAAATTCACAGACCAGAAAGGAGTGAAATTAAGGAGAGTAAGGGACATACAGTGTTTATTGTGTAAAAAACAATTGTTTATACTGCATGAAATTAAAAGAAGTAAAGCAGATCCACAGAGTTAGCAGACAGATGTTGCTTATAGGAGATGCAAATGAGACATTCAGTAAGAGAAGGAAAGGAAGAAAAGAAAATATGGACACAGGTTCAAATTTATTGCTTTTGTAATCCCACTGACCTTAGTAGTTAGTGCAGATAACTGCAAAAGAGTGGTGCCATAACAAAAATATATTAGCTAACCCAAAATTGTGGGCTGGCTATTTAGGCAGTTACATTAGCATAATTGTCTACTCTACTAATCCAGCGTTACAGTCTTTTATACCAGGAATTGAAGAAGGAAAGATATGAAGATGGAGGTAGAAGGGATAAAGTTAAAGTATTTGAGAAAAAGCATTATGTGAAGGGTAGTTTCAAGGGCCCCCATTTGCCTCACCAGGCCCCAACCCCCTCCTGGTGCTGAGGCAGACCCGGCCCCGTGCCTCTCCTGCAGCCAGCCAGGGATCGCCTTGCTGGGCAGGCCCCTGGGAGGTAAGGCTGAGAGGAGAAATAGGCCCCTCTGTGGAATATGTATTAGTGTTTACTGCGTTAGTGTATACTTTACTCATTGAAAATAAATGTTCTTATGTGCTTTACAAATTCTTAAGACTCCAGATGGTGGAAGATTCCTGTTAGGCATGTCTGTTCCTAGTGGCTTTCCCAGAGCAGTAATCTGTGGCTTATGCTGCAAACAGGAGCCCTAATACACTTTCCTAGTTTTATGTCCTGTATGCAGGGACAGCTAGCGGCGCAGCACCAGTGTGGGGAGGGGCTGGGAGCAGGGGACGATCTTGTGGAGCCTGTGCTGGAGCCGGCAGGAGTGGACCCGGTGGTAACATGCTGAGCAGGAGGGCGGATTTGGACTTGGGGGTTGGGGATAGTCAGCCCTCCCCCCCCCTTGAGACTTTTTACAGGCCTGTTTGGTGTCCTGTCCCCTCTGTGGAGGCTGTCAGTGAAGATATGCCCTGTCAGCCCACTCAATGTGTGGAGGTGTTTGCTGGGGGCAGTTGGTATCGCCCCTGCTCCCCTGGAGGCCGGGACAAAGGACTTTTTCCATCTCCCCCCTGGGAGCCTAGAATTCATCAGTGAGCGCAGGGAAACCCACCTGTCAGTGGGAGTCTGACGTCGGCGCCTCCACCCCCTGGAAGGGGGCAGGGTGTGAGGAAGCCAACTTCTGGGTCGCTCCTTCAAGTTCTGGGAGTGGCCGGCGGCCGTGTCGAAGGGGCACGTCCAAAGGAGCATGCCCTTTGGCTGTGCCCTTCGGCAGGGCCCGATGACAGGGGCCAGCAGATGGGCTGGGCATTATCAGTATTTGGTGGAAAGGGGAATATGTATATCTGGTATGTGAAGGGATCCCCCCCTCCTGGTGAGAGCAGGAGGTTGGGGGGAGGGCCTCCCCCTGGTGGCAGCAAGGTGGAGGGGGGGAAGTAGTGAGGGGTAATTGAATGCTGGAAATGCTGGGAGGATAATGGTGGGAGGATGATATAAATGATGTACTGCTGTGTTTTGTATTTGGTGCTTGGAGAAATGCATGAGTTGTTATTGATGTATATGGGGTTTGTTTTGCTTATATTGATGATTTGACTTGTATTGGTGTATTGTGCACCATTTAGTCCTATGTATCATGTATATGTTGTAAGCTCCTTTGAGCCGCCTTTGGTGGGAGAGTGCGGGGTATAATTTAAAATGGAATGGAATGGGTGAAAGCTGAGAGAGAGAGATTCCCTCTCCCCTGGAGGTGTCCACTTGGAGTAATGAGCAGACTAATACAGGAGTCTGCTTAACCTCCAACTTTTCTAACAGTTGGGATAGGGGTAGAGGCTAGGTAAGGTACAGCACACAGACAGTATCAGCAAATACTGAGCAAAAGAGCAAAAGTCTCACGTTCCATTCTGCTGTTCCTTCTTCATGGTGCTCCCCAGATGTCCCTGAAAGAGGGATGCAGACCCAGTTGAGCCAGCTCTCCCCAAGCTGCAGCTCCAACTCCCAGGTCTCAGGTCACAGCTCTCAGCAGCACCCACATTCAGTTCACAGTTTCCTTGTTCCAGGGTCTGACCTTGAATTGCCCAACACCCAGAGTATTTAAACCAATCAACCCCAGCCCACTCAGGTCTCTGGTCACACACACACACACACACACACACACACACACACGAGCGTGCTCAGAGTAGTTGTCCTGAACTCAAGGCCAGGCTTGGAAATGCCATTTGGCCTACTCGCATGGCCACCGTGTGCTTCTCTTTACTGCAAATGACTGATTCCCCAAGCTGTCTCTCCAGCTACTTCCATGTCCAGTTCAGCATTCACCACAGGTGGTATGAACTTTGACACTACAATATAGCCTTTTCAATTCTACTTGAATAGAACCACGTGGCGTTTGGTCCATAACGGACTTGCACATTTATCTAGCAAACAGCCTGAACACCGTCATGAATCATGATAAGGAAGGAGTTTCCTATAGTTGTGTGTGAGGTATAGTTTTGAAATATCTGACCCATCGACTTCAATCATTGCCTATATGGAGTCAGCCATCAAAGAGCTTAAGAATAGAATGCTTAAGGCCAGATTCTCCTGTCCACTAAAGCTAACTTGTACCACATATGAAACCCAAAGTGGCTCCACATATCACCAGCAGAGAAATTCTACCTGTTGTCCAGGGAGGAGAAATTCTACCTGTTGTCCAGGGAGGCATATCTCTGGGTAGCAGGTTCAAGACTGGCCAAGAACTCTGGCACTGCTTAGCAGCAGACCTCGTTAGGTATAGAATAACTCCAAAGCACAGTTCAGTAGCGAAGATTGGAATTAGGTTTTATTGTCTATAGAATATCTCTCATTGGCTGTATGATTACTAGTCCTGGATGACATTGACAATGCTCAGTCTATAGCCCCCAAGGCAGATAAAAGTTCCATGCCATATGTTATCTAATCTGATACACTACTTATTCCCATCCATTTTCAAAATGTCTTGTATTTTACGTAGATCCATTTATCTTTGAAGCCTTCTAGACTGGTATTGTACTTCTTTTCTTATCAAGACACCTCATCCCTTATGTTAACCATGGTTAATATTTCTGTTTTTCTACATTCTTCCCTTATCTCAAGGGTGTGGGATCATCCTGTGCCCAGGTTGTGCTTGTCTGACACCTTTAACAGCATCATGATCATCGGGTGAAAACAGACATGACGCTAACCACCCTTTAACCACCCTTGGTGGCCATTTATGCATGTTTCCAGGCTGCATAGGGCACCAATACAGCCCTGCAACATGCATAAATAACCACCAAGGGTGGTTAAAGGGTGGTTAGCGTCATGTCTGTTTTCACCCCTGATCACATTTTTAATACCGCTTATGTACGTAGTTCATCTCAGGATCAGAGTTTGGTTAAGTATCAACTGGATCTTACTCTGGTTTGTGCTTTTTAGTATTTTAGTGTTTTTACTGTGATTCAGGCTTCTCTACCACACCAGTGTATGGTGATTCTCTACTGGCATAAATGTTGTGAAGGTGGCTCTGCCTTTCCAAGAACTAACCACTCATCCCAATTCTGGCATAAAGTGGAAGACATTTGTACTGCAAGATGGTGTGTGGGCAGGACAAGGAGGGGAGGCAGTACAAAACAGTGAAGTTCTTTTGCAACCAGTCCTTCACTGGCATAAGTTAGGGTTGCTCCTGGGCAACTCATACTTGCACCCAAGACATGTGGTCTGGAGAAAACATGGGGTTGCCCTTAAAGATTGTTCAGAGGCTGCAGTTTGTTCAGAATGCAGCAGCCCACCTTTTGATGGGGGTGGGTTGCCGGGAGCACATAACACCGGTGCTTCGGAGTCTGTACTGCCTGCCAATAGCATTCCAGGTACAATTCAGGGTGCTAGCATTGACCTAAACAGCCTGGACTCTACATATCTAAAGGACTGCCTTCCTCCTTATGTCCCTCCATGGCCTTTAAGATCAGCCGCAAGTACCCTCTTGAGGATTCAATCATTGATTCAGGTCCATACAAGCTGGGCATGCAGAGAGGTGTTCTTGGTGGCTAGTCCACAGCGTTGGAACTCCCTTTCCCTGGAGGTTCACTTAAGTCCTAGATTGAGTGACTTCTGGAGGCAATGTAAGACCTGTTTATTACAGCCAGGCATTTAATGGGCAGGAGTCGATATGGTGGGGAGGGGCATATTATTAGTATTTTATGGCTTTTATTTAGTATTTTATTTATTTTATTTTACTGATGTGAGCTGCCCTGAGCTTCAGGGGATAAAGTGGGGTTAAAATCTAAATTAAAATTAATTAATTAATTAATTAATTAAAGAGCTGCTTTGCTGCCCTCATAATCAGTTAGAAATCCGAGTCTTGATATTTTGTTGTGCTCGTAGGTATATGATAGTATGGTTCGTTACTAACCTACTTTTCATTACTCTTTCAGTAGTAGATCATCTGCAAGTGTTTGACACAAGACTCAAGAACACTCACGGGTGATTAGTTGAATATCAATTTGAAATGGACCTTGATTGCATGATCATTCTCAACAATAGCTCATTGCACTCCCCAGTAAGTATGATTATAGCAAACCCAATTGATGGAACATACACTCAGTGCAGGATTTGAGGATAGTTGCCAGAAAATGGAGGTGCTGGTGAAGAGAATTCCAATGATATACTTATTGGGCATCTTTAGACATAGAAAAAATCAGGTTTCAAAACCCTTAAGCACATATTTGCCCGTTGTGTGTAAGCATCATTACAATCCCAACACTAATTTGGCCACCTGTTGAACACACGATGTGAACACCATTGCATCACAAGGACAATTTGAGTGTTCTGGCTGAACATGTGGCCAATGTTGTGTCTAATGATATTGTGTGGCATGTTAGCAAGTACAATACAGAGAATGAGGTGGTAGTTCTTGTGTGCTGACATCAGGTGGTGAGCAAAACACCGATTTGCCCCAAGATGGGCTGTGTGTCTAAGCAGCACCACATGGATTTAGAGTCATCAAATGTCTGCTGTGATTTGTATGTGGAGTTTTTTGTGGAGAAAATTGCTCCAATCCACCACAGTTCCGACACAACATTTTTAACAGTAGGTGAGCCAGAGGCAGTAGAAGCCCCGTCTTGTCCTGTTTTGTGGGATAAATTTCAGGATGTGTCACCCTCAGATGCAGGGGATATTCTTGGGACTGTTCGAGCCACTTATTCTGAACCATATCCATTCCCGGTCTGACTGGTCAAGGCCAGCCAGGAGACATTAGGGCCATTGCTGGTGGGGATTGTCATCGTCTCCCTTGGGGAGGGCAGGGTGCCGGACTGTCTCAAGGAGGCTGTGGTGTGGCCCCTTCTCAAGAAGGCATCATTGGACGTTGGCGTCCTGGTCAGCTATCAGCCGGTCTCTAACCATCCCTTTTTAGGGAAAGTTATTGAATGAGTGGTGTCCCAGCAGCTGCAGAAGCATCTGGACCAGATTAATTTTCTCTATCCCTCGCAGTCTGACTTTCATCTGGGATATGGCACAGAGACTGCACTTGTGGCCTTGGTTGACAACCTCTCCCGTAAGTTGAGCCGGGGTCGTTCGACCCTGTTGATCCTGTTAGATCTCTTGGTTGCATTTGATACCATTGATCATTAGATGTTGGTGACTTGACTGTTGGACTGGGCAGGGATTGGTGGGACCATTCTTGAATGGTTCCACTCTTTCCTGGCTGGGAGAAGCCAACATGTGGTCCTGGGTGATTTTTCATCTTCTCCCCAGGGCCTCACATGTGGAGTCGCACAGGGTTCTATCCTGTCCCTTCTCTTGTTCAATGTGTATATGCAACCTTTGCGGGAGATAGTTAAGGAGTTTGGCATGCGGTGTCATCAATATGCGAATGACACCCAGCTATATCTCTCTTTTTCATCCAACTCAGGCCCAGCAGTCTCGGTGCTTACCCGGTGTTTGACGGTTGTGGGGGATTGGATGAGGGTGAGCCGCCTAAAGTCAAATTCCAACAAGATGGAGGTGACGGTTGTGGGGAAGGCCAGGGGAGTGGTGGTCCCCATCATTAATGTGGTTTGTCCTGCCCTGGTATCTCAGGTTTGGAGTCTGGGGTGCTCCTGGACCTGCAGCTCCGCCTGGATGTCCAGGTGGCAGCTGTGGTGAAGGGGACATTTCGCCAATTACATCTGGTACGTTGGCTTTGGCCGTATGTCTCGGACTCGGATCTGACCACGATCGTCCATGCTTTTATTACCTCGAGACTGGACTACTATAATGCACTCTAGGTGGGGCTACCGTTCGTGCTGTTTTGAAGACTGCAGCTGTTGCAGAATGCGGTGGCTTGTCTCCTAACAGGGATGGGCTTACACAGGCCAAGCACATTACACTGGTGCTTCGCTCTCGGCACTGGTTGCCGATAGTCTTCTGGGCCCAATTCAAGGTGTTGGTGTTGACCTTTAAAGCTCTAAATGGCCTGGGCCCAGCGTATCTGCAGGCCCGCCTCACCTGCCGGATCCTAGATTGGCCCCTGTGGTTGGCCGGGGGCGCCCTCCTCAAGATCCCCTGGGTTTCTCGGGTGTTGACCATGCAGATGGTGTTCTCTGTGGATGCAGCATGGCTGTGGAACTCCCTCCTACTGGAGGTCTGCCTGATCACCGACCTCCCCCTTTCCATAGACAATGTAAGACCTGGCTGTTCCACCGTGTCTTTCCCGAGGGAGGTGGGCTGGGTGGGTTGGGTTAGGGTGGGGTAGGGGGTAATTTGTTTTATTGTGGGGTTTTAACTGTATTATTGTTTTTTAATCTGTTTTAATATGTTGTTAGCTGCCCCGAGATGCTTTTAGCAGGAGGGGGGCGGCATAAAATTTTATAATAATAAATAAATAAATAAATAAATAATGGTGAACACAGGGCCAAAACGGTGTTCATATCAAGGTCAAAACACACATTCAGACACCCAGTGACATTATGTCTAAAGACACCCATAGTCTAAGGTTTTGTTCAAGATAATATACTGTGAGCAGAGCACTCTTTACCATGAGAGGGAAAAGGCAGACCATAAAGAAGCACTACTGCCCAAATTAGATGGATGGAGAGGGAGCAGCCCCTACCTTTTTGATGGCCCCCCTTCCTTTTCTGATGGCCACATCAGAAGGCTACAGTGTGGGCATGATTTCATTGAGGGTCCCCCAACCCTTTTCCTTATAATTCGAGCCCTGAGAAGCACAGTATCAGGCTACAAAAAGCAACCAGTGATAAGGTGGTGTGGGTTAGAGAGTAGTGATTTGGACCCATTTGAATTGCTGTACCATCTTGTAAACCATTGTTACGGCAGTGGCAAACTAACAATTTACCATATGCTGAAGCAGTCCAGACATCACACCAACCAACACTGTAATCTCCCAGCACTGGATTACCATTGGGTTACCTTTGGGTTTACCATGGCTTACTTTAAAGTACCCTAAACCTGCCATATAACATTGGCAATGTCATCAGTCATTGGGGCCAAGCCAAAGAAGACACATGCTCAGACTCAGAATTGCTATGAGAAAATAGATTAAGTACTAATAAGCTACATATATTAGATTTACTTGTAAGTAAAGTAAATACTAATTAAGTATTTAAATAGATTAAATATTATATTTTTACTGTATAAATATAAGCTATGTTTATATCCCCTTTACTAACCCTTTTATCTAATTTAGCTGTCCCATTAAAATTGCTTCAGCTTTGTGGTGATAATCACATAATTAAGTGTCACAGGGGAAACAGAATTTATGACTCAGCCTTGTCAAGTAAACGGAGGAGGAAATGAATTTCAGACCTTTTCTTTGAAAAACCATTTCTTTGCATTTCATAAAGGTACTTTTGAATTCTCTTACAAAGTTGTTTTAAGCTTCCAAGTTTATTTTTGTTTTCCTTACCGGAAAGTTTACTGTCCTTTTTTTCTTTCTGCTTATTCAGCAAAATAAAGCCAAGAGAGTTCCCTTTTCAAATATGTCATTAAAACCTCTTGACAGCAACTTTACACTGCTCTGTTCAAACAAATAATATGAGGAATAATATGGGTGGATAGAAGAAAGCTAATCAAAATGTTCTCTTTCAGATAAAGAGACTTGTCAGTTCTTAGAGTGGTATTATCAAGCTAAAAAAGTAATGAATGGGAGCCCTGAATTTGTTTTCTTTTTGTGTACAAGATGGTTATATCACTCTTCTGTAACAAATTTAATTTTGGTTCCCTGACATTTTTATGATTAAACAATTTATCACACTGGATACCTACAGGCTTGCGACCATATTCCACATAGATTCAAATTATTTTCTATCACTTCTGTAATGGGATACAGTTGAGTGAAGTCATTCTGTCACAGATTTCATGGTACATTTTTTAAACCCTCATAATTGTACATCATGAGAATTTACACAAAATGAATTCATCATGATTGCATCACAGACTCAGAGTTAGCCTGCTCAGCATATCTAATTAAATGATAACACTGCACTGCAATGTCTAATCAGTGGAGTGCCTAGTACATTTCTAACTTTCACTTTAAGGAAACTTAACAGAATAAGGCCTTCTGTAGTTCAAAAGCATCTGTAAGTTACTGACGACCATTAGAAGAATCCTCATTATTGATGAACCCTGCTGCTTCAGACAGAACCTCTAGAGCCTTTGGGTGTTTAACAGTACATCTGATGTATAAATATTCTGCCCCTTGTCACCATCTTTGTATTAAACTACATACTGTATAGCACTAAGCACTTATTTATCATGAAAGCATTCATTAGAATAGGAAAACAATGCAGTTTCTCAGAGACAATAAGGCTTCTTTATGCACTGATCTCTGCCCTACTATCCTAATATTTTCAGATTCCCATCATGTTCTGTGAGACTGAATTATAGCACTGTATTTCCTATTCTAATCATTTCTGCTTCATCTGACAAGTTAATATTTTGAAAGAGTAAAGAGATGTTTTTTTTAAAAAAAATAACTGCACAAACAGTCAGTTGATTCTATTGGAAAAATTCATTATCTGCCTTTAGGAGACAAAATGGCATTGTTTCCTGGGTGCCCCATTGTGCCCAAGAAGGTCTCTCGTATTTGGGTATACTTTCATATGTACTTGACTAAAAGTGTGTGAAGGATAATAGATTTCCTATTTTCTTATTACAATTCAGTTGCTAAATTATAATAATAGTTTACCCAAATTGATATATACTGGCAATGTATGGGACTGGTTCAGCCTGGAGATATTTGTACATCTACAGTTGATTCTCATTAGTTCCTCTAGTTACACACTGAAGTGACTGACATAAGGGTTGCAAAGACATTACACACAAGGAAAGAGGAGTATTTAAGAGATGGGATGGAGATGGATATTAGGCAAAGACCTAGCTGAAATGCAAGTAGGTGTCAATCTTAATCTGTTTAGGACATCTATGGGTTTGTGAGGAAGTTACATAATGGTTGGAAACGTGCTAGTTATATATGTTGTAGAGGTGTGCACCAGGGACACATGTTGTTATTTGTTTTAATTTTTTGTTTGAATTATTTAAATCTTCTATTTTTGTCATAAATAACTTTTTTTTTTAGTTTTTGCTTTCATTTTCTATTTCCATTGGTTTAAATGGAAAACACATTTTTGTCTATAACGTTCTTGCTTTGCATTATATTTGGATGGAACTTAGAAAGTTTGTACCTCCAACAGAAGTCATTAAGTGTGCAAATATTGGATAAAGGAATTCAATTTTATAAGCAGTTGAATTGTTATTTTGCAAAAAACTGCATATACATTCCTAGCTGTAACTTCATTTCTCCCATTAAATATGGATGAAACCTGACAAGATTATACCCCTCCCCATGGTTACTATCTATGCCAATTTTCAGAATGATTGGATAAAAGGCCCTGGTGGTATAAATAATTACCTAATAAATGTATTTCTGGCTGTAGCATCTTTGTAGTCCAGCCAGTGTACATGAAATGTGGCAGGACTGTATCTCACACCTTGGGCGAAAACAGACATGACGCTAACTACCCTTTAACCACCCTTGGTGGTCATTTATGCATGTTTCAGGGCTGCATAGGGCACCAATACAGCCCTGCAACATGCATAAATAACCACCAAGGGTGGTTAAAAGGTGGTTAGCATCATGTCTGTTTTCACCCCTTCAGGATCGTCTCTCACAAATATCTGAAAGATGTAATAAAGGGTCGCAATTTTATACACCTGCACAGCGTATGCAGAGAATGCGCCTATGCCAGGGATTCTCTTGTGTCATGGTGATAATATCTATTTGTGATGCCAACTGGCCAGCAGAAATATCAACCAAATATCCTCATTCTGTGCTGTGAGCACCCCAACTTCTCTCCCTCACTTGTTACTGGGAAGTTGGAAACACCTGCTTAGGAAAGAACCAAATGAGATTTTCTTATGTCCTCTGTCACAGTGCTGCAGGATGTGATTGTAATGAGAACTGGATGTGTCAATAATGTCTCTTGATTGATGGGATGATTTAATTATTAAATTAAATAAAGTCCAAGTTAAATTAAATCAGTCCCAGTTATGTCCCTTCTATGCTTGACTCAGGGCCACCCCCTATGCTTGCTTTGAAGCCACCACTGATTGGTCCTATAAAGCTGTAAACATGCAGTAATTGGTCAGTGGTGTCTGACAGTCTGTTGGGTTGCTCACCATTATCCCTCCTACATTCCCCCTCCCCCTACCATGCCAGGTGCCTGCCTCTGACTGACACTGCATATGCTGCTATTTATCTAAATAATGGTCTTCAAGGGGACAACTTTAATTGCTTATACAATTGGGTTCCTTTATCTAATTGTCCTGTCATTTGGCAACGATAACAGGGAAGGTGTGTGATACATTTCTGCCAAATGTCTTGTAAACAGGATGGAATATAAAAAGGTTACAGCCAGAAATGCATTTTTAAGTTAATGGCTTATAACATCAGGACCCTTAACCAATTATTCTGAAATTTAGAAGAGATGGCAATCCTGGAGAGGGTCATAATCTTCCCAGGTTTCATGCAAATTTAATGGAAGACAAAGAAATTGTTGCCAGAAATGTGTACACAAATTTTCTTAAAATCACAAAATCCAATTACTTATAAAAATCAGTTCTCTTTATCCAATTTTTTTCAATATTTGGGACACATAGTGCCCTCCATTGGGGTACAATCTCCCCATATTTCATAGAATTGAATAAGAAACAAAAAGGTATAGCCAGCAATGTGTTTTTCAGTGTTTTCCCATTATTTTACATAACAAAAACAAGAATTTGTTTATTATTATTATTATTTATTTATTTATTTACTTATTTATTTAAAATTTATATCCATCCCCTCCTGTCCAAAGGCAGCTCGGGGCGGCGAACAACACACACAAAAATTTTCAACAATAAAACATTTTAAATAAATCTACAAATTTAAGACAAATCATAAAAACAACCCCCTCTTTCTCAACCCCCTCTCTCCCTCCCCTTGCCAAAAGCCTGGCAGAAAAGCCAGGTCTTACACAAACGTCGAAACAACAGGAGGGTGGGGGCCAACCAAGCCTCCTCCAGGAGTGAATTACACAGGACAGGGGCAGTCACCAAAAAAGATCTCACATCAGTGGTCACCCATCTCACCCGGGGAACCCCCAAAAAGGCCCCCATGGATGATTTCAGGGGTCACACGGGCACATGGGGAGTGAGGCGATCCCTCAGATAGGCAGGGCCCAGGCCGTGAAGGACTTTGAAGGTCAAAACCAGTACTTTGACCCTAGCCCGGTGCATTATAGCCAGCCAGTGCAGAACCCAGAAAACAGGTGTCATGTGCTCCCTGCGACACGCCCCAGTAAGGAGACGGTCCGCGGCATTCTGCACCAGCTGCAGCCTCCGGACCAGCTTCTCGGGCAGCCCCACGTAGAGCGCGTTGCAGTAATCCAGCCTCGAGGTGATGAAGGCATGGATGACAGTGGCGAGGTCGGAGTCTGAGAGATACGGCCGAAGCCGCCGGACAAGATGTAACTGCCGAAACGCACTCCCCGCCACGGCCACAACCTGAGATTCCAAGCTGAGCCGCGAATCAAGGAGCACACCCAGACTCCGCACTTGAGAGACCATGGGAGGGCGAACCCCCCCAACAAGAGGAGATTCAACCACCCCCAGGTCCCCCAAGCCCTCGCCCACCAACATCACCTCCGTCTTGTCAGGATTCAATTGCAGATGGCTCAACCTCATCCAAGCCCCCACAGCTGACAGGCACTGGGAAAATAAGGAGACTGCATGGCCTGGGTCGATGGAAAAAGAGAGGTAGAGCTGAGTGTCATCAGCATACTGATGACACTGCATGCCCTGAAACCCTCTCATGATCTCCCTTAACGACTGCATATAGTTGTTAAACAAGAGGGGGGACAGAATGGCATCCTGTGGGACACATGAGATCCCAGGGGGAAGACGTACACTCCCCCAAGACTATCCGGTGAGTTCGCCCGGCCAGGAATGAACAAAACCAGTCCAAGACCATCCCACCAATCCCGGCACAGTCCCACAGGCGAGTCACCAACACCTCATGATCGACTGTATCAAACGCAGCTGAAAGGTCTAGCAGGACCAGTAAGGTCTGACGACCCTGGTACAACACCAGATGGAGATCGTCAACCAAAGCCACCAATGCTTCAGGTCAAAACCTGGACATTCAGGCATTTAGGCACCCTGCCCTCCTGAAGGGAGGCACTAACCACCACAGCCAGCAACGGCCGTAGCTTTCACCAGTCAGGACAGGCAAGGATCTTGTTCACAAGTCGTGGCACAAACAGATCCCAACAAGGACTCCACATCGGCAGGTGATACCATCTGAAACCGATCCCACAAAACAGGACAGGATGGGGCATCCATAGCCCCAAGATGATCCTGTGCAATAACTGCGGAACTGAAATCGTGGTGGATACGAGCGATCTTATCTACAAAGTACTCGATAAACCGGTCACAGTTTTAATTATTATTCTTTTCATTTTTGGTATCCAGTAAAAGCGCCAGGTACATTGCTTGCACTATATAAATGCTTGATAATAATAATAATAATAATAATAATAATAATAATAATAATACAGACCTTCATTTTTGTTATCATAATAACAAAAACAATTTGAACACCACTAGTATGTTGCACCTCCTAAAGAATGCCTTTCAAATTCTAGAAGATTACCACTACACAATTTTGCATGAACTAGCAGACAGCTTGTGTTTTAAGACAGCCTGGAAGGTTTGGGACATCTGAATTCAAAGGTAGATTAATATTTCACTCTATTACCTGTTAAAATTTTAACTTCTTCAGGCAAAGACAGAGAATTCCCTACATGTAGGGAATTTAGGGAGAGGATGTGGAGTATACAGTTGCCGTGTTGGTCCCAGAAGGAATAGATAAAGTAGTTCAGATTATATCTTTTATTTGACCAGACTTTTGTTGGTGAGGGTATGAAAGGTTTTGAGCCAGACTGGACTCTTCATAAGGTGATGGAGAAGTCAGAACTAATTAACTAATTTTTAATTCTGTAGCCTGATGAAGAGTCTTGTGTAGCTTGAAAGCTTGCACACCTTCATGAACAAAAGTTGGTCCAATACAAGATTGGACTACTTTGGGTATTCTCAGATGTTACAGCCCGGGCCTCCTTCTTACCACAGTCAATCCCCTGTGGTGGAGGAGAGGCCCGTAATGTGTAAAGGATTCCCACCAGATGTTCACCCCAGTGAACCTCCGGCAGGAATCAGATTAACCACCATTCCGGAGGTGAGGCCGGCCTCACCTCCAGAATCGTGGTTAGTGCAACCACAATCCAGGATCAGCGGAAAGTAATGTCTGTTACCTTCCGCCGATCCCAGATTGTGGTCCTGGCCATGATCCGGGATCAGGCGCTGTGGCCAGATTGGCCCACTGCACCCACCTATCTCCTGGAGCGCAGCCGACCAGGGGAGCGGAGGCGTCGTGCCGCACAGCCCCTCCCCCTCCCTGATCCCTGAGCGGAATCAGGCCGGCACATCTAAAGAACGGCCAGCCTGTTTCCGGACCGGGATCCGAAACGGATCCTGGGCCATGGTAAAAGGGAGGCCTGTCACGTCTGAAATCACCCTTTGTCTCCAGCTAGGGTATGCTAACAGATATGCTGTGTGCAAGAGCCAAGACTGGAAAGGGATTACATACTTGTCATTTTTTCTTTAGATAAGCCAATTTCAATGCACAATGGAGTCAATAGATGGATGGGCTGCCCAGGTTTTGGCCATGCCAGCCCACTTCATTCCCTGGGTGGCCTGTTTGTCATTAGATTTCCTTAGGGATGTGCATGTCATTTACACTAGTTGGACTACAAAGATGTTACAGTCAGACATACATTTATAAGTTAATTGCTTATAACATCAGGACCCTTTATCCAATGCTTCTGAAAGTTGGCAGAGATAGTAATTACAGCAAGGGGTATAAACATGGCAAGTTTAATCTACATTAAATGTGATACAAAGATACAATGTGATACAAAGAAGTTACAGTTAAGAGTGTATATGAAGATTTTTGCAAAATCATATAATTCAACTGCTTCTAACATTGGATTTCTTTATCCAATCTTTTTGTAATTTGGTACACTTAATGCCTTCCATTGGAGGTATAATTCCTCCAATGAAAAACAAAAAAATTAAAGCCAAAAATGTGTTTTCCATTGAATCCAATGGAAAACGAAAACAAAAGTAAAAATGAAAATTACAATTCGATATTTATGAAAAGAAAAATGACAGATTTAAATAACAAAAACAAAAACAAAAAAGTAAAATGACATTTTAAAGAAATGCTAATTGTGCATGTGCAGCCCCTCCTCTCTTCGCTTCACTGGCTTCCCCTTCCTGAACGAATCCTGCACAAGCTCCTAGTCTTCACCTATAAAGCTCTTCACAACCTTGCTCCCCCCTACCTCTCTGCACTTATCGCCCTCCATACTCCAGCCCGTGCACTTCGCTCCTCCTCTGTCCCTTCTCTCACCCTTCCACGCCTTCCCTGCTCCCCTAAGCGCCTTCGTCCCTTCTCACTTGCTGCCCCCCATGCCTGGAACTCCCTCCCTGTCCACATCCGCCTTGCCCCCTCCCTTCATACCTTCAAATCTCTCCTTAAAACTCACCTCTTTCGCTCTGCTCTGTCTGACTCTTTATCCTGCTGAGCCACTATTCCTATACCTACGATCGGTTTACCCTTATCCTTGCAACATGGACCTGCCTGCTGTCATTCTCATCGTAACCAAGCCAAGTACGTGCACTTGAGACCTCGCATCTTCATGAATGTTAGACCCCTTGTCTCTCCCTCTGTTCCCCTTCCTAAGTCTCTCCCCCAGCTCCTGTCTCTCAGATTGTAAGCCCTAGGGGCAGGGACCCTGTCTATTTTATTACTTTGTAAAGTGCCAGGTACACTGCTGGTGCTATATAAATGTTTGTTAATAATAATAATAATAAAATGTGGAAGTAACGGAATGAAACTAGCAGAATGAAAGCCTCTGCTATGCCATACCACTAATTGCAGAAATGCTGTTTCCGGCGGAAATAGCTACTGCTGTGACTTTCCGCTACAGCCCTAGTCTGGACACATGTTGCTGCTCCGCTTTGAGTGGGTCATTGCCCTAGGCAACACCATAGAGCTGTGGACACTCTAGCCTACAACTCTATGATGGCGGGTGGGGTGCTGCGCAAGTGAACCCGGAAATTCACCAGGTCTGTCTGATCTGGATCCTGGTGGTTCTGGGAGTGGGCGGATGCAGGGGTGCTCCCCAAGAGCAGTTCTTGGGGTGGTCAGTCTCATATCTGTCTGAAAACACCCATTGTCTCTTCAGTACTACTGCTGTCTGTTGTGCTTAAAAAGATATGGCCAAACTGAGGAATACAGAATTCAGAACAAAACAAAATTACAGAACACAATATCAGTCATGATTGGGCTAAATTACAATGAAAATAGACCACACAAAGACTAGTATTATTTATGAAGCCACAATGGTCGTTTTAACACTGAAATTTCTAAAAGCAACATTCCTTTCAGAAATCTTTTCTATCAAGGTGCCAGCTACTCTGCTTCCAAAAATGTATTGCAGTGGGATCCCCGTATAATTTATTAGAGCTGCCAAATACCTCAATCTAATCCAGGTAATAGTTATGTTTCTGAGAAAGAACAAGATGGTAGGAAAAAAATTAATCTACACTTACTTGAACTAATGATTTTATGTGGTGGATTTGTGGTTGACTGATTGATTGATGAATCTAGACTAGCTAACTGTGCAATACAAGAAAGTAATTTCAGTTACATCCACCACTTCTCACCCAATTTCTCTTTCTAAAAAACTTTTAGTTTCAATAAAGTTTGAACTGTTTCAACAGGCTGCAAACCATCCATTCCATGGCTGCTGTGTCACAGTTAAGCTGAGAGATTCCATAGGGTAAGGCCACATGAGAAATTAACTCACATTGGGCAACCTTACCCCACATTAGACTGCGATGCAGCTGACCATCAGGCCAGCGCTGCCAGATGTTCACCCACTTCCACCCCAGGGTGGGCAGCAGCTGCTGTGTGATGCATCCAGCACAGAAGCCCAGTGGTGCATCACAGGCTAAATGTTTCCCCACCCAGGCCAATGTGGGGTAGCAGGCCACCTCCCATCTGGTTGGCTGATGCAGTCCTGCCATGAGGCAAGGTCCAAGGATCAGGCCCAGATGAGCACGTTCTCCCCATCTGCCAAACAGCTGATCAGGGGACTAGAGGAGCATGCAAGCTCTCCCTGACCGCTAAACATCCGATTCGGTGAGGGGAGCCCAGAGGACTCCCCCCTTCCCTGATCTGGTGTTTTATGGTTGGGGGGTTGGGGAAAGCATGCTTTGTCATACAAGTCCCCTCCACCAATCAGTTGTTTGGCAGGCGGGGAGCGCGCCTACAGTCCCCCATCCCCTCTCCACTCAAATCAGCTGTTTTGCAGCAGCAAGTCCAATTCTACAGTGCAGCAGGAGTCCAGCCCTGTGGGGCCGGCTCCTCTGCCAAGCCCGTGGCATGGAGGGGCTAGTGACAGCTGCAGGGAGGCTGCTTGTTTGGACTGCTCTCCCCACTGGCCCACAGTGTGGTGATTGTGTTCGCCTTCCCCTGGTCATGTGAGAGATTTAGCTGGCCCTGTCTCATGTGACTTTTACCCATTAACAAAGTCACAGTAGAATCTTTCTCTCACTTCTGACTGATTCTAGCAAAAAGCACCAGTCTCAATTCCCACTGAAGTGAATGGGACTCTCCTTAACACAACGGATTAATACCAATGCAAAATGGGCACAAGATTGCACTGACAGTCAACCTGTGTTGCTGCAAAGTTTTCTCTGGTCCCAAGTGAAATGAGATGGGGATTCGTCTCTTTCTTTTGCAGACAAGCGTCCACTCATACGTTTAATCACCATAACCTGACACAAATGAACAGTATGTGTCTCTGAATCTGGAGGAGTAGCTCCATTGACTACAATATAGTTTTTCTCGTTTTACATGCGTATATGGGAGGAGAATTTGGGCACAGATCATCTCATGTGGTAAAAATCTATAAAACTGGCTTCAGGAGAGGGAATCCCACAATCCTAACACATCAGCTCACAGTTAGGTGGTGTTTGCTTCCCTGCAAGAGAGGTTATGCAGCCTACTCCACAACCCAGGAAATCTTTGGAGAGCTGCCAGAAGTTAAGCTACCTACATGGGGAGAGGTCCTTTTCCTTTACACTGGCTGTATATTCTTACCCACAAAATCTCTACAGACCAGCAGGGAAATCTCCTGGCCATGCCTATCCTGTCTTTTCCATGACCTACCAGTCTCCAACTCTTATCCTTTTGTAGAGTCCAGAGCAACTGAGCAATCTAACAGAGCCTTAGGGTGGAGAATGGTACCATGTGAGTGGCTGAGGCCTCATTCAGGGGTATCCTTCGGCATGCATAACTGATGCAATTGCTACAGACCTGGCACTAGAAGAGGTGTCACTAGGATTTCTGAGTGCTTTGACTCACAAACCTTATCTAGACTATGCCTTGCAGTTTTCTTTTTATAGGACTTCATGGGGGGGACCTGCAATTTTTAAGGGTGCCTCTGTCTCCATGCAGGCAAGAGGGAAGTGCTCTGCATTCCTGTCTAGAACTGAAATGGGTAGATGATTTGCAAACCCACAGGTCATACCTGCATTTTGGGGCACCACATCAGGTACTCGCTGGGCTACTTGATTTAGTCATTTCTGGTACCAACTTTTTGAGTTTACAATTACCAATTGGTATATTGGGTTGGAAAACCAAACACAGATATTGGAAGTAAAAAAAAACGGTATGGAAGTAGAAAAATTGGTATGGAAGTCAACATTCTGGGACTGGAAGTCAACATTCCAGGACATTGGGTACCCACAAATCCGGTTGAAATTGGGTATCAATCAGCACCCAATGTTGTTAGGTTGATTCAGGTAATGAAAATGTGTTGAATATACCTGTTTTTGTGGATACTTGTTTTAGCTCCACTCCTGTACACTGCTGGCACTGCTGGGGAAAGGAGTGATCAATGGCCCACGGATCCCGCATGTGTGCGCAACCACGTACAAACCATGCAGATCTCCATTGTGGGCACACTATGCCATGTGGAAACTCCACGCATGCATGCGCAGGATCCATGGGCAATCGGATAGGCTCCACTGTCTGTGCATACTCCAAGGGGAGCTCTCACCTGTGCTGTACTGTGTCAGTCCGGGGATTGAATTGTTGCCTCAGACAGGGTTCGGCTCGTGCGATGATCCTGGGACTTGCTAGAGTAGAGACACAGCTCTGCTGAGAAGTGGTTGGGAGCCCAGATTCCTCCACTCCAGTGCTCTCACCCTGTGCCCAACTTGCTCTTTCCAGAGAAGTGCCCCCAGCTATGCTACCTGCTATGTCCCTTTCTTTCTGAGGTCTGAGTGGGCACTGCTAGATACAGTTTCAGTAATGGTACTGCCCCAGGAGGGAGCACAATGGGCACTTTCCCAGACAAGGGAGGCTGGGGGTAGTCATGAAGCAAGGTGCCCCAGCAGTACATTGGGCATAAAGGCGAGTGATCTTTTTTTTCAGGAGTTCCACTTGAACTACCAAGGAGCCATATGTGGCTCATAAACTACCATTTGGCCACCACTTTTCCAGACCATATTAAGATCGATAAATGAAACAGGCACTTTATAGTTAACCGAACTTAGCTGCAGACTTTTCACCATTATTCGTCTTTTAGCTAATCCCACCAGAAGCATTAAAAATATATAGCATATTTTTAGAAAGAAACCGTTGCAAAAAAGCAAAAAGGGGTTTGCAAATATCTGACATCTCATTATAAAACAAGAATGCTTGCAACTATTTCCTAAATAAGATGGAATTCCTTTCAGCCTAATTAAAAAACAAATCATCAGGTTCCAATCCGCCTTTGATTTATCAGTATGTAGGTGCATTCAATTTCTTTGTTCTCCTGCTGGGAACTGTTGAGTGGCAATCGGCTGAAAGTTTGCAAGCAGCTCATGATCCATTTTTTAATTTTATACAAAATATTAGTCTATGGTTTTTTTTAAAAAGGATGGTGATGAAAACAAATTAGAGAGCTTTTCCTTGCAAAGCAGTCAAATGCATCAAAACCCACCGTTACAGCTGTTACTTTCAATGACAGTGCAGGAGGATTCAAATATTCAACAAGTAGGTAAATAAAGAACTTAATGAGTCCAGTTTTGTTAGCCAAGTTCCTTTCAGATGCTAAATTAATTTGGGACAGTTAAAAAAGGCAAGAAAGACCAATAGTTTGCAATGCATTCAGTCTAAAAAAAAACAAAAAACCTAAGCCTTTGCAATTTATTCCAAAGAACTGCAGCAAACTGTGGAGCAGAGATGCCAGTCTCATAGAATGCTGATCCTCTCAAGAGCGAGGAGGTGTCTAGATGGTCAGACACCCAGTATTTTGCTCCTGGTAACAAGCCCAAATGTGTCCACTAGGAACCTGCTGTGACAAAGAATTTTGTTTTAACTGAAGCACTGAAAATTGGACTGTGAAGCTGTGGAAAATTTAAAAACTCTTGCTTAAAAATCATGTCCAGTTGCTATGTAATGAAAGGAAGCATTCAAAGCAAAATCCCACTGTCTCACCATTACATTTCTGGATGCAAAGTTTGGGGGGTTTCTTTTGTTTTTTGTTTTGTTTTTTCCCCAGCAGAAGCACGACATGTTCTTGTAAGACCCAAAAGAGTGCTTGTTGTGAAGAACTTAAAAACAGAATATCTTGTTGCCTCAGACAAGTAGTCTGAGGTGATTTTAACCATCTGCCTTCCTGGGTTTTAATAGAGATTTTACTTTAAAATATTTTGTATACCATTTGTATAAATGGTAAGGCTATAATATCTACTTCTTTCAGCTGAACTAGGGATGGGCGAACGCAGTTTGGAAGTTCGGAGTTCGGACCAAACTCGACCAGTTCAGTCGGCCAAACCGAACTCGATTTTCGAACCGAACCGAACTGAATTTCCAAACTTGGTTCTGTTCGCCCATCCCTAAGCTGAACAAACTAGTCGGATGCAGTTCTAAGGGTTGGTTTTTCTTGAAGAAAAAGATAGGATCGTATATCAGGAAAACCCTTCTCTTTTCCTGTTGTTATACTGAAATAGTCAGCACATGATGCAAGCATCTTATAAACTTTAGATTTTTTCATATACTTAATATTCTGGCTTTCTCTGAGAGGGAAAATACAAATGAGCTTTGCATTTCGCCTGAAGATGATAGACTGTGTATTCATTTTTAGGTGCTCTTTCAGCAATTTTTCACAGTCACAGACTAATTGCGGAGGTAGTTTGGGGCATGAGAAAAAAAATAAGGAGGGATGTCTCCCATCCCAAGTTTGGAGAAGAAAGGACAGTACCGTCCTTAATTTTGAGATAGTTCCTTCTCAAGTGTGCCAAAAAGAAAAAAAGAAAGAGGGACAGACTCCAACCACAGATTTCCTATAGCCTTAGGCAATATGTGATGTTGACTTAATTTTAAAGAAAGGAGCAAGAACTGGAGGAGGTAGAGCTTCTCTTCGAGCCCCTCCATTTGACATGTTGCTACACTGCTGACTCCTGACCGGGGCTTATTTTATTTTATTTATTTTCATTTCTGACCCGCGCTATCCCCTGAGGCTCAGGGCGGCTCACATTATGAAAATATATATATAACGTACACAACAAAACCCGTAAAAAATGAATAGTACACACACCCCTGCATTTGTGCTAGGGCTCACCAGGGTTCAGCTCCAGCATCTCTTCCAGGCTCTTTCACTGCAAAACCCCACCCATGGCTTGATGCCGAATCACCAGCCTCAGCCCCAGACTCTTTCCTAACAGGGTTGGGGGGGTTGACTGATAGTGTCAAACAGCTGATTGGCAGCAGCAGTAGTCCAAAGGCCCAACTCTACCAAGCTTAATCTAGCCCAAAGCAAGGACTGGCAAAGTAGGGGCAGGTGGGAGTTGTGTTGTGGGGCTTGGCAGGGCAGTTTCCCCAGCCCCTCTAAATTTCCCCCATGCAATCTGGGGCATGGCTTCCAGGGCACGGTTGAGTCTTTTTTATTTTTTAAACAAAGTAAGCCCTGGTCTGGGCCATCTGCCCATGTGTCTCATCCCTGAGATTGACAGCTCCATTGAAGTCCAAGGGAGTGGTAGAAAGAGATTCCTCCCCTCCTGTGAAAACATGTTAAGGAAAGCAAAGCAACTTCAGCATGGCTTTATAGAAGGCTTCATTAGGTGACCTTGCAGCTTGCTCTACAGTCATGATAAAAAGATACCTGTCCTGGTACCAGAGAAGATGTATCAGCTGCTGGACATTAAATATTTCCCTTTGTACGCAGCTGATCCCTTAACAGAATTTTCTGTTTCACATTTATAATGTTACCATTTTAGCCTAAACACACACACACACCAACTGTAAAACACATGATAGGTACTAAGACCAATTTGCTTCACTGTCAGCCTTTTTAGTTTCTTCTATAAAACAAGGTAGTTTGTACAATGGGGGAAAAATACAAAGTTGGATGAATTGGGTGGTTTTTTAAGCCCTTTTCACTACTTCAAAATGGCTTGTTCGGACTTTCCAAAGAGCCCATCTCAAGAACCAAGCATGGAAAATTTCAAAATACAAGGAATATTCAGAATGATACAATGTAGCTCTGATACCATCATTTATTGGACCACCACTTCTCTTGGTGAAAGTGGCAAGCTTTCAGACCATACAGGGCCCTTCCTCAGGCATGTAAAACATCAGAGCATAACTGTTATAATCATGCCAAAAGGGGGAGTGAGTTTTGGAATTTGTTTTGCAGAATTGGACTTGCTGGCAAGAGCATAGCTGTCGGGAGGTTTCCATCTGGCTATTTCCAGGCACAGTGCCCTTGGTTTCAGAAGATCACCAGCAAGGGTTGCAAGAGAAAGAAATCACAATTATCCTGAAGAGTTTGGGGATGTTGGGTGTATTAACCAGAAAGGTAGTGTGACTAGCATGGCTGAAGATGTACTTATTCAATGTAGCTCTTACGTAAGCTACAGCTAATATGGAAACTGCAGTGCACTCCTATTAGGAAGCCATCAGAGAGGGCAGCCAGCTGTTCCCTGTCTGTGTGAATCTTCCTGGGGCAGACTGCTGAAGGGACAGTGAATCTAAGTGTTTAGCTATAGCAACAAGCATAACTGCTCTAATAAATAATTTTTACAATGTATTGTGCTTATTGACACAAAAACGGGAAAAGTAACTGCTCTGTCCTTGTCTCAGAAAATGACATAGCAGCTCATAAAAATCCTAGATGTATTCCCATCCTGTAACTACTGTACAATGAAATAGACTAGCTAGAAAACAGCAGGAGGTGGTAGGATCCCTGAGGCAGAAGACTAGACTATGTGGAGACAAAGTAGCTAGAGTCTGTTGGAAAGTGTGGTGCAAGCTTAGCTTTCCAGCTCCAGAGATTTCTTCTTCAGGCAGTTTAGACTTTTGCACACACCAACAAAAGTTGGTCCAAAAGAAGGTGTCAACTACTTTTTCTCTCACATGTTTAGGAACAACATGGCAAAAACACTCTAACAAGTAGGGGTGGGAATATCGGTATTGGATAAATCCGATACACCCAATAATCAGGTATATTGGATTAATCCGATAATCTGATAATCACCGGTATTGGCATACCAGACTTTTAACATTGGCCCACTTTACTGGGTTTTTTTACATCGTGGCCATTGAAGTAAATGACCGCAATGTTAAAAAAATGGTAAAGCGGCCAATGTTAAAAATCCAGTATGCTGATACCGGTAAATCCGATACCAGGTAAATCCAATACTGATAAATCCGGTATCCGGTATTCTCCCCGGTGTCCCATCACTACTAACAAGCATAGATAGCCAGTATGCCTGTCTATTTATTTATTTAAATGTATATGCCCTTCCCAGAGGCTCAGGTTGTCGAGGATGAAAAATGGCAGAAGTCATTAGGAACCAGGGATCTTCTCATCTGGCTGAGTCCAGACTTAAAGACGCTTTTCACATAGACAGTCTAACACCAATAAAATGGGTGTTACGTTTTATTATACATGTTACAGGACACCCACAGGGTAACACTGCAGCCCTGTAACATGGGCCCTTTTCACACAAGAAGCCTCCACCATTTCTCTGGGTGGAGATGAGTGGAGGTGTCTGTGTGAACACTGTGGGTGGTGGGTGGGGTGCATTTTGCTGGGTGGAGATGGGTGGAGGTGTCTGTGTGAACACCGTGGGCAGTGGGTGGGGTGCATTTCACTGGATGGAGATGGGTGGAGGTGTCTGGGTGAACACCGTGGGCAGTGGGTGTAATTATTTTATTTATTTAGACATTTGTTACCTGCCCATCCTGCCACAGGCAGCTCTGGGCGGCACACAACATAAAACAGTAAGAAAACTTTTAAAATAGACAACAACAGGAAGGTATAAAAAGTCCCCAACCAACCACCACCCTAACCCATTCCCCCCACCCTACCCATCCTCCCCCCTGAAAGCCAGGCAAAACAGCCACGTCTTACAACAGCATCAAAACGAGGGGAGATCCGGGGCCAAATGGGCCTCCATCAGCAGGGAGTTCCACAGCCGTGGAGCAGCCACCGAGAAGGCCCTCCCCATTATCCTCAGGATAATCTAGAACCACACTAAGCCACAGTATTTATTATATGGAAAGTCGGTATTTTCAATTGTGACAGTGATGAGCCAGTAATATTTGGACCAATACGAGTTCCTTATATTGCTGCAGGAGTATAAATGTCAGTCATTATTTTGGATAGTGCACAGCCACTGCAGGTAGCACTACACATTCTGGGAATTACAGCAGGATTTTGCAGCCAACAAAAATTTTTGTGTGTGTGTGTACTGGTAGTATTATGTAATAATGGTACTGAAAGGAGAGACCAAAAGCTATTATGCAGTAGAAACGGTTGCATGGTGAAAGCTAGAAATATCCAAATGTGTCATAGACCCTTTTCACACAGATACTCAAACATCAATAAAATAGGTGTTACATTTTATTATCTGGTACAGAATGCGGCGGCCGGTCTCTTAACTGGGACAGATCCCCACGAGCACATTATACCGTTTCTCCGTGGCTCCCTATTATCTTCTGGGCACAATTCAAGGTGCTGGTAATGACCTATAAAGCCCTAAACAGACTGGGCCCAACTTACCTGCGGAACTGCCTTAGGCCTTGGATTGCATTGCAGCCCCTGCAGTTGGTCAGGGACACCCGACTCAAAGTCCCCTGGGTTTCCTGGATGGCGACAATGGGGAGGGCATTCTTGGTGGCCACTCCCAGGCTGTCGAACTCCCTCCTGATGGAGGCCTGCCTGGCCCCGGACCTCCCCTCTTTACGACGACAGTGTAAGACCTGGCTGTTCCACCGGGCCTTTGGAAAGGGCGATGGGTGGGTGGGGTGACCTGGGGAGGGGGAGTTCTTCCCTTTTAGTTTATTTTTAGTATTTTAATGTTTTAATGATATTTTATGTGAGTGTTTTATTGGGTTTTTATCTATGCATTTTGTAAGCCACCCCCGAACTGCTCTGTGAGCAGGAGGGGGCAGTGTAGAAAAATGGTAAATAAATAAATAAATAGAAATCTGTTAAACAAATAAATAAATAAATAAATAAATAGTTCCTCTCTTGTTAATCTTTTCTGGTGATTTTACCCCTCATTTCCCTTCCGCAAGCCTCTCCATTCACCAGGACTTCTATGATGAACTCACCTCCTCTGTGGAAGGAGCTCATAGCTCTTCTGTGATTTCTCTTGTGTAATCCTTCCTTCCTGCCACCTAGAACTTTTGCTTTCCTGTGTGTCCCTCTCCTGAAAATCCCTCTACTCTTGTATTATTATTCTCTTTCCTTCCCTGGATTCATGTTTATACCTCAGTGATGATCATTGGCACATGCTTGTAAGCCTGTCACCTTCAATCCTGAGGAAACATGTATTTCTTGTTCTCTCTGACTTCTATGGTTACACAGCTTCTGGGCTCTTGTTCTTGGTTCCCTCCTGTACTCATGACAGTGACATTGGTTCAGAAAGACACTTCTGGAGATCCCCATGAAACTGTTCAGGAAGTGGTACTCTGGGATCCCTCCTTGGGGATGGTGCAGGTGTGGGTCTAGGACATCCCACATGGGCATGGAGAGTGGCATTCTAGGCTTCCACATTGGCTACCTGTTGCACGCTTGCACCATCTGATGGATATCCACTTGCTCTTCTGGGTTCATGATGGAGCAGTGGAGATAATGTAGTCTGAGAAACTTTCAGGGCCTGGCTTGGGAGCCAGGGTGCTTAGCATGCTGGTAGCTGCTGGGGGGCACTGCCAGGAGTCTTTCCAAGATCATTGTTGGGGGCCAAGCTGGGGTCAGAAGCCAACAGATCAGTCCAATATAAACAGAAACTCACAGGGTGATCCTAGGGCAGGGTTGAGGTCCTGTCTGGTCAGGTTGCAAAGGGTCAAGCACCAACATCAGGGCCATGGGGTCAGCAGGTCTGAGGTCTAAGTATGAAGCAGGATCAAAGCAAGGGGTCAATATGGATATGGAGCAAGAAGTCTGGAGCAGCAGCCAGCAAGCCGGGGGGGGGGGG
>QEPC01004409.1:595106-609191 GCA_003113815.1 Sphenodon punctatus | reverse complement strand
GATAGATAGATAGATAGATAGATAGTAGAGAGTTGTAGGAGTTAGCTTAGTGATAGAGGTAGCGTTAGTGATTTAGTTTTGGTGTTTGTAGGAGTAGGTCTAGTACTTATTAGATAATCCATTTACTTCATAGCATTTAGAATAGTTAATAGCAGTTAGATTTAGTGTAGATAGATATATATAATATTAGATGAAAAAATTAAAAAAAACCCATATAAAAACAAAAAAACTAAATAAAAAACAAAAGAAAACCATATAAAACCCAATAAAAAACCAAAAAAAATATATAAAAAAATCCCCACCCATAACAACATTTCCCGAAAGGCTGAACAGCCGAACCGAACAGCCAAACAGCCTAACCGAATGGCCTGTTTGGACGACTGAACCGAACAGCCAAACCCGAACTCGGCAAACTAGCCAAACTGCCGAACCGAACGGAAGAACCGAACGCAGCCGAACCGAACTGCTGAACTGAACGGACGAACCGAACGCAGCCGAACCAAATGGCCGAACCTGAACTGCGATCTGTTCGCCCATCCCTAAAAATCACAAGCAGATGAAAAAAACTGGTTAAGTCATAACTGCAGATTTAGCTGTACATTCCAACTTTTTCATAATAAAATGACAGTGCAATAGCAAAAGGCAGTGGGGTATTCCTACCGATAAACATTTATCCAACCCTCTGCATAGAAATACTACCTTTGTGTATTTATAGGGAATCACAACAGCTTGCTTTATAAAGCTAGACTGGAGTAGGGAGAAGTGAACACACAAGCTATCCCTTTATAAAATTTCCACTTTTGAATTCAGGATTTGTCTGAATAAGGAATATTCAGCATGGCAAAGAGAGACTATTGTAAGCATGCTGCTGCCAAGCAGTGTATGCCATGGCATATAGTTTTAAGACAAACTGTCTTCAAATTATGGAGCCAGTGCCAATGCTGGTCCCCTAGATAAATGAGCATAACCACTACTAACCAGTGACTGTCATTTGTTCTAGATGTAGGACAGATGTCAGCTTCTAGGATCTACCAACATTAAAAGATGCGCAAAGCTTAGTGGATTAAACTGTCTCTTCCATTACAATGAGGGAGGGTCAACAAAGCTAGCTGTGTTACACCAGCATAAAAGATTTGAATGTAACTCAATGTTTTAAAGCAAAATGTGGCTAAAATTTTGTGATTTACCTGTACACGTGTGAATATTCATTACACTGCTGGTGTCCCATCGCAAGTCTTACAATTTGTAGGGCCTAAGGCAAGTTCAAATGGGGGGAGGGGGGGAGCTCTTTAAGCCTATACTGTCATAGCACCCTCACAGGGCAGACATTATTGCTGTACTTAGTGGTGGGCTGCTACCACTCCTTGGCTCCAGGCTCTGTTTCTCCCTTCGCTAGGTAACTAATTTGGAGAAACCAGGATGCAGCTTTGAGGATGGTGGAAGGATGAAAAGGGGCCTTGGGGCAGGTCCCATTTGGTTCTGTATCTCTCCTCCACGAAGGATTTTTCGAAGGTGGGGAGGGGGGAGACATTTAAACATAGTTGTAGTGTCACCCTGCCTTCTCAACAGACCCTGTAGGGGTCACTGGTGAGGCTAGGGAAGTAGTTCAACTGCCCAGTGACATCAATTCTCCTTATATGTCTTTAAGCTCTCCATACTTAGGGATATTGTCCTAAGGAATCAGTAAAGTTCTATATGGCTGGTTCTACTCCTGGGGTAAGTATTCGTAACAAGACCAAAGGGTGTATTCATTATCTGGATTGCTCCTCTCCTATAACAATCACTCCTACAAAGGAGTGATTGTAGACAATACACTGAAATCCTCAGTCCAGTGCGCAGCAGCAGTCAAAAAAGCAAACAGAATATATGGGGTTATTTACAAAGGGATAGAGAATAAAACTGAGGATGTCATAATGCCTCTATACAAATCACTGGTGTGACTGCACCTCAAATATTGTGTGCAGTTCTGGTCACCCCACCTCAAAAAAGACATAGTTGAACTAGAAAAGATACAGAGAAGGGCAATGAGAATGATAAAGGGTATGGAATGGCTTCCGTACAAAGAGAGGCTTGACAAGCTCGGTCTCTTCAGCTTAGAGAAAAGAAGACTGAGAAGGGACATGATAGAGGTTTATAAAATCTATTTTATAGAGGTTATTTACCCTCTCAAATAGTACTAGAACTAGGGGGCACTGCATGAAACTAGCTGCTGGCAGATTTAAAACAAATAAAAGGAAGTACTTTTTCACTCAATGCATAATTAACTTATGGAATTTGTTACCAGAGGATGTTGTCAAGGCCAGTAGTATAGCTGGGTTTAAAAAAGGACTGGATAAGTTCTTGGGAGAGTAGCTCCGTTAATGTCTATTAACCAAGTAGCTTATGGGATGAACTTATTTCATACTGGAACTGGGAGAAAACAACGGGGAATAGATTGCGCATTGTGACTGTTGGTTCTTCTCCCATACGATCGGGATTGGCTGCTCTTGGAGGACAGGATGCTGGGCTTGATGGACCATTGGTCTAACTCAGTATGGCACTACTTATATTCTTATATTCTTAACCAGCCTAAGCCACCATAGATCTCTTGTGTCTTGATTAGATCTGTAACACAGTTTCATAGTCAACAGTTGTAATAACCCTTCTGGACATAATTAAGGAATGTCCCCACCTGGTATCTTCACAGTACTGCTTCCTTACCATCGCTGGCCAGCATCCTGGCTAGAACTGAAATGAAAAATCCATGAGTGCATTTTTTGATGGAAAAAGTTATTTCATGTGCATTCGTGCAAGGAGGAAATCTACCAGCATTTCTGATATTTTCTGTTATTTTCTGCTATTTTCCACTATTTTAGTTATTTCTGGTATTATGGGTATTTTATTTTTCAGTAATTCCAGAAATTACAAAAAATTAATGGAAATTACCAGAAATTGCCCCAAAAAGGATGGTAAATCACGGGCGCTGATACTGATGGGAAAGGAAGCACAGAAGTGGAAAATACGAATAGCCAAAAGTGCTGGGTCCAAAAGCTTGGTATTTCCTGACAGAATGAGAGCACCTGCTCTTGCTTCAAACCTATTCCTGATTCTTCCAGCCTTTGGTCAGTCTGAAGGCTTTTATCATCAACTCTCCTAGCAGGGCACAGATTCCTTATTTTTATTTTTATTTTTATTTTTGCCCAGCTTTTTCAATTGCCTGCCCAAGTGCTCAGCCTCTTAGCTCCTCTCTTATCCAACTGAGAGCTCCTCTATTTATCTCCCAGAAGTTACTGTACTTCTTCATCCTGATTGGCTATTATCACCATCCTTTGCTCCTTGTAGGGTCAAGTACATGTTAGTATCTTCTCAAGGCATGATACTTTGTTTAGTTGTAGTGCTGATTATAATTTTACTGGTGCTATCTCCAAACTCTATTACATGTAGGAATAATACAGAAACTAATAGTAATTTTGAAACATACTCCATAATTATACATTGGCTAAAGAATGCTACATAAAGGAGTAGATTTCATAAGAACTGCCTTATGGGGATGGGCCAATGGTCCATCTAGCCTCGTATCCTCTCTCTGATTGTGATCAGTGCTGAATACTTCAGAGGTAGCATAGAAAAACAGGACATATATATCATGTTCCATTCTCTGTTGTTCATTTCCAGCTTCCAGCAATTAGAGGTTTAATTCAGTAAACAATTTGGCTAAAATCCATTGATGGATCTACTCTCCATTATGTCATAGCTGTGATTGAGGCATTTTGTTTAACGTTTAGTAAACTGGTTTGGTTCCTGATTCAGTACTTGAGGAGGCCAATTGGGTCTGTGTACTTCAACTTTAAGTTTGCAAAGGGAAAGAAAGCTTTCAAGGCAAATCTCATTGGTGTAGATATAAACAAACATGCTTCAGACTCTCTCAGCCAAATGAACAAATTCATCTTTGGTTTAACTCCACTGAAATTTCCAGGGATAAATTTGTCTCTCTGTATTAGTCCCTTTGAAAACATTTAATTGGATTTTTGGCTTGCACAGGATTTACCTCCTGATATTTAAATGTAGGGCTGTGCTGCAACAGCCCATGTATTGTGTACACTTGCTTGCTATTGTGAAAGTGATGATCAGTTCTATTGGTTGCTATCTGCAGGTGCCTATAACAGGGCTTGATTACATGGATTTTTCATTTTTCGAATGTCAAGCCAGCTGCATGCGTCTCTGACCATTTGATATTGACAAAAGGGTTATTTACAGTGGCTCAATCAAAATGTAACATGAATCCAGACAATTACACACACGCCATCATAATGGCATCATATCAAAGAAAGGGATGATGACTTTTGGCTGGGCATCAAAAACAAGAGACTCTGAGAAGCAGCGAGAATTGCAGAAATAAAATGTAGCAGCTGTGTAAGATTTCTCTAGTAGAAGGAGGAACAAAGGTGGTTAGATACCATGGTGACACATGCAGTATAAAAATCAAGATAGATAACTGCACCACACAGTGCTCCTGCCAAAGTGAACCCCAATATGCTAGAGTATATTTGACTTTCTTAAAAAACAAACAAACAAACAAACAAAAATAAACAGTGGCCAACTCCCCTCACCCTGGTATTATGAAGTTTCCAAAACAATAAAAAAGAAGAGTGAGTAACTACTGCAATGACGAGAGTGTGATTCCCAAGGCATAAAGTATTATCAGAAAGGGGCATAAGAAATGTACTCTTGTACATTAAATGGATTAGACAGACTAATCAATAAATGAATTAGACAGACTAACTTTACAAATTCCCTTCCTCCTGGCTCACATCCCAGTTACTGAAACAATTGAGGAAAACATGTCCACCATGTGCACAAACCTGTTTCTTTACATATTTTTTTAAGGGGTAATAATAGTGCTACCATTTGCTCATGTAGGCAACAGTACTGTGAGTTGCACTATGCAGATGGACCGTGCCATCTGCCAAGAACCCCTTTGTTTAAATTGGATTCTGTGCAGGCACCAAACACTTCCCATGCAAAGCTCCTGGCAAGATAAAAATCCTTGTATGGGTAGCTCTCCATGATATTATATCTGTAGTCTACCTTTTGTTATAAGAATACTTAAGTATGTAATAGTTTTATGTGATTGTCCATGAATTACCTTTTCTCTAGGAGACCAATATTCCACCTGGCTAGTTTTGCAAGAAATCATCTGTAGTGATTTTAATTTCTATGGCACAAGAGCACTTATTCTCATCTCCATGTCCTACAAAGTAAGCAAGCTGTTCAGTTTTCTCTTCCTCCTGAGTGGTAAGAGAGGAAAAAATTAAACTAATTGATGATTGTAGGCTACAGTTAGTGCCATGACTAGCTCCACTGATCTCATCGAAACTATTTGTGTGAAGAACTGCTCACCAGTGGGTTCCTGGGTGCACAATCTGCTCCTCATTAGAAAGAGGCTTAAACAGCCCTCTCCTTTTCACACAGATGCTTTAACACTGATAAAATGGGTGTTACATTTTATTATACATGTTGCAGGGCACCCAAAGAGCACACATGCAGCCCTGCAACATGTATAATAAAATGTAACACCCATTTTATCGGTATTAGAGTGTCTGTGTGAAAAGGGCCTATACAGGAAACTTTTCATCACATCAGTGATCAGTACATCAAAAACAAATAGGACTGAAACTTGGCTCAGTTGTCTCGCCAGTTCTTGACAAGAAGGGAGGGGGGGTGTTCCCATCTCACCTCGAGACGAGAACCCCCCCTCTTCTCAGCGAGAGAGGGTGAGAATTCAAGGGGGGCGGGGATTGCAGGGGGGGTTGCCATGGGGTCTGGAGGTTCAGGGGGAAAAGACAAGCCCCCTGAGTACCTCCAGCCCCCGCCCAGCATCTCCGCCTGGAGACGGGGAAGGGAAAGTTTGAGCTGGGACAGGGGTATGGCAAGGGTGTTCTTACTATCCAGGGTGGTCCCAACACCCACCCACCCTGCAGTGCTCCATGCCATACTGGTCCCCTTCTCGGTCTTCAGTTTAAAAGACACCCCCTGTCCCACAGATGGAGCATGCTCAGACCACTGCTTGGCTCTGTACCCTTTCAAAGATGGTGACCACGGGGCCGAGTAACTCTTCTGAGAATGCTCAGCCCTATGTGCCTTTTTCAAAGATGGCTGTCACAGGGCTGTGCAGCTCAGAAGAGCTGCTCAGCTCTGCGGGTGCCATCTTTGAAGGGGGCATGTAGAGCCAAGCAGTGCTCTGAACATTCTCCAGTTGATTTTTTTTTTTTTTTAAACTGAAGACCCAGGAAGGGGCCCAGTGGCACATGGAGCACCACCAAGGTGTGTGTGTCGGGATCCCCCTGGATGGTAAGTACCCCTGCCCCTATCCACACCTTAACTTTCTCTCCCCCAGCCCAGACATGGAGGCCAGGGAGGGGCCGGAGGTACTCAGGGGGCTTGTATTTGCCCCTGCTCACCTCCATCCCTCATGCAGCCCCCCCTGCATGTAACCACACCCTCGAGTAATTTGCGAGAACTCGAGAGGGGGGGCAAGAACACCCAAGTTCTTGCCCCATCTCAATTCACATGAATTTCTCGCAAGAATCCCCCCCATTTCAGTCCTAATAGAAAACAAACTGCTGCCTTGTTCTCCATGTTGTACTTGCTAACAAGCCATGTGATTTCATTAGATACAACCTGGGCCACGTGTTCAGCCAAAACATGCAAATTGTCCTTGCAAAATACAATAATTCAACTGCTTTTAAAATCAGATACCTTTATCCAATAGTTTTGAAATATGGTACACTTAACTCTTTCTATTGGAGGTATAGGCACCCAGGGTTTCGGCCACATAGCATGAAAAACTAAAATGTTACAGCTGATAATGTGTTTTCAATTGAAACCAATGGAAATTCAATTCCGAACTCACTGAACCCATCCGAACTGAATGTTCAAATTTGAGTTCAGTTCTAACATTTGCTTTGGTCAACCAAACTATTCGAGTTCAGTCCGAACTCTGAACTTCCAAACTGCGTTTGCCCATCCCTACTTTGTTATGTTTAAAGATGCTAACTGTGCCATTGTTAAATGGGTGTTACATTTTATCATACATGTTTAAGGTCACCCATAGAGCACACTTGCAGTCCTGAAACATGTATGATCAAATGTAACACCCATTTTATCAGTGGCACAGTGTCTGTGTGAACAGGGCCAAAGACCCTATTGTTGCAGCACCACCTAGGGGCAAATCCCCCCTGCCTAACTGGCTTTCAGTGACTTCTGTGCTGCACAGAATCTCTCAACTACATAGCACCCAACAAGGACCAGAGCTGCATTTAATATGTATGCAACATTTATTGATAGGATAGTAAGCAATATTGATGGCACAATAGGCAAGCAAAACGCCCCAACAATGAGTTTCTCACCAATCCAGTTCACTTGATGCTGGTGCACATGGCTAGTGGGTGGTGGAGCTGAGAGTAGTCAGCTGCTACACCTTCTCTGTCATGTTTTTTTATATGCCTTAGTTGTTTCAGCCTACTTGATCACCTGACCGTTACTGACCAATCTAGTCCAAGCCCTCCCTTTTTGGCATCCCAAAACATGATTTTTGGGCCGGATTACCTGGCTAGACTTGACCAATTCAGGTTTGGTCCATCCTTCTTGGCAACCCGAGGCAGAATTCTAAAGTCAGTCCACCTATGGCACCTCCTTTATCTTCTTCACCCTTCTTATCTTTGACAGTGTAAAGTCTCTGGCCTGAATCCATAGCTACTCCCTGGTACTCAATGCACTCTCACTTTGGTTGCCAAGTCAATATGGATGCCTGCTAGCTTCTTTACTTTGTTTGACCAAAATTACTTAGAAACTGCTTAAAAGCAAAATATCTTTATGAATGTGTCTGTTTACTGTGTTCATTGCTGTTTCTATGTGTGTTCATATACAAGTGTTCTGGATCAACTAAAATCAAATGATATTTGTATTTTGATCTGGTCTTCTACTAAGTAAAATACTAAAGGTGTGTGTGTGTGTTCTCCTTTCTGTCTTTTTTGTAGCTGGGTGTTCTAGTAAAGAATTCTTGAGCATGCTTCATGGTAATCTGACCTTACTTGTTTGAGCACCCCAATATTTGAATGTGAATGAGTGTAATCTAAAGGTGTGTCTAGAACACAGCTGTACTGTTGATAGAAACCTTTACGAGGTGCTCACGAATTAGCAATGTCTTTGGGCGAGATGCACAGAAATATTTCCATTATCTGTTCTAGCACTGGTTGGGGAGATATACCTGTTTTGTCTCTATGTGTTTATTTCAGAGCAAGCTGACCTGTCAAGTTCTGATAGCTTGATAACTTATCTTGTTATTTGGTACCACTTAAGAACCACCCTGCCCTTTGCAAAATTTGCTAAATTTTGTCTTTGTCTTCAACTGCAAGTTTTAACCCTTATGCAATATTTTCATGGGCCTGCCTTTAGCATTTGTTTTTCTGGTCCACCACAACTGCTGCTGTCACCTCAGAAGACAGTGGTCATGGGTGTCACCCTTATATCACTACAACAGGCCATATTTTAAAATATGCATCTGAGCTTTCACAGTTTTACAAAGTGACATATTTTGAAGTACAATAAGTCTTTAGATCTTCAAACAAACCTTGACAGAATTAGTCATGGGTACTACTTCCATGGCAACAACATATCAATATCGCTTTTCTTGGCTCCAGCATGAACACCTTATCATGAATATTCACTCACCAGTTCCTGCTTTCCCAGCAGTTACAAGGACTTGAGGGGCTTTATTGCTTTCTTTGCACTTGTTGCTAACCATCTGGAAATAAGGTTCGTTTTCCAGTTAATGATCCCTTATGCTTAGGCAGACCCAAGCCTTTAGCTATAGTTTAGCTCACCCTAGTTGCCCAAACATTAGGGTACATCCAGGTACTTTGTGGTTTGACTCCCCAAGTGCCCATTGATTGTAAAATGATGTCTTGCCCCTTTTGTGGCCTGAAATATTGATATAGGGTACTTTCAGACATGACGCTAACCACCCTTTAACCACCCTTGGTGGTTATTTATGCATGTTGCAGGGCTGCATAGGGCACCAATACAGCCCTGCAACATGCATAAATAACCACCAAGGGTGGTTAAAGGGTGGTTAGCGTCATGTCTGAAAGTACCCATAGAAAGAGAGCACAAAATGCATTTAGATCAAATGGGGCAAAACTAAAAAAAATATCAACTGTTTAGTTCTTAGGTAGTCCTTGGCACCCTTTAACAGTACAGAATTTGAGTTTCATGAACATTAATTAGCAGCTGACCTTAAGAGGTGAGTAATGCATGCTACTGATAAATACAGATGCAGCTGGAAAAGGTTCTTTCCCTAAACCTGAGATTTATTATTATATATGTATTTATATATGCATATATTATTAATAATTTATTTAGTTATTTATTTTAAAAGGACTTCTATTGTACAGTGTTACATGCAACAGTTGAATAAGATGATGGCAGGATATCAGAAGACAAGACATAAAATTATGTGTAAGAGGGAACTTCTAAGAAGTCATTGATTTTGAATGAAGGCAAAGGCCATAACATAGCTAGATCTATTTTTTTTAAAGTGTGTAATTATTACCCAATTTAATATTTGACTCACTAAATATGCATATTTTATAAGGCCCCCCAATTAGATCCTGCCATTGTGTCTTAGGTCAGTTAGTAATCAGGTTTTTGCTGTGGTGGGCCCCTCAGTGTGGAACTTGCTCCCTCCATGGGTATTTTCAGACATTACGAGATCACGGTCAACCACAGTGAACCACGGTCAACTCCACAACGGGGCCAAAGTGCCCTGAACATCTGTTCAGTGGCCACCAGATGTTCACCACAGTCAATACCCACATGGGGTCAATTTCAACAATGCTTCCGGGGCTCCCCACCGGACAATCTCCGGAAGTGTGGTCAAAGATATTCCCACCAGGAAACAACAAAAAGAAACATCTGGATGGCAATAACCGGCCGGAACCAAAGAAAATGATCCCCAGCCGGGGACAAAGCATGCAGCATCGCTGCCAGGCAACCAGCAACAACACAGCCACCAGAGGGAGATTTAAAGGGAAATCTGAAGCAGGGAAGCACGGCAGGATGGAGCGAGGATGGAGGCGGAAGAGAGCGGTGGGAGAGAAAGCGAGGGTGGAGGAGGCAGTGGCAGGGGCAGCAGTGGAGGAAGCACAGGCAGGGGAGGGGTAAGTGGGGGTCATGCAGAGGATGGAGAAGGCGGAGGGACAACACCCACAGCAGCCAGGACATGATGCCCCGGGGACAGCAGCAGGACTGGGGGAGGAGGCACCCCGGAAACGGGTAAGGGGAAACAAGGGGAGGGGAACAGGGGGCTCAGGGGCACCAAGGGGGGGCAGGTGGCCAGCCGGGGCCCCCGGCAGGGAGGGGGGAAAGGGGGCGGGCCGCAAGAGGTGACAGAACCGCACCCAACCATAACCCCCCTCCTGAATCCCACAGACACAGAAAAGGGCCCGAGTGGACAAGCCCCCGGAGGACACCAGCCCAGCCCGAGCAGAGGAGGATGTGATGGAGGAGGTGGAGGAGGCAGAGGAGGAGGAGCAGGAGGATGACCCACAGGGGAGACAAGGGAGGAAGCCCTACCACAGAGGGGGCCAGTGGGGGCTGCAGGAGGCCCGGGACTTCATACAGATTTGGGGGACACTGGAGTACCAACTGGATCTCATGCTCAACCAGCGCAACGAGCATGTCTACCAGGACATAGTGGGGGACATGGAGGCAGCGGTGCATCATCGCACCATGACACAGTGCCGCTCCAAGGCCAAGGAGCTGAAGAGGGGGTACAAGGCCATCAGGGACAACAACAGATGGTCCAGACATGGAGCACGGACCGCCCCCATCTATGATGCCCTGTACCGAATACTGCACATGAAGGGGTCAGTAGTCGCCCCACGGCTCGTGGGGAGTGCAATGGTCCAGGGCAGGGAACAGGCTGAGGTACCCCCTCCCCTCACTGCCCCCCTGGTAGACACAAGCTCCAGGGTCCACCCTGGGACCCCTGGGACCTCTGGCACATGCAGGGACCCCCCTGGACAGCAGCCCAGAGAGCACCCACCCCCAGGCCAGCCAGGCAGAGTCTGAGGCTGGCATCCTCATCACCCTCAGCCAGTGTCCTGGCCATAGGGGAGCAGTCCCACACTGAGGGGCCTTCCTCGGAAGGATCAGAGACTGACATCGAGGGTAAGTGGGCGACTGGGAGGGGAGAGGGACTGGGTCCATGGGGGCAGGGGCCAAGGGGGGATGGATGGGCTGGGGCCAGCCCCAGCCCCCCAAAAGCAAGGCAGGAAAGGGGCTGGGGCCCCGGTCGCCCAACCATACACCCCTACATCAACAACCCCCCCATTTCACCCACAGGTCATGGAACACCCTAGCACCAGACCAAGGCAAGGGAGCAGACAGGTGCCAAGGATCCCGGGCAGCAGGCCGAGGAACCAGGTGAGGCACACGGTCCGGGTGGGAGGGCCCACCAGGGTGCAGAGAGGGGGTCACGGGACACTCGGAGGTGGTGTGAGGGGCCGGGGAGTGGGATGAGAAGGGGCTGGGTCACATGCCCAGGGGCCCACAGAGCCCTGGTCCCATCCTGGGCTGGGGGAGGGCGCCTGGGGCGGCATCCATCTCACATTACTGTACCCTACAGGGCAACCCCAGCAGCCAGCCTCTCCATGGCCCTTGCCCCCAGCACAGCGCATGAGGGAGCACCAGGCACGGGTCCGTCAGCAGAAGGAGGACCAGGTGGAGGATATCGTTCGGACCTCGGCGGAACAAGGGCAGAGGATGATAGCGGCCGTGGATTGGATGGAAGTGGCCATCGAGCGGTCCCTGGAGTGGGAAGAGGCACGGGACATGTGGCTCCAGGCCGAGGTGCACCTGAAGTGGAGGCAGGAGCACAGCAGGCAAGTGGAAGCGCTCGGACGACTGGAGCAGGCCATCACAGGCATGGTGCGGGAGCACTCCGCCAAGATGGACAGGTCCCATGACATTAGGGATGGGCGAAGAGATCGTGATTTGGGTTTGGCCATTCAGTTTGGCTGCATTCAGTTCGTCCATTTGGTTCATCTGCGTTCGGTTCGTCCATTCGGTTTGGCTGTTCGGTTCAACTGCGTTCGGTTCGGCCATTTGGTTCGGCCATTCGGTTAGTTCGCCGAGTTCGGGTTCGGCTTGTCAGTTTGGCAGTTCGGTTTGTTTCTGTTCGGTCTGCAAGTTCAGTTCGCCTGTTTGGTTCGTTCACCGTGTTCGTGTTTGGTCATGTTCAGTTCGGTCATGTTCGGTTTGGTCACGTTCGGTGAACTAACGCGAGAGCGTGATTGCCCCGGAAACAGTAAATTCATATGCGTGCAAGCTGCATGGTGAGTGGGTGTGTGTTTGGCTGGGTGTCTGACTGTCTGTTCGGTTTCGGTGTTTGGGTGTGCTGTTGTGCTGTGGTTGGTGAGTGTTAGTGTGTGTGGTGTGCTGTTGGACTGTGTGCGTGTGTGATTTGTGTTTTAAAATAATAATAATAATAATAATAATAATAATGAAGAAGGCGGCAGTGATGCTTACCCGGCTGGGGGCCAACCTGCCTGTGGAGGATGGAGAGGAGGAGGAAGAGGTTGCTGCCCCTACATCTCAGGTGGTAGTGCCCGTCTCCTCAGAGGAGAAGCAAGTGGAGGAAGTCGTGGTCTCTGGAGGTGCTGGCAGGTTTGTTTAAAAAATTTTTTTTTAATTGTGTAGGATCAGATGCAAACAGCACCACCACCCAAACACGTGTTGTCTATGTGTTCCTGTTTCAGAGAGGATTCCAATGCTGCTGGCCCCAGCAGCACTGATGCCGGGCATTGCAGGACCCGAAGCCGTCGGCGTCGGAGCCAAATCCAGACATTGGATGGACCACCAGGTCCAATGTCTGGAAATCTTATGAGAAGGAGGAGGGGTTCGCCATATGCAACATAAGGCATGGTGGCTGCAAGAGAGAGATTGGTTTCCACCCACTTGTGGAGACATAGTACAGGTGGAGCTTCACACAGACCATTGGTCTGACCCAGTATGGCACTTCTTATATCCCTATATTTGCTTTTATGCTTTTTAGATCTGCAAGAAAAAATTGCGGCGACAGAGGGAGGGCACCACATCCGGGCTGCTTTTGCATCTTGAGAAGGCCCATGGCCAGAAGGTGTCTCAGGCCCAGGAGACTGGCAGCAGCATGGCCGTGGAGCAGCAGAGGAGAGGGGGAAGGCAAAGTAGAAGAGGCACCATGTGCGAAGTCCTTCCACCTCCTCCAGCTCAGATGTGGAGCCCACCGAGATGAGGCTGGAGTCTGCAGCAGCAAGGGCTTTTAGAGGTGAGGTGCAGGGGACCAACCAGGCCTTTGTGCACCACCTGCAACAAATTGAGGACCGACTGGTGGTACAGTTTCAGGCGCTAGAGCTCAGGAAGAAGAAGGTGAGGCATACTCGGAGTACGTATCCAAGTATGTCTAAACCAAGAGGGCAGACCTGGAGCTATTCCACCAGTCGGTCTGCAACTGGCAGGCGACCTTGGTAGGGGCTATCGAATATGCCGTAGAACACGGCTATGAACTGCCGGCAGTTGCACCAGCGGCCCCTAGGTCCCCTGCCCCACTGATGCCTTTCCCCCAAGTTCCAGGGGGCAGGCCCAAAGAATGAATTTAAAGTTTAGTGGTTAAGTTTCCTTTCCATTTAAAAATGTTTGGTTTACTGTTTATATTGTTGTTGTTAATGTTTGTGAACTTCTTGTTGTGTTGTTAATAAAAGTTACTTGTTGTTATTGTTTCGAGCTTTGTTTGAACTTTTAAATATTTTATCCCCCTGTGCAGAAGTTCAGGCTGGCAGGTGGCATATTCTAATACAGCTTGTTGATCCCTACCATCACACAGCACCTGCGACCCCATGTAGCGTAGTTATTAACCCAAAGATGTGCCAGTCACAGGGCCTCAACTTGCAGACGGCACCCTAGGAGGTGCAGGGCTTGTGTTTGTGTGGGTGGGTGTGACAGAGACAAAGTGAAACTGGCTCCTTGGCAGTGGGGAGCAGGTGGCGGTAGCGGGTGATAGGAGGC
>QEPC01004409.1:584608-595006 GCA_003113815.1 Sphenodon punctatus | reverse complement strand
GTCCAGGGTGTGGGGTCTGCATGTGCCTCCTGGACCATTCCCAGCCCGCTCACTGTGCCATGTGGGCTCCCTCTGTGCCTTGGTCCTGAGCTCCTGGGGCCCCCCATTTCGGGACTGCCTGTGTTGCTGTGGGGGTGCCCGTGCAGACAGTTCGGATGTGGGGGTTGTTGTTGCCATTGCCTGTGTCCTGCCCTGTCCCTTTGCGTTCCCCCCCTCTCTGTTCCACCCCCCCTTGCCCGTTGTGCTTTGTGTGTTTTCCGGGCACCCGTGTCCCCCCACCCTTCCTTTCCCTTCTGTGTGTGTGTGCGTGTGTGTGCGCCCAGGCGTGTGCTTGTGCTGTGTGTTCCACTGTGTCCCTGTTGTCTGTGTGCCTGTTGTGTGTGGTACCTGGCCGGCACTTCTCCCTTTCCCCCCTCCCTTCCTGTTTCCCTTGTGTGGGCATTCCCTTGTGTGCCTGTTGGCTTCGTTTGCCCTCAGGCAGCCATGTCTGTGTCCCGCCCCTGCCCAGAGGATTCTGGGTGTTTTGACCATTCCCGGGAATCAGTGTCATGTCTGTTGCGCTGCCCCAGCCCGTTATCTGCTGGGCCAATTTCCTGCCATGGTCTCGGTCCCGTCACATCTGTTTGGGGCTTTTATTGACCCTGGGGGTTGGTTGTTCAGTTCACCCCCACCGGGAATCCACTGTGGTGAACCGGACGCCCAACACACCTGAAATAACCCCATGTGTCTGTCTCAGTTCCTCCTTTCTCACCTTTGGATCCACTACTGGTTTCCCTTAATGTTTCTTTTCCTCCCCCATTACCTTCCCCTTTTCATTTTTTTAATACAGATTTATATTTTAACTGGATTTTATATTTTTGTGCTGTAAAGCGCTTTGAGTGCCATTTGGTGTTTTGTTTGGGGGGGTATAAAAAATGCATTGATGATGATTGATGGTGATGATTATTGATGATGTCAGTCTTATAGTGGAGCAGGGCCCCAAATAGTTTGGGGGCAGGAGTTTGGGCGCTTCAAAGTGGTAGCAACATGGACATCCTGATACCTTTACACCACTGTCTTCTCGGATCCTACCCAGAGAGCCTTCCATGGACATGGGGCAAGGCAGGGCAAATGAGAGACTAGGGATGAGTGCTGAAGCCACCTGGACTGAGGAGGAGGATGCTTAGCTTGAAAGAGAGAGAGAGAATTTGTGCACTACCCATGCAGCACTCCACATACACCCCCATTCTGGGGACTGTGGCGTACTGCACACCCATAGTTTTTCCAGCTGGAAGCCAGGGCTTGGCACACCAGGAGAGGCCTTCTCACTTCCCTTTTTCTACCCCCAGCTCAGAAAAGCAGAGCAGGAATAATTTGGCTCATCTGAGCAGCAGTCAGGAGGAGCAGTTGAGTGAATGAGTCAGCCTGGGAAGTACACGTAGCTGGGATCCGCATCTTAGAAAGTCCAGGAAAATCCAAGGAAATCCATTTCGAGGATGCATGGGTTTTGGGGTGGGTTGTTGTTTTTTTGCCCATGCATAGAACTGAAATGAAATTTTGCCCTATGTAAAAATCTTGTCAAGAATTAACTTCTTAATGAGATTTTCTGTCTTATGAATCTCACGAGAATTGATGTTTTCACTGACATTCTCACATAATTCTCAAAAATGTCCACTGTGTGGCCATGCGTGCACAGAATGCAATGGCCATTTTGTGCATGGCACATAGCATTTGAGGGTTTCAAGAATCTCACAAGATTCTTTAGAAACCACAAAAAATGCTCTGTCCATGCACAAATGGCTACCGGTGGGTTGCACATGTACAGCATTTAAAAGATTTTCAAGAATCTCACAAGTTTCTCAAAAATTTATTATTATTATTATTATTATTATTAAAGAAAGGTGATATCTGGTGAGATCATTCTTATTATCCCAAAGAGGACAGAAAGAATGGTCTGTTCATTCATATGAAAGTTCCTGGTGTGTTGCTTAGGTCAGATAGTCAAATTCTCACAGAAAATACTATAGTTCAAAGAGAAGCCTGTATTTTCAGTTCAGGGTTTGTTGCAAAGTTCTTCAAATAATATCAAGTATGGAGAGGACTGGAATGATCATGTCTAGAAAAAGCAATTTGGTTCAGGAAAAATGAAATAAAACACTTGGCCAGAAACTATCATCTAGGCATAGAACTAAACAGACAGATGAAGTTTGATGAGAATCTGAAATTCTTTAAACCTCAAAAATCCAACAACTATCTCTTATATTTGATTCTCCCCATTTTAATTGTGTTAAGACAGAAATATTGAAGTATCCACAGCATTCCAGAGTTATCCAGACTCATATTGAAATGAGTTACTTAAAAGAAACTTGTCTATGAGACAGGACAATGAATGACCCAAATCTCCTAGCCTTTCTATGTTCCTCCAACGCCACCACTTGTAACAATGGCTGTACAATATGACCTATATTAATCAATTTGCTTCATCCTCTTAGCAAAATAAGGCCTCTTCTATGTCTTGATCTCCTATGTAAATCAAGCCTAGACATTCAACTTCTGTTTTAATTTTGTTGAGGAATAATTTATACTTACACTGTTGGTGAAAACTGTCCTAGCCTTTATTGATCTCAAAGTGCTGAGAGAGAGAGCAACACTGTCTCCACGCAAGAAAACAGGCTGGTTTGTCTCCTCCCAGGATACATAAGTTTTTATAGGTTACTCTGCAGGCAAAAGATACATGCTTGTCAATGAAAGAGCAACGTAATAACAATGATGGAAAGTTACTGAATTATACACAATGTTTACATATTTGGGCTGGTTCTTCTCAAAACTATATGAGCCAGACTGCTGATAATACATAGTGCCTAAACAAATCTATTAACCTTCCACAGCTGCAAGGCCAGTCTATGCTGTCTGCTGTGGGAAAGAGCAAAAGGTGTCCAACTGTCTCGATGCCCAGGCCTTGTTATGTGAAACAGAACCTAAACAAGTCTCATGACTATTTCTATCTAACAAGCTGAAGACTTATTTCTATTAAGACTGAGTATTACGCAGCATTCATCTGTCTTCCATTTTGTGTTACCTTCCTTTGGCTATTATAATTTAATTCCATAGGGTCCCTTATAAAATTTTCCTCCACAATCTTATATTGTGTTGATTATTGTGTTATACTAGGGATGGGACTTCTGGTTTCGGAAAGAACCAAAAGTACCTGATAATGGCTATATTGGATTAATCCAATATTTAGTTCTTTCTTGGTATCGTCAGTATCAGATCTTTTGCATTGGTTTTTTTAATCAGATTTTTAACATTCCAGTTTTCCCCATTGAAGTCAGTGTGGAAAACAGCAATGTTAAAAACTGGATACCAGCAATGTTAAAAATTAGATATTAAGAGAACCGAGAACCAAAAGAAAAGCGGATACAATGAGAACCAAAACCAATATAAAACCAAAACTTTGCCCAGAGTCCCGCCCCAATATTATACTGTAAAACAAAATGCATGGGTAGTGAGGGAGGTGTGTCTTTGGCTGTTTGTGCTGGCATGATAACTGCAGAGATATTTTCTTCCCAACACCTTGATCCTTTTTTGCATAACACACTCACACCACAAGTTCTGCAGTCATGCAGAGTGCTTAAGGGCAGTATTTTGATGTAAATGGATGATGTGATTTCCCCCAAAGAAGTGATGGATCTGCCAACCTTTTCTAAAACATTACAACTTGCTAATCTGTCAGTTTGTAGTTTGACACACAGATGGTTACTTTCTTAAATTCTGTTTTGTTTCAATAGGTGATCAGGGATGATGGTGAGCAACACCAATGGGACATACTAACAAGGAAAACCTTCTGGATGCTGCTTCATTTGCTCTTGATCTTTACTCAAAGATGCCAACAAGCAATATTGCACAGGAGCATTAACCAATCTGGCATCAGCAAAGTCTCGATAGACTGGTCATATAAGGATGCTTTCCTCATTTTCTGCTATTGAATTTCACTAGAGGCAAATAAAAAGAAGATGTCAAGATGACAAACTACAATTTCAAGGTAGTACGTACTTGCCTTCATTACTGTTTGAAGCTCTGTTACAATGTCGTCCAGTTCACAGAAGCTATTGAGAAACCCCAGATTATTTTAATCCCTTTCTTGATACCACCACATCTCAAAAATGGAATTAGAAAAATTCTTAGATAGGTCCGTAAATGGTTAATGGTTAAGCTGCTACGTATCTCTGACTGTTTGGGACTGGGAGTCAATAGCAGGAAATGCATCATTCCATTATGATTTTGATGAAATTATCTGAAGCACCCAAACCTGCCATTATTGGAGACAGGATGCTAGGCTAGATGAACCATTGATCTGACCCAATTGGTATGGCATTTCTTTTGTTCTAATGCAAGAAAAATGAAAGTATGTTGTAACTGAAAACATACTAGAACATGGACATATTCAGTAATAAGCAGAACCTAACATGCTAAATGGGGAAATGAATGTGTTGACAAAATAAAGGGTGTCAATAGATGTTCAGATCAGGCATCATGCCAGCCAGAGGAAGGGAGGATCAGCTCTGGCCATGGGAGCATACATTCCCAAGACCTCCCCTGGCCAGGAAAGTAATAGGGAGCAACATGCAGTCACCTGGCCATGCCCTGGTGCCGCTGCTATCCCTCCTCCGACTCCCATGATGGAGAGTGATGACTGCCTATTACAGGCAGCCATTGATAGGTGCCATGGCAAACCTTCAATTCGGGAGAAGCCAGGGTCAGGAACAAACATTCTTACCTGGTTTACTCACTCTGGTCTGGCTAGGTGGCAGCTGAGTGCAGACTGTGGGCCCACTTAGATCTGGGCCCATGTTTCCAACCCAGCTGCCATACCAGGCAGGGTTTGTACCGGGTCACATCTGGTGGGCCTGGATCAAAAACACAGGGAATGATGTTGGCCCAGGCGCCTCATATATGTTAGCACCCAAAATTTCATCAATGACCATTTTTTAATGAGCATGGCTGTGGGTGGGTCCATGTTGACTGAGTGGATCAGCCACAGAGTATCCACACTTGTGGAGTCAGTAGGGAAGGATTCAAATGGGTGGCACCCAGGGAGTCCATGGCTCCCACCCACCTGCCACAACACACAGTTCAAATGGACAGCTGTTCCACTGGCTGGGCCAAGAACCGCCCAGCGTCCACATCAACACCCCACCACCATATGATGTGAAAATATGGCAGTCCGTGCACATGTGAAGCTGCTGCAGTCATTGCTGCCTGTCCTCAGCAGGAATCTGGGATGATGGGGGAGGAGGGACAGGGGAAGGTAGACTCTGCTGCAGCACAGAGAGTTGGCCGCTAGCAACAAGGGCACCAGGTGACAACACAAGAAAGCTCAGGGCATGTCATACAACCCCTGGGAAGCTCAGGAACATGATGGGGAATGCATCAGGGAGACCAATGGGACAGCAGCTGAAAAAACCAAATACCAATCAACCCCCTTCCTCACCAGGCTGACAGTCCAGTCCTAGAAATATGCCCGACACATCAAAGAGTACAGGACAAACACTGGCAGTGCATGGGGGCCCATTCCAAGGGGGATCACGGCTTCTGGAATTGGTGTGATGAATCCCATGCCTCAGATAGGATGACACTATGACAGAGTAAGACAGAGTGAGCGGGAAGCAAAAAACTCCCCACGGAGCTGTGCATCTGCAAAAGCGCACTAAAAGACTCCAGCTTTTAGAGCAGATGGGGGTTCCAACCCTGCCTAGAGACCCCCTACAAAAACAGCCTGAACCCCCAAATCATTGGACGCTACTGTGACAGACGGAGCAGGGCTTCAGCTTGGTGGGGTTTCCCCTCTAGCCTCTGACCAGCCACCTACACTCAAGCTATCTTGTGGCCCAGCTCCCTGATTCTGCTGGCTGTATCCCTATGGGGTTGGGTCACCCAGAGTTGCAGAGTGGTTATCTCAAGCCCTTCGGCATGGAAGAAAGATAGGGTTTCTCTGCGTAGACAGAGAGTCAGACTTCCCTGGAGGTCTGTAGGGCACTGGACCAGACACACCCTACTGCAGTAAAGGAAAAACAGTTTATTCTAACAAAGGCCCTTTTCACTGGCCTCGGAGTGGAGGTCCAGGTGCACCACGGTCTGTGTGCGCTGCATGGGAGGAGGGTGTAGATGGGTATATACTCACCCTCCAAGCATCCCCATGCATCCCTATGCATGGAGGCACCTCTGTTTTTTCCAGTGCCTCCATGCATGGGGATGCGTGTGTTCAGGAGCACGCACACCCACATCCACGGTATTTACATGTGTGACACCCATGCATGAACACCCAGATTTCTGGGTGCTCATGCATAGGTGACACCTGTGTAAAAAGGACCATAGTATAAGAACATAGCCAGTTGGTACTATTACCACTGCTCCTCCGAGTAGGCCATACTTCCTAGAGGAAAGCATCAAGAGATATATTTAAGCCCTTTTGTTTTCAGTTTAAAGTGACTTTTAGCAATAATAATAATAATAATAATAATAATAATAAATCCCAGATTTTACAAAAACTATTATCCAGTTTTTACTGATTTTCACCTGTTATATGTGTTATGTTAATAATTAGTCTACATGTTTATGCAAAGCTACCGGTTGATATAAGGCAATGTAGAGGAAGATAAACATATACAATACACACATGCAGGCATGCTCACCGCTTATCATTTCATGCTATTAGCAGTTAACAGGTTTAATATTTGCCACACTAATGTAATCCCCCTGTCATCTCTCCCTAAGTGGTACAGGGCTCAGAACTAGTATGTGCCACTGTCCCATTTGAGGTTGTTCCTGCATCCTTGTAAGAGAGGTTTTAGGGGCCCTGGGCTCCAGTTACTTTTCTTTTTGTTTGCGGGATCTCCCAGGGAGGGGAGGGGGTTCCTAAGTAACCTAGACAGGTGATGCTTCATACCTTCACCTTGGGGGAGTGGTTGCCGAATGAAGGGGCAAATTAGGGGCTCCTGCCCAAGGATTTCACTACCGAAGTGATAACTCGAACTCTCTGCTCCCCTCATGCACTGCCAGCTCCTTGTGCCAAGTGGCTACATGCTGCTTCTCACATCCTCACTGTCCCACGTGGTTCAGCTGATGTGAAGAGAGTATTTTCTAAATTCTACATCCAAGACTGCAGGAGAACAAACCTTGAAAAATACAGTTTTAAAAACTGTTGCAAGTCTACGCTATGCTGGACTTCAAAAATATAAATTTGCACTAAAACCCCTATCATCAACCATCTGGCAGAACTTCACATAATAATGCACAGAGGTATAGAGGAGCAGTGAAAATCGAAACATACAGCAACAATACACTACTTCATGACATGTGACAATGAGTTCCAGAAGTTTACTAATTAAATGGCTAAAGAAAATATCAGAATGCCGTATACAATGAATATATATGTAACATGTAATGAGGCACTGAGAATATACCAGAGGAAAATATAAATAGTACAAACAAGAAAGGACATATATATAATAGAGTCTATAAACTGGAGTAAGCTGACTATAAGTGGGTCAATAAGAAGTCTTTAGACCCCCCGACATTTTGCTATGGAATATAGCTTCTTCAGGGGGTTTAATGGGTTCACTTAAGACATATCTTTAAACATCACAGGATTTTTCTTTATACATCATAGGAGTTTTCTTTATGACCCCTTTCAGGTACATCAAATGGGTTTCTTTTTCTGCAGCTGTTTTGATAAAGAGGTGCCCAAAGCAGTAGACCCAGATTTTTTCTTCCAAAACAAAAGGAGATATTCCTGATTAATATTTAAGGAGAGACAATTCTAGGTTTGTCCTGCTTCTCGAGTTAGCTTCTCTAGTTAGCAAAAGCCTCCTCTGTTACCTGGGCATTTCAGCAATTTAGAAATCTAAACAGATTAGATTTCCTGCAGACCAGTCCCCTAGCACACCCCCTCCAGAAGGGGAATGGACCAGTTAGGTTGTTTCGCCCTCAGAGGCTGATGGAACCGCAGCGGTTCCAGCAGGCTCTGAGGGAGTTATCCCAGGACCCTGATGGCTACTCTGTCAATGTGCTGATACAGCATTGGAACATCTTTCTGGGGGTGGCCATCGATAGGGTGGCTCTGAGACATCCCCTGTCCCTGTCTTGTTGCCACAGGGCACCTTGGTCTACCGAGGGGCTATAGTGTATGAAGCAGGTAGGCAGGATACTAGAGTGATGCTGGCATCGTACTCGCTCTGAATCTGACCGACTTCTCCATAGGACCCATTTGCAGTCCTATGTTGAGGCTGTGAGGACAACAAAGAAGGAATTCTTTGCTGCCCTCATAGCATCTGCAAAGCTATGTCCAGTGGAGCTGTTCCGGGTGGTGTGGGGGCTAGTCAGTCTGGCGTCCCTCCGCCTGGACAGGGATTTGTCCAAGGCCTGCTGTAAGGAGTTTGTCACCTACTTTGCAGACAAGATCACTCAGATTCAGAGTAACTTTGACACCTGGTTGGATGCAGTAGGTGAGGTGCGTGAGGTTATGGAGGCACCGTATGGTCGATATTTCTGGGATGAGTTTCAGGAAGTGACGCTGGCCGATGCGGCCGATGTCTTGGGGTCTGTGAAGGCCACTTGTTGTGAACTTGATCCATGCCTGTCCTGGCTGGTGAAAGCCTCCAGGGAGATGGTGGGGGCGGTTCTGGCAAGGGTGGTTAACATGTCCCTTCGGCAGGGGAGACTGTTGCCCAGTCTCAAGGAGGCTGTGGTGCACCCCCTGCTGAAGAAACCATCTTTAGACATGGATGCGCTCACCAGTTACCGACCTGTCTCTACCCTTCCCTTTTTAGGGAAGGTTATTGAGCAGGCGGTGGCAATCCAGCTCCAGGCCCATCTTGATGGCATCGGTTTCCTGGACCCGTTTCAATCTGGGTTCCACCCCGGCTATGGCACCGAGATGGCCTTGGTGGCCTTGGTCGACTATTTCTGCCAGGAGATGGATGCAGGATGTTCAATATTTCTCATCCTGCTAGATCTCTTGGCCACTTTTGATACCGTGGACCATGGGCTTCTTTTGAGACAGCTGCGTGTCCTTGGGGGACTGGATGGGACTGTTCTTGTATGGTTCTGTTCATTCCTCTCAGGGAGAAGCCAGTGGGTAGTGCTGGGGGATGAGACATCTTGCCCCCGTGCTTTATCATGCAGCGTTCCGCAGGGTTCTATTCTGTCTCCGTTATTGTTTAATGTTTATATGCAGCCCTTGGGGAAGGACGTGAGAGGGTTCAGGGTGTGATGTCACCAATATGCTGATGATACTCAGCTGTACCTCTTTTTCCACAGACTCAGACCTTGCTATCTTGGTGCTATCCCAGTGTTTGGAGGCCTTGGTGGAATGGATGTGGCAGAGCAGACTGAAGCTCAACCCTGATAAGACGGAGGTGATTGTGGTGGGGAGAGCGAGGGAGGTGTTGGCCCCCCTTATTGAGGGGGTTTGCCCTCCTGTAGCTCAACAGGTCCGGAGTCTGGGGGTGGTGTTGGACCGGATCTCTGTCTGGAGCAGCAGGTGGAGACAGTCACAAAGGCTGCCTTTTGCCAGATGTATCTGGTATGGAGGGTCCGTCTGTTCTTCTTCAGCCCGGACCTGGCCTCCTTCATCCATGCCTTCGTCACCTCGAGGCTGGACTACTGTAACACGCTCTCCGTGGGGCTTTCCTTGTGCCTGGTTCAGAGGCTGCAGCTAGTGCAGAATATGGCGGCCCACCTCCTTTTGGGGATGGGTCATCAGGAGCACATAACACCTGTGCTCCAGGCTCTGCACTGGCTTCTGATAGCGTGCCAAGCCAGGTTCAAGGTGTTGGTATTGATCTATAAAGCCCTTCACGGTCTTGGCCCCTCATACATCAGGGACCTCCCAGCCCCAGAGCGGCTCCTTCGGTCTGCTGGGGGGGTGGCCTCTTGGAGGTCTCCATGTTAAGCAGGGGGCCACAATGGAGAGGGTATTCTAGGTGGCCAGGCTGCATCTTTGGAACTCCCTTTTGGAAGAGGCCCACCTGGCCCCAAGCCTTTTGACATTTCGGCAAAGATGCAAAACCTGGCTGTTCACCCAGGCCTTTGGAGGGGGGGTGTTAATGGATTATCTCACCTACCCTATTTGTTTATTTGGTTTAAAGTATCCCAGGCCCTGTTTTAATATTTAATAATTGATATTGTATTTTATATGCTTTTAATTGTTTTATATGTTGTATGTGTTTTTATTGTTGGAAGCTGCCCCGAGCTGTTCTCAGGAGGGGCGGGGTATAAATTGAGCAAATAAATAAATAAATAAATAAATCCTGATAAGATGGAGGTTATGGTGGTGGGTAGGGCGAGGGAGGTGCCAACCCCTCTGGTTGGGGGGTGGTGATTTGCCCTCCCATAGCACAACAGGTTCGGAGTCTGGGG
>QEPC01004409.1:531845-577552 GCA_003113815.1 Sphenodon punctatus | reverse complement strand
GGTGTTATATGCATCCGGTGGGCCATCTGCATAAGGAGGTGGGCTGCTGCGTTCTGCACCAGCTTCAGTCTCCAAACTGTCACCAAGGGTAGCCCCACATAGAGCGTGTTGCAGAAGTCCAGTCTTGAGGTGATGAATGCATGGATGATAGTGTCCAGGTCCGAATCTGAAATATATGGTCAAAGTTGACATATCAGATGTAGTTGACAAAAGGTGCTCCTCACCATGGCCACCACCTGAGCATCCAGGCAGAGCCGTGATTCGAGGAGCATCCCCATACTCCGAGCCTGGGGCTCTAGGGAGGGACGAACTCCATCAAAGATGGGGCTCATCAGCTCCACCGACTCTCCCACTAGCATCACCTCCATCTTATCAGGATTCAACTTCATATAGCCTTCCCTCACCCAGTCCCCCACAGCTGCCAGACACTGAGTAAGCACTGAGACTGCCAAACCTGGGTCAGATGAAAAGGAGAGGTAAAGTTGGGTGTCATGAGCATATTGATGACATCGAACACCAAAACCCCTCACAACCTCTCCCAGTGGCTGCATGTACACGTTGAACAAGAGGGGGGATGGAATCAAACCTTGCAGACTCCACACATGAGGCCCCAGGGAGAAGAAGAATGTTCCCCCAACATCACACGCTGGGTCCTACCAGACAGGAAGTAGTGGAACCATTCAAGAACAATTCAGCCCACTCCAGGCTCGTCTCTCAAGTGGGCCACCAACAGTTCATGATAAACTGTGTCAAAGGCAGTCAATAAATCTAACAGGATCAGTAGAGTGGAACGACCCCAATCCAGTCCACCCAAACCTGGTGGACTGGGGGTGGCTGGGGGGGCATGGTGGGGGGATTGGGGGGTGAGGGGTCATTGGGAGAACAGCCGGGTTTGGGGGGCTGGGATTGGTTGGACAGAGGGGGGGAGGAGCGGCCATAGGGGTAGTTCTTGGTCGTGGACGGTATGGTGGGGGACCTAGGTTCCTGCTGGAGGTGTGGCGTGCCATCCCCCCTCTGGGGTGGAGGGAGGAGCTAGGTCCAAGGTCTGCCTGTGGGGGGCTGTTGCTGATAAACTCGAGGTCCATTGTCAACAAGGCCCCAATTTTCCGGGATTTTATCTCAGACAGGGCTGTGGACCTCGTGTGTATTATGGAGAACTGACTGGACAAGATGGCTGGACCAACTTTAGCGGATCTCATTCCGGCCAGTATTCTGTGCAGCACCATCCCCACACAGGCGGTCAGGGAGGTGGTGTAGCAATAATTTTTAGAGAAGACTGGCCTGTCAGGAGATATCCAGTTCAAGAGATTCAGGTATTGAGGCCCTCCATGTGGTGTTTGATTTGACTGGGGGCAAGCTAGGGGTGCTGCTGGTATACAGGGCCCCTTCTTGTCCGGCAGCATCCCTAACCGATCTAGCAGAGTTGGCCTCGGAGGCGGTGCTGGGCTCCTCCAGGACTTTGGTCCTGGCGGACTTCAATGTCCATGCCAATGCCAGCCTTGTAGGAGCGGAGCGAGAATTCATGACTGTCATGGCAACCATGGATTTGTCCCAAGTGGTCAACTGACCGACCCACATGGGGGGGCATAACCTTGACCTGATATTTAGTTCTGGCCTTGAGGCGGGTGGTCCGGTAGTGGGGGAGGTTAGCGCTATGCCCTTGTCATGGACAGACCATTATCTTTTCCAGGCCAACCTCTCAGTGCGCCACCTCCAGAAGGGGATGGGACCAGTTATATTGGTCTGCCCCTGGAGGCTGATGGAACCTCAGTGGTTCCAAGAGGTCATGAGGGAATTAACCTTGGACCTGGATGGCCACTCTGTCGATGAGCTAGTTCAGCATTGTAATAGCTTGCTGGGGGAGGCCATTGACAGAGTGGCTCCAAGACACCCCCTTTCTTTGTCTCATCACTGTAGGGCCCCTTGGTTTACTGAGGGGCTGTGGTGTATGAAGCAAGTAGGCAGGAGGCTAGAGTGATGCTGGCATCAGACTCGCTCCGACCAACTTCTCCATAAGGCCCATTTGCGGTCCTATGTTGAGGCTATGAGGACAGAAAAGAAGGAATTCTTTGCTGCCCTCATAGCGTCTGCAAAGTCACACCTGGTGGACTTGTTTTGGATGGTGCAGGGGTTTGTCAATCTGGCCTCCCTCTGCCTAGACAGGGACTTGTCCCAGGCCTGCTTTGAGGAGTTTGTCACCTACTTTGCAGACAAGATCGCTCAAATTGATTTTGACACCAGGTTGGGGGCAGTAGGTGGAGAGCATGAGGTCATGGAGGCCCCGTCTAGTCCAAATTTGTGGGGGGAGTTTAAGGAAGTGATGCCAGCCAATGCGGTGGATGTTCTGGGGTCTGTGAGAGCCACCAGTTGTGAACTTGATCCTTGCCCGTCCTGGTTGGTGAAAGCCTCCAGGGAAACATTGGGGGAGGTGCTGGTGAGAGTGGTTAATGCATCCTTACAGCAGGAAAGGTTGTCGCCCAGCCTCAAGGAGGCTGTGGTGCGTCCCCTGCTGAAAAAACCATAATTAGATGAGGATGCACTCGCCAGCTACTGACCTGTCTCTAACCTTCCCTTTTTAGGGAAGTTTATTGAGCAGGCGATGGCGATCCACCTCCAGGGACATCTGGTTGGCATCGGTTTCCTGGACCCATTTCAATCTGGGTTCCGACCCAGCTATGGCACTGAGACAGCATTGGTGGTCTTGGTTGACAATCTCCGCCAGGAGATGGATGTTCTACATTTCTTATCCTGCTTGATCTCTTGGCTGCTTTTGATAACGTGGACCAAGGGCTGTTGTTGAGATGGCTGCAAGACCTGGGGGGTCTGTATGGGACTGTTCTTGAATGGTTCTGCTCATTCCTCTCAGGGAGATACCAACGGGTGGTGTTGGGAGCTGAAACATCTTGCCCCCATGCCTTGTCCTGTGGCATTCCACAGGGTTTCATCCTGTCTCCTTTGTTATTTAATGTATATATGCAGCCCTTGGGGGAGGTCGAGAGAGGGTTCGGGGTGCGATGTCACCAATATGCTGATGATACTCAGCTGTACCTCTCTTTTTCAGCTCACCAAGACCCTGCTTTCTCGTTGCTATTCCAGTGTCTGGAGGTCATGGTGTAGTGGATGCAGCAGAGCAGACTGAAGCTCAACCCTAATAAGATGTAGGTGATAGTGGTGGGGAGGGTGAGGGAGAAGTTGGCCCCCCTGATATGGGGAGGGGTTCACCCTCCTATAGCTCAGCAGGTCTGGAGTTTCGGGGTAGTTTGGGACTCAGATCTCCACCTGGATCGACAGGTGGAGGTGATGCTGAAGGCCGCCTTCCGCCAGTTGTATCTAGTGAGGAGGCTGCGTCCATACATCTCCAGGCTGGACCTGGCCTCCCTCATCCATTCCTTTGTTACCTCAAGGCTGGAGTACTGTAATGCACTCTAAGTGGGGCTGCCCTTGTTCCTGGTCCGGAGGCTGCAGCTAGTGCAGAATGCAGCGATCTGGCTCCTGATGGGGATGGGTCATTAGGAACATATAACGCCTGTGCTCTGGACTCTGCACTTGTTGCCAATAGTGTGCGGAGCCAGGTTCAAGGTATTGGTTTTGATCTACAAGGCCCTTCATGGTCTTGGCCCCTTGTACCTCAGGGACCGCCTTGCCCTCCACGTCCAAGAGCAGCTCCTTTGGTCTGCCAGGTATGCCTTCTTGGAGGTCCCCCGTGTCAAGCGGGGGGCCACAATGGAGAGGGCATTCTCAGTGGCTGGGACGCATCTTCGGAATTTTTTCCTGTGGGAAACTTGCCTGACCCTGATCCTTTTGACATTCCAGGGGGCTTGTAAAACCTGGCTGTTCGCCCCGGCCTTTGGGGAGGAAGGGGGGAGGGGGGATTAGAGTTTTAACGCTTCCCTACCTTTTATTTCTATTTTATTTTTCCCAACCCTGTTTTGGTTTAAATTGTTGTGTTTTTAAGGGTTTTTTAAAATTGTTATTTTTATGAATGTTTTAGTGAATTGTACATCGCCACAGGATGCCGTAGGCATGGGGGGGCAACTAACAAATGTTTAAAAATAAATAAACTCATGGTGGAGGTTGTCAACCAAGGCCAGAAGTGCAGTCTCAGTGCCATAGTCCAGACAAAATCCAGACTGCAAGGGTTCAAGAAAACTGATGCCCCTGAAGCTGCTGAGCCACTACCCATTTAGAGATAGGCCGATAGCTAGTGAGGGAGCCGATGTCAAGCAATGACTTCTTGAGCAGAGGTTGCACCACAGCCTCCTTAAGGCAGACTGAAACTCTGTCCACCCACAAGGAGGCATTGACCACCGAAGTCAGTAATGGTCCCAGTATCTCCTGGCTGGTCTTGACCAGCCAGGACGGGCACGCGTCTAGTTCACACAACGTGGTTCGAACCACACAAAGGACATCCTCCACACCAGTGGATGACTGTGGCAGAGTGATGCCACAATAAGGTTGCTATATCTCTAAGAGAGGCACCTGCCATGAGAGCACCTAAAATGGCCACCACCAGGAACTGAAAGTTGGTGGGTGTGGCTTCCAGTATAAAGAAAGACGAAGCAGGCAGTAGACAGCAGTCGGCTCTGGACTGTGAGAGGGAGAACACCTCTGCAGTCTGCTCCTGAAGGAAAATGACCTGAACCTGAATCAGATGCCATAGGAAGAGCCTGGAAGTGAGTGAAGATAGCTAACCAATGGACTGGGTACGGTTAGGCTACTTGTGTTATATGATTGACTGTGTGATGGATGTAAAGACTGGACAGAGGCTTGGTGCCTGGCCTATGCTATAAATAAACTGTTATAGAGCTGGAAACAGAGTGAAACCCTTTCCTGGGCCTAATCCTGACAACACTTACCCCATGGTAAAGTGGGGGACCTGCTACAACGACACCCACTGGAATTGATCCCACAAAATTGGACAAGATGGGACATCCATAACCTCTGGTTCTCTAACTGCAAGAAACGCAACATCGAAGTCGAGATTAATGTTGATTTTTATCCACAAAATAGTCAATAAATGTGTCACAGAGAGCGCTGGAAGATTCCAGCTCTGGGCGGAGGGAGGATAGACTGGCCAGCCCCCTCACCACCCAGAAAAGTTCAGCTGGATGAGACTTTGTGAATGAATGCTACTTAATAGTGTTAAGTAGTTAATTCCAATCACAGAACTCCAGTTTATCTCTTACTATAATACATAGTGGCTTTAGTATTTTAGACCTTGAGTACAATGGCAAAGTGATGTTAAATAGTAGTTCATGTTAAAGTACCTCTTTACACTTGGCTAAAATGGGAATTACCTGAGAGTGCACTTTCTGAAATGGAAGCTAAATAAAACAAAATTATCTCAGTGTCATTTGCATTTAAAGTTTTGGTCACATTATGTCGAATGCTTAGCCCAACTAATTGCAATCCTTTCAACAAATACTAGCTCTTCTTGTACTTCAGACATGATTGGCTTATGAACACCAGTAGGGGCAAAAGGACAATTTGGTCCCCTTACTTGTTCTGCTCATGGTGGTGATACTTGTTCACATCTTTGCGGGTGGTATTAGGCAAGTGATATTGATATCTCTTCTCTTGGGACTGAATTGAGGCTATGAACTTCCCATGCAGAACACTAGATACCTTTTGAATACAGGATCAATCATAGCTTTCTACTCCTTCTACCCCCAGGAACTGCTGAGTTAGTGTGTCCAAGCAGCCCTACGTGATTCCTGCCTACACACTTAGGTCTGGCATGCCACTGCTCCTGCTTTGTCACATGCTGGGTGCTGTCATTGTCTGGAGATAAAACAGAGTTAGGAAGAAGGGGGGGGGGTTGGGAACCTGGAAATAAGTGCCTTGTCTGGCACTCTCCAGCTCAGGTTGCATTTACATGGTGGTGCCACATGGCCCAAGATCCCAAGCTTCATTCCCACCCCCCCAACCTCCCTGAAATAACTTCAAGGGTTGGTGTCCAGTTCTCCTCATTGTGTGTATGTCTCAGTTTGCCCTCAGAAACCTTAGGCTCAGAACCCTCTCCTATAGGAGCTCATTCCCTAAACGTGGACAGCAAGAATGGTCTGATCACTCATACAAATTCTCCTGCTAGGTTTTTCAGGTCAGATAGTCAAATTTCAGAGAACAACATGAATTCTCATAATACAATCACAGAAACTATCCACAATTCAAATGGAAACCTATATTTTCAATTCAGGACTGTTTGAAAAGTTTGGCAAATAATATCAAATACAGAGCAGGATGGAATTATTATATCTAGAAACAGGCAATCTAGTGGTGCCCTGGCTGAAGGAAGCAGAACAGGAAATGTGCTGCACCAGACAGAGGAATGCCAATGTTGTGTCACCCCAAGAAGGTTGCTAACCTGGACAAATTAATATCTGTCTTACGGGCACAAGGGTCTGTTAAAAAAGAATCCATCTTCATTTGGGAAACTTGGACAGATGTGACCTGTTGACCTGGATGAGGGTGAGCCAATTGAAGCTTAATCCTGATAAGTCTGATGATGGTTGACTGGTCCTGTGACTTGGAGGGGATTGGTACACCTCTTATTGAAAGGGTCCGAAGCCCTCTGGTCACTCAGGTTCACAGACATTTTGGATCTCTCACTGCATCTGGATTGTCAGGTGATGGCGGTGGCCAGGAGCACCTTCCACCATCTCCATCTGGTGAGGAGGTTGTGGTCTTTTCATTCTGATTCAGATTTGACCACTGCCATCTATGCTTTCCTCACCGTGAGGCTAGATTGCTGCAATGTGCTCTATGTGGGGCTGCCCCTGATGACTATTCAGAAGCTGCAGCTGGTGCAGAATGCAGCAGCTTGGCTCCTTTCAGGGGCAGGTCACCAGGACAAGTGCTCCAAAGCCTGCACTGGCTGCCTATAGTTTTCTAGGCACATTTCAAGGTGCTGGTTTTGAACTTTAAAGTCCTAAAGAGTCTGGATCCCATTTCTAGAGCTGAACTGAGTACCTAAAAATGGGCAAAACCATCAAACATAACTTACTGGAACCAAAAATGATGATGTGGAGAATAAACAATATTAATCTATTCTCCATCGAGTATGTTTCCATGGTTTTGGGTTATTTTTTCTCAGTTTGGTTATTGTGGTATTTTAGTCACACATGCACAACTGGTGGAAATGATGTAAGTTACCACAATAACAAAAAATCCAGAAGTACTGATATTGGTGGGGGAAACCACCACTCAAAAATATGAGTTTTATTTATTTATTTATTTATATTTTCCTAAGGCTCAGTGTGGCTAACATCATCATAAACCCCCGATTAAAAAAAAAAAGCTATAAAACCTTCCATAAAACCCCCACCCCATCTCAAACCATACCCCTGCCTATTGAATCCCTGGGCAAATAAATATACCTTGCACTGCGTCCAGAACATGCCAAGGCTAGGGCTTAAATGAACCTCTAAGGGAAGGGAATTTCAAAGCTGTGGAGCAGACCGTCAAGAATGCATCTCTGCATGCCCAGGTCATATATACTTGGTTAATGGTGGAACTTCCTAGCGGGCACTCTTGGCTGATCTTAGAGACTGCAGAAGGACATAAGGAGGAAGATGGCCCTTTAGGTATGTAGGGCCCAGACCATTTAGGGCTTTGTGCAAGTATCTGTTTCATTGGTGGATATTCAGCTTCTTGAATTATGAATAACACATGGGAAGAATTGGCTCTAGTTACTCTAGCTCTAATGATTTCATGTTCAGTATTTCTGTGACTTCAGTATTTTTTATTTTCAGTAATTTGTATATTTCTATGTTTTGGTGCTGGAGTTACTTCAGTATTTCATGTTCAGTATTTCGGTCACTTTGGTATTCATTCACTTTTGTATTCATACTGAATATTCTATTCAGTTCAAATTACAGGCATGAAAATAACAAAACAAATATGTATAATGATAAAAGAAGCAGGAAGTGAATGCTGCTTTGTATCCACTTGGTTAAAATGAATATCAAACTACCAAATTAGTCAAATTTGGTCTTCACACAGAATATTCAATTCATCCCTAACAATAATTCACTGAACAATAGAGGACAGAAATTTAGCAGGGAAGTAATACAATGGTTTGATTTTCTTATAGATGGTTATGGACCATTGAAATTAATGACAAGACTCTCATTGACTTGTTTCAAGATGAAGCTTCTATTCTCTTGGGCCTCTAGGTTCTCTAAGACCCCCAGCCTCTGCAATCAATCCTTAGAAACATAAGCCAGTTGAAATGTTTTAGTACTCAGCTTCCTATTCATGCCTGTTTCCTGCCTCCCTTGGGTATGATTTTTAAAATATTGCTTGTTCCAGGATTGCTTTCTCTCTGCTTAGTGAGTGAGTCTTCTCACTGTCTCTGCCCCTCCCCTCCTCCCCATTATAGCTTCCGATGATGAGAGACATTCTAGGTTAGGTGAAAACAGACATGAGGACAGTGTGGCCGCTCCCCAGTCCAGCCCAGAGCAGGGTGGGAAACAGCGGCTGTGAGTTCCCAACTCCTGGTGCTTTCAGACTCTGCAGGTATGGGATTTACTCCCCTCAGAGGAGTCCAGTCACCTGGGTATGCTCCTCTACTTCCTACACATTGGTCCACAAGCTGAGCTTGACCCTTTTTATTGGGCACCAACTGTCACGGGTTGGAGGTCTGCACCCCCTTACCGGGTTTGAATGACTCAGTTTCCTTTGCGCACAGCCCTCTTGAATTAGTTTCTCTCTCTGGCTAATTCACGTCTGCCACAAGAAAACTCCTTTGATACTCAAGGGCCTGATCCTTCCCAAATACACATCTTTGTCTCTCTTTGCATTTCCTGGAGCTTGTCATGTGTTACATCTCTGATCTGGATTTTACAGTTCTCCATTGTAACATTACATATATGTGGAACCTTTTGCATTACATATTTGTCAGACTTGTAGTCTACATGTATTGCAACATTGCATACATGTGGAACATTTTGCATTACATATTTACGAGACCTGTAGTCTACATGTGGGCCTGTGTTACACATGTGTGACCCTATGTCCCTCCGTGACAAACTGTCACAGGTTGGAGGTCCACCCCCCCACTTTACCGGGTTTGAATGACTCAGTTTCCTTTGCGCACAGCCCTCTTGAATTAGTTTCTCTCTCTGGCTAATTCAAGTCTGCCACAAGAAAACTCCTTTGTCACTCAAGGGCCCGATCCTTCCTGTTTACAGACTCTTTACTCTCTGGGTTCGCAAGAGCTTGAGGGCTCTTGTTGCTCACTTGTGTTCCAGTGTTAGACACAGACACTTCTTCATAAAGATAAGAAGTAAGTTTATTGATTACATAAGCAAGATAGTTGATACAGAGTGGTTACTAGAAATCAAAGGTAAATATAACGCATTCCTGATCTATACTGGTTGAGTTCCTAAATNCACCAGGACAAGTGCTCCAAAGCCTGCACTGGCTGCCTATAGTTTTCTAGGCACATTTCAAGGTGCTGGTTTTGAACTTTAAAGTCCTAAAGAGTCTGGATCCCATTTCTAGAGCTGAACTGAGTACCTAAAAATGGGCAAAACCATCAAACATAACTTACTGGAACCAAAAATGATGATGTGGAGAATAAACAATATTAATCTATTCTCCATCGAGTATGTTTCCATGGTTTTGGGTTATTTTTTCTCAGTTTGGTTATTGTGGTATTTTAGTCACACATGCACAACTGGTGGAAATGATGTAAGTTACCACAATAACAACAAATCCAGAAGTACTGATATTGGTGGGGGAAACCGCCACTCAAAAATATGAGTTTTATTTATTTATTTATTTATTTATATTTTCCTAAGGCTCAGTGTGGCTAACATCATCATAAACCCCCGATTTTAAAAAAAATGCTATAAAACCTTCCATAAAACCCCCACCCCATCTCAAACCATACCCCTGCCTATTGAATCCCTGGGCAAATAAATATACCTTGCACTGCGTCCAGAACATGCCAAGGCTAGGACTTAAATGAACCTCTAAGGGAAGGGAATTTCAAAGCTGTGGAGCAGACCGTCAAGAATGCATCTCTGCATGCCCAGGTCATATATACTTTGTTAATGGTGGAACTTCCTAGCGGGCACTCTTGGCTGATCTTAGAGACTGCAGAAGGACATAAGGAGGAAGATGGCCCTTTAGGTATGTAGGGCCCAGACCATTTAGGGCTTTGTGCAAGTATCTGTTTCATTGGTGGATATTCAGCTTCTTGAATTATGAATAACACATGGGAAGAATTGGCTCTAGTTACTCTAGCTCTAATGATTTCATGTTCAGTATTTCAGTGACTTCAGTATTTTTTATTTTCAGTAATTTGTATATTTCTATGTTTTGGTGCTGGAGTTACTTCAGTATTTCATGTTCAGTATTTCGGTCACTTTGGTATTCATTCACTTTTGTATTCATACTGAATATTCTATTCAGTTCAAATTACAGGCATGAAAATAACAAAACAAATATGTATAATGATAAAAGAAGCAGGAAGTGAATGCTGCTTTGTATCCACTTGGTTAAAATGAATATCAAACTACCAAATTAGTCAAATTTGGTCTTCACACAGAATATTCAATTCATCCCTAACAATAATTCACTGAACAATAGAGGACAGAAATTTAGCAGGGAAGTAATACAATGGTTTGATTTTCTTATAGATGGTTATGGACCATTGAAATTAATGACAAGACTCTCATTGACTTGTTTCAAGATGAAGCTTCTATTCTCTTGGGCCTCTAGGTTCTCTAAGACAAGAAATGCTTACTTTAAGCACCCCCAGCCTCTGCAATCAATCCTTAGAAACACAAGCCAGTTGAAATGTTTTAGTACTCAGCTTCCTATTCATGCCTGTTTCCTGCCTCCCTTGGGTATGATTTTTAAAATATTGCTTGTTCCAGGATTGCTTAGTGAGTGAGTCTTCTCACTGTCTCTGCCCCTCCCCTCCTCCCCATTATAGCTTCCGATGATGAGAGACATTCTAGGTTAGGTGAAAAAAGACATGAGGACAGTGTGGCCGCTCCCCAGTCCAGCCCAGAGCAGGGTGGGAAACAGCGGCTGTGAGTTCCCAACTCCTGGTGCTTTCAGACTCTGCAGGTATGGGATTTACTCCCCTCAGAGGAGTCCAGTCACCTGGGTATGCTCCTCTACTTCCTACACATTGGTCCACAAGCTGAGCTTGACCCTTTTTATTGGGCACCAACTGTCACGGGTTGGAGGTCTGCACCCCCACTTTACCGGGTTTGAATGACTCAGTTTCCTTTGCGCACAGCCCTCTTGAATTAGTTTCTCTCTCTGGCTAATTCACGTCTGCCACAAGAAAACTCCTTTGATACTCAAGGGCCTGATCCTTCCCAAATACACATCTTTGTCTCTCTTTGCATTTCCTGGAGCTTGTCATGTGTTACATCTCTGATCTGGATTTTACAGTTCTCCATTGTAACATTACATATATGTGGAACCTTTTGCATTACATATTTGTCAGACTTGTAGTCTACATGTATTGCAACATTGCATACATGTGGAACATTTTGCATTACATATTTACGAGACCTGTAGTCTACATGTGGGCCTGTGTTACACATGTGTGACCCTATGTCCCTCCGTGACAAACTGTCACAGGTTGGAGGTCCACCCCCCCACTTTACCGGGTTTGAATGACTCAGTTTCCTTTGCGCACAGCCCTCTTGAATTAGTTTCTCTCTCTGGCTAATTCAAGTCTGCCACAAGAAAACTCCTTTGTCACTCAAGGGCCCGATCCTTCCCGTTTACAGACTCTTTACTCTCTGGGTTCGCAAGAGCTTGAGGGCTCTTGTTGCTCACTTGTGTTCCAATGTTAGACACAGACACTTCTTCATAAAGATAAGAAGTAAGTTTATTGATTACATAAGCAAGATAGTTGATACAGAGTGGTTACTAGAAATCAAAGGTAAATAAACGCATTCCTGATCTATACTGGCTGAGTTCCTAAATTAGTATCTTACCCTACCAAGGTCCAAATGTTCTGGTTTCTCTCACCCCTCAATGCAAGCGACTGGGCACTGGCTTCTTAGTTGGTAGAGAGCAAAATCATGCCTCTCTGCTCATGGTTTCTCCAGCCTGCTGCTGCCAGGCTTTTCGTATGGAGATGCTCAAGATGACTCTGGGAGAGAACTCTTCCAAGGTGACTTATTGGCTTCTTAAGTAGCCTTGTTCCCCCTTTGTCTTGGGCTATCAGCTTTTCTGTGTTCCTTTGCACGTAGGCAATGTCAGCCTGGATTAGCATATAAATGTCTCTGGCCATCCATCTGCCCCCCTCCCCCCCCGTCTGGGGTCAGGGTTCCCCAAATACACATCTTTGTCTCTCTTTGTATTTCCTGGAGCTTGTCACATGTTACATCTCTGATCTGGATTTTACAGTTCTCCATTGTAACATTACATACATGTGTAACCTTTTGTATTACATATTTGTCAGACTTGTAGTCTACATGTATTGCAACATTACATACATATGGAACATTTTGCATTACACATTTACCAGACCTGTAGTCTACATGTGGGCCCGTGTTACACGTGTGTGACCCTATGTTCCTCCGTGACAGGTGACTCCCCAGTCCATCCCAGAACAGGGTGGGAAACAACGTCTGCCACTCTCCCCAGGACAGGGAGGGACACTAACCAAATCTGCCAGTGGCTGGAGAGCCATCCTGCCACCTGAATGCCCCGGTTAAGGGAGGGGATCACAACAGATGTGCGGGCGGGTGGACTGTCACAAGCACTCAGACAAGTGCTATGGTGGGAAGCCATGGCAACTAGCCATGGCAGTCCCTGCCCCATGTTGGGGATGGCAGGGCTGAACTAATGCATTGGCTGGCCCTTTGCCTGGAATGTGTGCGTGGGATCTTCTGGGGACACATTTTGAACCAGCTGTCTACCCAGCTTGGGGCAGTCACATGCTAACATCTGGTACTTAGGAACAGACGTGAGAGTGGTTCCCTGACCCAGGCAGGCCATAGCAGGCTCATTTCACATAAGTTTTCACCTAGCGATGTGAGACTTTGTAACTGGATGCACTGGAATGGGGGCTTAGAACACAATTCCAGGAAGCTTGCCAGCATGGCTATCATCTTGTGCTTTTAAAATATTCACTCCTAGTGAGAAGATCCTGCTTAACTAGTCAAAAATCTTTAATGCAGCAACTCTTTGTGCTAAATACTGAAATTCAGCAATATGTGGGAATTTGTTCTGAGTCTTGCTGAGCCATTATATACACTGAATGAATGCAGAACCATTCTGCTGAGTAAAACCTTTAATAGGTTTGAGATTTAATGAAACCACCACCCTCCACACGCATCTATTGAAAATTATGAAAAATACACTAAACCCTTGCTCACCAACTCCCCTCCCAGCCAGAAAAAAAGTCTGACTTAATAAACTTTGTGTATTGCTCTTACATATATTTTCTTCTTTTTAAAATAAATACATTAAATAAAAACTTAATTAAGAATTGGTGACCTCATCAAATAATTGGTTATGTACTTGCACAGTTACAAGGACCTGATGTTTCATCAGAACTGAACATTGTTCAAATCATAAAGCACACTCAAATGGGTTTTTTGATCCCTCACAGTCTGTATTTCACCTGGGATATGGCACCAAGACTGCACTTGTGGCCTTGGTTGACGCCCTGCGCTGTGCTTTAGATCTGGGACAGTTGATCCTTTTGGTCCTGTTAGACTTATTTGTTGCTTTTGATACAGTGGACAACAAGATGTTGGTGACTCATCTTCAGGATCGTGCCGGAGTGGGCAGAATTGTTCTTGAGTGGTTCTGTTCATTCCTGGTCCGAAGAACTCACCGTGTGATTCTGGGTGGTTCTACATCATCTCCCCAGGATCTAATATGTGGGGTCCTGCGGCCTCTATTCTGGTCTGTCTCCTGTTCAACATGTCTATGCAGCCCTTGGGTGAGGTCATAAGAAGGCTTGAAGTGTGTTGTCATCAATACGTCGATGACACCCCTACCTCTCACTTTCAGCAGACTCAGGCCCCACAGTCTTGTTGCTTACCCGATATCTGGCAGCTGGATGAGGGCGAGATGCCTGAAGTTGAATCCTGACAAGATGGTGGTGATGCTGGTGGGGAAGGCTGAGGAAGTGGAGGCCCCCATCATTGATAGGGTGTATCCTGCCATGGTTCCTCAGGTTCACTGTTGACTGTACTTCTCGATTCACAGCTCCACATGGATGTCCAGGTGGCAGCTGTGGTGAGGAGTGCATTTACTAAACGACATCTGGTATGACATTGCGGCTATATATCTCAAACTGCAACCTTGCCACCATCATCCATGTCTTCATCACCTCGAGGCTTGATTACTGTAATGCACTCTACATGGGGCTACCGAAGATGACAGTGCAGAGGCTGCAGGTGGTGCAGAATTCAGTGGCCCATCTCCTGATGGGAACACGCCACCGAGCGCACATAACACCAGTGCTTCATTTTCTGCACTGGCTGCCTGTTGCCTTCTGGGCAGATTCAAGGTGTTAGTTCTTACCTATAAAGCCCTACATGATCTAGGACCCACCTACATGTAGGACAGCCTCACTAGCGGGGTTCTCAAAGGACCACTGTGGTCAGCCAGAGGCATCCTTTTGGAGGTTCCCCGTGTTTGGCAGGGGGGCACATTGGAGAGGGCGTTCTTGGTCACTGCACCTCAGATGTGAAATGCCCTCCTGGTGGAGGCTCATTTGGCCTGGGATCTTCCCTCCTTCAGGCGTCAATGTAAAACATGGTTATTCCTCCAGGCATTTGGTGATGGTGACAGGTAGGGGGTGGTGTGGTCTTGGTTTGAGGAGGTTTGCTAATTTTATTGAATGGTTAGGTTTTTATGTTATATATTTTATTCTGTGTTTTATATTGTATGCTTCCTCAAGCTGCCTTGGCAGGAGGGGGCAGAACAGTAAATCTTTTATATTATAAATAAGTTACTTAAATTAAATATGACATAAGAGTGTTCACATTCCCTGGTGTTCACACCTTGCAGAGCAATTCCCATGAGGAGCTAACCCCAAGATTTAACGAATGCATGAACATTGGGCATTAAATGTAAACATCTCAATGTACTTTAATCCCCCCCCCCCTTTTCACACACTCCTTTCCCCTTGGGGTAGCCTATTCTAAAGGATAGACTCCTCATTAAATTTTTAAAAAAGCATATAATTAGATAGCAATAAATGGAAGCCTTTATCATGCTGCTGTGTAAATGCAGCCCCTCACCCCAGGTGCATTAGCATAGCTTTTCCTCTGCCTCCTCAATAAAGGTGGCCTCCAGTGCCTCTGTTCCCTCCAAAAGTACCTCCAGAGTCTCCTCAGATAAGGCCTGGCTCTCCACCTTGTGGGGGTAGACCATGAAAGTCACAGTGTTGGTATTCTGTTCAAGGACTGCTGGCTCTGGGACATGGAATGGGCACAGAGGGATTTCTGTCAGTGTTCATGGATCCGTGGAGGAAACAGGAGAAGTTAGAACAATTGCAGTGGGAACGGTCAGTGGTGGACCTGTATCCACCTAGTTCTGGCCTTTGTTAAAGGTGCAGCTGTAGAGCTGGGATGCTACAATGGCTCCATCTACACAGAAGAACCAGTCCAGCAGGTCATAATATGGAGATGTTTTCCTCCTGAGACTGGAGGTGAAGTTGTTGTCCTTCACCTCTTTGTAGACTCTATGGAGGTCCTTAGCCCATTATTGCTACTGATTCATGTCTCTGTGGTATCTCTGCTGTGCCATCTAGAGTAAGATTTTATTTAACACCACCTCATTCTGATAGCACTCCACAAGCTTGTATTATACTTTCTGCTTTCCCTCAGAGCAATGAAGGACGTCATTACTTCCTCACTCCAGGGAATTGACCACTGGTGTATGGATCGATAGGTGGAGTGTGGAAAACCGGTGGTAAAAGTGCTGATAGTTGCCTGTGAACACAGTAAGGATGGAGGACTTAATTAGATAGCAATAAACAAAGCATTTATCATGCAGTCATGTAAACTCAGGCCCCCAACCCACCCCCAGATGAATTAACTTACCATAGTTGACTGGCTGGGATAACATATACTTGAATTTGGAGAGTGCTGGGTTTTTAAGATGCATGTCCATGAATACCAGTGAGAGTGAGAGTAGAGAGAGGGGCAGGAAGCAGTCAAATCTCGGAATGCTCTGCACTTCTGGGAGCATCTCCGGCGCATAGTTTTTGCGCAGCCAATACTACCAAGATTAAGCTGCTTAAGCACAATGGATACAATCTTAAACACAGCCAATCCTAGCTAGTTTAATCCCAGCTCTTTAAACTTCTCAAAACAGTTAGTGTGTGTCCACACACAACCTGGAAAGCATACATTACCTTCTTGGGCTCCCTCCACCCCATTCTATTTCCTGCCATGCAGCCTTTCTATGAATGTTCTCTATTTGCATTCTGTGCATAGGAATGTACAAATTCATGGGCACAGGATTCCCTACCCTGGTTTCAGTGCAAATACCACCCCACCCATATCTTTCCAAACCCCTTCCCTCTATTATGCATTTGTTTAAATGGAACCTTGATTCATTTGTTAAAACAATTATTTTATCTTTATTCATAATAATAATAATAATAATTAATAATTAATACATTTTATTATAATATATACTATTATATACTGGATAGAACATTCCTTATTTGGCAGCTGCTGAACGGTGCTTAGAGCTTAGAGCACTTAACAAAATCTATGCATTAAAATATAATAAAACAATATAAAATCCATTTTAAAGCAATTTATTTCCATATAGAATGTTTGTTAGAATAAATTTATAGAATTAATGAAAACAGGAAAACAAGATGGAATTTGATGTAGATCCCTGTGGGAAATGAGCTGAAATCTCCAAAATTTGTTTGCAAAAACCTTCTTCCTTCTTTCATTAAAGCTTTAGAGAAAAAAACAAGGGGTGTTTTACGACAAGTGCCTTCCCACCCATTATTCATCAATCACCCACCCATCATGCATGTTGCAGAGCTCCATAGGGCACCAATACAGCCTGTATGCCAATATGCTAGTGAAATGCCTGACATTGGTGGGACAGTGGAATTCCAGTATGCAAACCATCTGACATTTCTGGTGGGGCAGAGCATTCAGAGAGAGCCAAGCATGGAACTGGTTAAAAAGGTGTCCTATTTGTGAAAAGAACTATTCAACTGAGACAACAATTGGGGAAACAGGCATGTTCAAGTCTGCTGGGATCTCAAGGTTGCTATTTGGGGGAACCTAAAAGCAATTATATTTCTAAATAAAATTCCCATTTTGGAGTCTGTGAGAAATGTCTAATCTCTTAATTAAGAGAAGAAAGCACGTAGAATACCCTGTGCAGGGACTATGATAGAATACAATAGAATATGAGAGAAATTGTTATTGATCAATAGGACGGTGGAATGGAGGAGGATTGCACAAGGTTGCAATCCTTGACCAGACCTGGAAGAGTCCAGACAAGGTCTGATCATATCTGCCTGGGAAGGTCCAAGAAAGACCTGATCCAGGTGGTGTATCTGCATGTAATGGTCCAGGTGGGTCTCAACATGGCAAGATGAGATCTCTGAATGGCACAGGTTCTGGTTCTGCAAGGTGCATTTTCTGGGGAGATCAGTCTGCATCTGTTGCAACAGCAAGGCAACAAGGAAAACCATTAGTTCAGACTGCCCCACTCCCACATTCCTGCCCTGGGTTTTCAGCCTCCACCTGCCCTTCCTGCCTGATCTAATGGCCACCCTTCCCAACAAAAGGAAAATGGGCATAAACACGTTGCTTGGCTTGTTGCTGGGCAGTTTCTGCAGTGGGATCTCCAGGGCACATGGTTCTCCTCCTGCTATCACAGCCTACCATGGTTTCTTTCTTTTCCCCCATTGCTGTGTCCTGGGGAGTATCCTGCTGCTTTCCCAGCACTCTCCTCGCCACCTGTGAGCATACTGAAGAAAACAAAACAAAACAAAACAACAACAACAACACATAATTAGATATCAATAAATGGAAGTCTTCATCATACAGTTGTGTAAATGCAGCTCCCCTTCCCCCCAGTGCATTAATGTACCGTTAACTGTGGATGTTGCTCCTGGGAAGGCAACAGGTTCTGAAGAGCGTATGTTGGGCATGTGCTGCATCAAACCAGGAGAAGATGGGAAAACACATGTCTTAACTTTAGTACGTGTCGGCCTTTTAATGGACCAGGGAGAGATTTTAACCCTTGACCTTTCCATTTTCTTTTCAAAGCTCTACCACGAGACCAGAGCTACATGAACAACTCTTGGTATCCCTTCTCTAAATAAGACATGGAAAAGGGCTCTATGTATTGGGCACATAAAGAGCTGTTAGTTGGGCGCATCCAGTATGGGTCAGTAGTCCTCATTTGGGGCAGCTACATTCGGAGTCTTGGGTTCCATTTTTTTGTGTGTGTCCCTGCTACCTTCTGTCATCTGGCTTATAAAATGAGTGGACATTTACACACTCTTATTCCCTCTAAACCAGAATTTTGGGACAATTGGAAAGTGCAGGTATATCCCATGAATAATAAACTGAGTACCTGTTTCAGCTTTAGTGTGGATACATGTGAAGGAGGAGCATTGTTTATCTTGTGGCTTAGACCATTCCAGGTCCATTAGGCATTGGCTCAATGCTGTTGAGAGGTAGGTTCATTGGTGTTTTAATATGCAGAACACAATTCAAAGGTCTTTTGCTTTGGCCAGAAGCTATGTCTGGCAGTATAGCTGCAGAAGCATCTGGAATCCAGCAATATCTTGGAGAAATTCTAGTCTGGATTCTGGTCTTCCAATGAGGTAAAGACCACACTTGCCAGGGTGATGAACAATCTGCTGATAATTTTAGATCAAAGACATCTGGCTATTTTGGTCATTCTGGACCTTACAGCAGCATTTGATATGATTGACCATGGTTGCTTGCTGCTACAGCAGCTGAGGAATGATATTGGTATGACTGGAGCTGCTATTATACCTAGAAGAGCAGAGTCAATAGGTGGTGATGGATGGTTATGTATCATTTGCATGAAACTTGAAATGTGGGATTCCCCAAAATTTCTGTTCTGTTTCCCATGTTGTTCAACAGACATGCAACCTTTTGAGGATGTTATGGCTAAGCATGGGGTTGAGTATCAGATGATACACAACTGTATACCTCTTTCACATTGAACGCTGACACCCTAAAAACTTCTAGAAGCATCGAAGCTAACTTGTGCTCAATCTGGAGAAGACTGCGGCGATACTAGTGGGAAGGAACAGTCAATGTGTGTGTGAGAAAGGGAAGAATGTTGAGTGTTATCAGGTTCCGGCCCACCTTCTCAGGGTATTAGCACAATACAATTGATTACCTCATAACATAGTTCATCACCAAAAAATCAATCAATCAATAAATAAAATAACATAGTTCATCACAATCTTCAATATATATATATATATATATATATATTAAACACATGGGCTTCTAGTTCACAGTTCATTTGCATTTAACTCTCCAACAACAATGTGTTCCCTTTGGTGTCCTGGCAGTAACTGTCTCCTCTCCAGGCTTCTCCTCCCTTTATACACAGGAGTGGGTGTCGCTTCTTCTAAATTCCCATTTCCTTAAAGGGCCCGCAGCCCTACCACAGCTTCACTCTGCCACACCTTTAATCAACTTCAAGCTTCTTGGAGCAGGGTGGGCAACTAGCTGCCCTGCTACAATGTGCTAGGAGGTAGGGGGAAGAATTGGGGAAGTCCCCATTTGTGTATGTGGTGGGGAGAAAGGTATTTTCAGGGGCATGTGAGGGGGTAGTCTAGGTGGGGAGGAGGAAGTGTTGCTAGGATATGTGGGAATGGGCTGTTTCTGTGCTGGGGATTGTAAGCCGCCCCAGGCTGCTTGAAACAGGAGGGGTGGGATAGTAAATGATTTTATAAATTAATTAATTAATTAATTTAATGTGTGTTGTGGAGGTGTGCTATTTATTCCCTGTTTTTTTTCAGACGAAGTGTATGTGTTGCTGTTGTTTTCCCTATGTGGTACTGAGGGGGCAAAGGAAGTGTGCTTATTGCTGGATGACAGCATCCTGAGAAGTAAACTTGCATGCATGAACCTGGCATAATTAAGTGTGGTGTAATGGCTAAGTGTGTAGTACTTGGACCAGGAGGTAGGGGGGAACACTGGTTCAAGTCTTGCTTTAGCCAGCAACTCATTGGGTAACCTTGGGCCAGTCACAATATTCTCTCAGCCTAATCTACCTCACAAGGCTGTTGCAAGGAATTATAGTTTTGTTGAATTGTTGTATGTAAAGTACTCCGAGTGCCATGGCAAGGGGGTGCTATATGTATATAAAAATGAAGAAATTAGGTAATGTTTTATGCCTGTAGTGAACTTGCAGAATTTGGCTTTCCCAGGCTGCAGAAGTTAGGATTTTTTGGTACAGTAAGCATGTGTCTCTGATAATACTGTTCTCCAGCCACTTTGAAAAGCATTCACCTAAAACAAGGAATGTAAGAATTTAATTGAATATCCTTTGTTTGGAATGGAACCAGACAATTGAAATAGACAGCAGCTTGTTGCACTTCAGTGAAAAATCTGCAGAGCCAACTAAAAGCTCAAATACTGTATAGCTGACTTTTCTCTGATGGTAATAATTAAGACCAACTAAGATCATGAGAAGATGGGAAAAAGGAAAAGCACAGCTCAGTCTCAAAGGTCACCCCATTTTCTGCAACAGTAGGAAAGCAACAAGATGAGATCTTGTGTAAACTTCCTACTAACTTGTGTAAACTTCCTACTAACTTAGAAAAAAGAATGCTTTCCACTTAAAGCAATTCAAGAAACAGCTTTTACTGTGCATGTCTACATCAGGTTTTCCACAGCGGGAAGAGAATCTATTGTCCATTGAACATTTCTACTTCAACTCTTGCTTATTAATATGTAGCAGGATTCTCTAGTCAGGAAAAAGTCATAGTGAATAATAACCCGCAGTCTCCTGTTGGACTGGAATTATATAGAAAACATTTGCTCCATATGAAAAGAACATAAACATTATGGATGAAATGAGTATGCTAATATGTATTTCTGATTATTATTTGTCTCCTATTTCTTCAGACAGATTCATACCTAAATAAATCTTCATTAGCCATGCAATATTCCTCAATTTGGTTACTTTTTCTGATAACTTACTTGTTTCACTTTCTTTGCTTAGTTATTTCAATTCCTTAAATTATTCAGTATTTCAGTTTTTATATTTTGTTCACTACTATAGTGCTAATTTGCATCATACTGTTCATTTTGGATAAGGGTAGAGGCCATTATACACATGTGCAAATGGGCCTAGTGGTCATTTGCACGTGGGCAGTGGCTCTCCCTTCCACCCCAATCAAGATTCCAGTTGGAACATAAGTTCCAATCAGAATTCCTATAAAAATTGCATAGCTATTTCATTTTCACAGAAATTTCAATGAAAATGGAATAGCTATTTGATTCAGGGCTAAAAAGAGGTGAACGTCCACATTGCCTATTCATGGACAATGGAGCTGTTGATACTGATCAGCTGAAGAAATACTGTTCTAGGTGCTTCAAATTGGGCAGACAAAACTGAGATATATGAACTTTGAGGCAATTATTGAAAATCTGTGTCTAAGAAACTTCCACAAGTTGGAAGTTACTTAGACAGAGTCAAGAAACAATAGGTATTTTCAGACGTGACGGGCCTGGAGGCCTGCCACATTGAACCCAGGACCAGGATTACTCTCCAATCCCGGTTCGGGGTTCAGCGCGGTAACTTCTTGACCTGTCACATGTGAAAATACCCATTTTTTCTTGACTCCGATCCCAGTTCGTGATGAAGTCGTCCGTCCTTCAGACGTGCCAACTCCATCACTGTGGGGAATAAGGGAGGGGACGGGGCTGAGCGGCATGACGTGCAGCTGCACGCCCCCCACCCACGCTCCCTCAGCCGCCCACCCACGGGGAGATGGGCAGGTGTAGATGCTGCACCCGATCCTGTACCGTGGTTTGGGGTGCGATTCCGGACCAGAGAAAGGTAACTGACATTACTTTTGCCCCTTTCTGGATCATGGCCAAGCTCCAGAATCGTGGTTAGCTTTGACCCGCACCAGAGATTCACTGTGGTGAACATCTGGTGGGGGTCAAACAGACGTTCACGGAGATGCAGCCACCACAGGGGATCCACTGTGATCCACTGTGGTGAAAGGTGTTTTCGTAAGTCTGAAATTACCCAATGATTAAGTCAGTATCAGAGCTATACTTGAAGCTTGGGAGTTGTTGACTCTCACTTTTATCATTGGACCTCTAGTCTATGAATTTTGGCCAAAAATAATAATTAGTTATTAGGCTTGAAATGACAAATTGCAGTGAATGCTGTTTCTGATGGAAACAGGTCATTCACCTTCATTCGGGCAACATGGAAAGTTACCGGCTTTTCCACTTTTGTCACCATTAGTCATTATTTTTCCCAAACTGAACAGAACTGCTGAAGGGAGAATCACAAGCCCCACGTGGTGCGCCTAGTGCTGAAGTGGTAACTCCTTTTTCTGTCTCACTATTTTATTCCACCATTTTGGAAATGCCCGCGACTTTCCACAGCTTTTCCGCCAGCATTCTGTTTACTTCACTGGCATTCCACTAATTCAGAAATTGTTGGAACAATTTCGGAAACTGTCGGAACAAACACCATTCCACTACTTCGTAGTGCCGGTGGAAATTGCAGATCAAAACTGTCGGAACAAACATTGTTCCACTATTTTCAAAGCCAGTGGAAGTAGAGTGATTAAAGTATTGCAACAGTGGAGTAGCAGAATGAAACTAGCAGAATGAACATCTCTATCGTACCATGCCACTCATTGGAAAGAACTTTTTACGGTGGAAAAAGCTACTGCAGCAGCTTGCCGTTTCAGCCCCAAGTGCACCCCCTGGGGACTGTGGAGACACAAAACTGCTGGCTAAGTGCTGGGGAAGTGGTGGAAATTGATGTAAAAGTAATGTAAAACTGTCATAAAAGTACCAAAAAGTGACAGAAAAATAGCCTGAAAGTGATGGAAAATGACAAAAATATGCCCCAAAGTGATGAATTTGATGGGAAATTATGAAAAATCACAGGCACCAATATTAACAATGGTGGAAGGGCAGAATAACCAGAGACTGACAAAGTAATGACGAACAGTTGCAAGTGCTCCCAAAAGGTCAGTATTTCCCTGAGGAACCAGAACACTTGCTCTTGTCTCAGCCCTAGTTAATATTTTTAGAATTCTTTGGCTTTGAATAACGAATCCTGAAAACTAAGGCTTTGATCTTCAAAGCTGTGCATCATAGCAAACCCCATTCACTTCAATAGGACTTGTGTTGGGGGAGTGTTTTGAGGATCAGATGTCATTGGCAAGAAAACGAATAAGTGTTTAACCTCATAGGAATGTGAATGTATACATTAAATAACTTGAGTAAGTAAACCTCATCTCTGAGACTCATGGTTAATGGAACACACATTTGTGTGTGCTTTAATATTTTTGCTGCATGTTCTATGCCTTCACTATTGTTTTATATTGTGTTTGAGGTGCAAATGACTACTTTAGAGTAAGTGGTATGCTGGCTTTGAGGTTTGTCTACAATCCTAATCCCATTAAAGTCAATGGTAAATTTCCATTGACTTTAATGTGTGAGGATTGCACCTTAACATTTAAAGATTCCTCAACAATGAATAGGTTACTAACAATTCAATAGAACAAAGACAAACCACTATCCACCCACCCACTAACTATACATGTTGCACAGATGTGCCCTGTAACATGTATAATGGGTGAGAGGTGGGTAGGTAGTGGGTGGAGGGTAGGAATGGGGGAACGCGGTTTGGAAGTTCGAAGTTTGGACCGAACTCGACCATTTTGGTCGACCGAATCGAACTTCCAAACCAAACTCGATTTTCGAACCGTACCAAATTTCCGAACTTGGTTCTGTTCACCCATTCCTATAAGATAATATTTCATTTAGTTCAATGGGGTTTGAATTTACAATCTCTGTTTGGAAGTTCAGAGTTCAGACTGAACTTGAATAGTTCGGTTGACCAAACCGAACTTCCGAACCAAACTTGATTTTCGAACCGAACCGAACTGAATTTCCGAACTTGGTTCTGTTCGCCCGTCCCTAGTGGAGAGTGTCTTGTTTGAAAACACCCATTGTATACCAGTAATACACTTCCCCGTTATCTCAGTGTTATACACAGGAGTTATCTAAATCTATTCACCTGAATGAACAGCAATTTGAGTTTATCCATAACTCAGAAAGATGAGTTTAAAAACACAAATTATGGCATTTTTTTCATTAAAGTTTGTCTGACTGCTTTTTTAAAAAGTGTCCTTTAAAAATGTATTTCATACCACAGAGATGAAAAGAACATGCCTTCAGTGATACTTAATTGCTGCTTGGTGGATAATTATTTCTTCAAATAGAGCGAGTCATGTTTAGTTCGTAATCTTTTGCTGCCATCTGTTGGCAAGTGGACAGCAGTGGAAATCAAGTAACTCTGCTTAAGTCAAATAGTATGGATAACTAAAATGAGACTATAGGGTTTGATTGCAATGACCAATTATAGGTGGGTTTAATTAATAGTTTCCTATTCTTTTAAAAATGAAGAAACTGAGGCAGTTTTTGATGGAATAATAAAAGTTTGTTCCTATGTTGTGATCTTAAAGCTTAAGATAAAGGAGATAATGGAACAAACTAAAGAGTCTTAAATTGATGTCCAAAATTAAGCTCTAGAGTAACATTTTTTTAGTTTATTCCACAAGGTTCATTGGTGTTGTTTTTGCTCATATTCTTCCCTTAAAGAATGTGCTTTTATAACTTGCTGTAGTGGAAAAACTGACTGGAACTGATAATTGCCAAGTAGTTATTATTTATATAACACAAGTAATGTGCCTGGTACTGAACAATCATTAATTAGGGACAGATCCCTGTACTGAGAATTACAATCTAGGATGGACAAGGAAGTAGGGAACATAAGGAAAGATAGATACATTTTATGATGTTGCAGATGTACATGCTAACCTTAGTTACAGCAGAGAAGAGGACCCTGAATGAAAGGGCTGTAGATATTTTTATTTTTTAAAATTTATTTATTTATTTATTTATTTATTTTTCAATTTAATACCCCGCCCCTCCTTCCATCAGGCATTCCAGGGCGGCTTACAATATAAAAATACAAATAAAATCCAATATAAAACATTTTTTAAACTGCTAAAAGAAGGACAACATTTAACACCACCACCCCTCCCCTCCAGCCCCTCCCCCTTTCACCCCTCTCCCCCACCAAATGCCTGGCAGAACAGCCAGGTATTACAACTTTTCTGAAAAGAGGGGAGATCTGGGGTCAGCCACACCCCCACCGGAAGGGAGTGCCACAGCTACTGAAAATGCCCTCTCCTGCTTGGCGCTCCGGAAGATTTGGGGAACCTTGAGCAGGGCACCCCTGGGTGACCACAAGGGTCAATCCAGCGCCCGGGTAGTGAGGCAGTCCTGCAGGTAGGCAGGGCCTAGACCATTTAGGGCTTTATAGGTCAAAACCAACACCTTGGGGGCCCGGAACACTATCGGCAGCCAGTGCAGAGCATGGAGCACTGGTGTTATGTGCTCCTGGCAGCCCAGTCCCACCAAGAGATGGGCTGCCACATTCTGCACTAGTTGCAGTCTCTGAGTGGTTATCATGGGTAGCATGGCTCTTTCACATGCTCAAAATTTAATTTTTATAGGAGACTTTGCCATCATCATTTTGAAAGAATAAAGCCCAACTATCAGGCAGCCTACTGTCAGGGAATGAGCTGTTAGGCTTTCCAGAACCATAACTATGAACTGAATTCCTACTTCTTTGGGAAAGAGCGAGACACGAATGACTCAAACATAACATCAGTGCTGGAACAAGAGTCTAATTTAAAATTAGGTGTGCCACCTCATGCAGTGGTCTCTTGTATAGGAAAGTGTATGCAAGATCAGTCCCAGTAGGGATCCTTCACTGGTGTGAAGGGTTATGTAGGTGAATCTAAGAAGCTCTTACTAAGCCCCGGATCTTACAAACACATGTACAGGACTATATGAGCACAAGAGCTTGCTGTCTGAACCAAAGTGTTTTAGGCCATGTTGAATGAGCAAGTATCAAAAAACCAGAAGGTGAAGTAATTAGGAAAAGTTTTCAATTTCAGGCAACACAGAAGAAAGTGGTGGGATGATTTTAAGTTAGTTCTTCCATAGCCTTGCTTGAGGCTAAGCATGCTGTCACTTCCAACTAGGAACCACCATGGTTGAACAAAAGTGCTCTTGCTCCTAACTGGCCTCCTCTGGGAGGTTTGCCTAAGCCAAACCCTCCTCATCTTCCAGAGAAAATGTAAGAATATTTATTTGTCAAGGCTTTGAGGCAGTTGCAGATAGGAGCAGGAGTGTTTGGGGATGAGGGTTTTTTATTGTTTGTATTTCTAAATGGCTGATTTTAACAGGGTATTTTAGATGTTTTTACATATCCAAACATCTCTCCCCCTGAATCCTTGGGATAGGGAAAGAAATTTTTTTGAATAAAAATAAATAAATATCCAAACAGCCACTAGACAGGCTAGGGCTGAAATGGCAAGCTGCTGTAGTAGCGTTTTCTGATGGAAAAAGCTCTTCCGCAATGAGCAGCACGGTGCAATAGAGATTTTCATTCCTCTACTTTCATTCTGCTAAATCCGCCATTCTGCTACTTTCATTCTACTACTTCCACCAGCTGCGAAAATAGCAGAACAATGTTTGTTCTGACAGTTTCAATCTTCTGAAATTTCCATTGGCACTGCGAAGTAACGGAACATTGTTTGTTCCTACAATTTCCAAATTACTGGAATGCCAGCAGAATTTGTGGAATGCCTATAGAAAAACTGCAGAAAGTCGCGGGCAATTCTGAAATGGCAGAATGAAATAGCGGAGCGGACAAAGGAGTTGCCGCTTCAGCCCTAAAGCAGGCTACTGCAAAAGACTTCCAGCTCCACATTTTGAATAGCCGTACCTTCTCCCACCTCTCTCCCTGCTGCTAAGTTTTTAGACACTTCATGATCCACTCAAAGGGGAAAATACATGCTGAAACAAGCTGCCTCAGCCCTGGAATCTTTGAATTCTTACAGCCCAATGGAGTTCCTTCTTGGGGTCTCAGATGCTAGCATTGCCCAATGTATGGTTGTAGCACAACACACAAGACAAGGAGTGGGAAACCTATTTCCTCCCATGGGCCATTTAAACAGTTATGGGATGGATTTGGCCAGTGGAACAAAAATCTCCTGCCACTCCCAAAAAGAACATATACTATTCACACTGCTTCACAGGACTGGGTTATCATGGGAATTGCTAGGAGTCTACAAGATTGTATAGCAAAAAAAAAAGAAGCACTCACTTTCCCTTACGGATAAAGAGCAGTGATGGAAACCGCTCTGAGCTGCTCTGTGAACAGGAGGATGCGGGGTAGAAAAATAACTAAATAACTAAATAAAATAGAAGAATTATAACCTATTTTCATTCAACAGGAACCCAAACTAATGAAGCCTGGTTTGCTAAGTGAGAAAGGGGGCTGTGTGGTTATGAAATTTGTGTCCCTGCTTTTGAGATTTCTTCCCTAGTATCAAGTTAGGTTGAAATTAGACTTTGGAGATAAGTTGTTCAGGAGGGACATAGTGACCACATAAACCTATCTTCCATATGAAGCTAGGCTAAAAAGCAAGAGAAAGTAAGATCTTCCTTGTGTGATCACCTGAAAGAATTGAATGCACACTGGCATACTTCATTCACTTCAACAGATTCACATCTACACTGCTTGCTAGCATGCGTATAAGCCACCCCGAGCTGCCTGTGACCAGAGGGGCAGGGTAGAAAATGTTTTAAATAAATAAATAAATAAAATAATCCTGCTGGGAGATCATGTCCTAAGGCAGAACCTGTGGGTGGCAACAGACATGCACCTTAACTCCACTTTAACACTGCTTTAACATTTCTTATGCATGTTGCAAGGCTACATGTGGCTCCAATACAGCCCTGCAACATGCATAAGAAATGTTAAAGTGCCGTTAAAGTGATGTTACGGCAGAGTTATGTGTATGTCTGTATTCACCCTGGGTGTTACTGAGAAGAGCAAATGGATAATTGCCACCAACATTGTCACCCAAATGTATCCATGGAGTTATCCAATGTTAAGCAGCACTGGCTTAATTTTGGGCTAAATGTTGCAGTAAGGGAGTGCCTGCTGGATCCACCCTGATCCAAGAATGACAGTTCCTGACATACAGAACCCCTCACCACCCCAACACTGAAATAGTTTGAAAAATAAAGTCTTAAATGTTTGATATTCGAAAGGAAGAATTTATTACTGTGGATTTATTATTCCTGAGTTTGCTTGTTCCCCATCTATTCCATTTGCAATGTCTCTGTCAGCAGGGAGACACACTCCAAGCAGGTCTGCTGTGAGGGCATCTTTCTTTCTTTCTTTTGTCTCAGTGAGAGAGCTTTCCCTGCCCAAAATTAAATCAAGCTAAATGTGACTCCGCCATTTTCTACCACCAAGGTGTGCATGAGGGAAAGAGTTGATGGAATATTGATCCTTCAGACCTCAAAAGTCAGGTTGGACATGGGCATTCATTCCCCCCACCCATCCCTGTCCTAAAAGTTGGAGAGTATGCATATTCCTGTCCACCCTATAATTAAAACCATGCTAAGCAATGCAAGTGAGAACAGGTAGGGCTGTTTTTTAAGAAAGCGAGTCAGAGGCTCCAAAAAACTCACTTTGACCCTTTCCAAGAGCAGAACCCAAGAACCAGTACTAAGGAAACATAAACTAAATTTTTAAGGAATCTCCAGCAGGAATAAAGAAATTGGGTGGGGCTTGGGAAGTTACTTTATCTTTCAGGCCTGACAGGCAAAAACCCTTATCCAAACCACTTCCCATCTTGGTTTGATGGGAGAAATTTAGTTTTAAAAGCTCCTATTGTTTCTAATTGGATTCAATTTGCCTGAGTCATACCTGGCTACTTGAAAATTGGGCTGCCAAAATGGGACAATTAGCAGGGTATATGAGAGCAGAGAGGCAGCATGGTATCTTTCTTTAGTTACATGAAGAACAAAACTTCACATAAGCAGCAGAGCCCCTTTGCCCCCAGGATGAGACTCTATGACTTACAGAGAAAACAAAAATAGTTATAAGAAACTGCAGATTATAGATGAGTTTGTATTGGATTCAAGAGAAAAAAAATCCTTAGAGATAAGAAAATTGGAACAAGAACTCCAGGTGGAAATCACAGATGAGATTTTTGTTTAGGTTCATAAATACATAGCTGTCACCAGTTCAGCATGAATTTCAATGCAGGGCAATCAGTTATTTGTTTCCCATACAAAACAGGAGAAGTGGCAACAGAAGAGCACATGCAATGGTGACTGGCACTGCTATGGTATATATGCTTAACCGGCATTTGCCCAGTTTGTAGTTCTGGTTTTTTACATACCTGAGAAAGGGCTCTGTGTGGCCCCAAAGCTTGCACACTGTCACTTGTAGAAGTTAGTCCAGTAAAAAAGATAATTTAAACTACTTTGTCTAAAGCCTTTTTTGATCATCCTTTCCTCTGCATATTGGGGGCAACACTGAAGCTGGGAACAGAAGGGGGTGAGGGAACAGCATGCTTCCTCTCCCTCCTACTTTCCCTATATCCTTTCATTTGGGTTGGGGAGAAAGGGACAGCTGAGTACTGGGAGACTTGTATATGGAGGAAACAAGGTTGATGGATGCAGGATGTGTACACATAGACAAGAATGGAGGCAGTTAGGCAGTGGCAGAAGTATTTGTATTGGTATGGACAAGCCAGGTGTTGGGGGAATGTTTATGGTCGACAATGCAGAGAAACAGGTGATGTGTATGAATCAATGAGGTTGGGGATCAGGCAAGGGTAGGGGGGAAGTGGATGTATCAGAACAGGGCAGAGAGGTGTTGGGAGAGGTGTATATCTAGGGCAAAGACCAGCCCCCCCTTCTAACCTGCTAGCCACCACTCCTCTCACAGAGAACCCATGAGTTCTGGCTCCCAGACTCCCCCCACACTAGCCCCGACTCCCTTCCAGAGAATCCAATAGTCCAGTAATCTACTACATCTCAACAGAGAATTCAGAGGTCTTGGTTCCCAGCCCCACCCCGCCACACTAGCCCTCCCTCTTTACAGATAGTTGTGGGAAATACAATGAGCTGTATCTCTGATAGGGAACAAGAGTAAGCATGTGTGTGTGTGTGTGTGTGTGTGGAATGACCAAAAAGAAACTGGGAGGGAACCACAGAGAACCAGCTATGGGAATTGGGTGGAATGACAGGTGTGCTCCCCAGGGAATCCTTTTACTTGTCTGCATCAGTTATTTCTCTCAGTTCCTTGTCATTCCACCTGTTTGTCATGGTATTCCTCCTGTCATTCCACCCAGTTCCTTGATGGTGCAGCCTATCCCTGTCATTCAACCCATCACACTAACTCTCCCTAGCACCTTCCTCATTATTGCATACGCTCTCACCCCCCACTCCCAAAGATGCAGCTCCATTGTATGCTTCCACAGCCACTTAATGGGATCTGTAAATTACAATAAGATTTGTTTCCGAATTGCTATTGCTGTTTCCTCTATTCCTTCCAAAGGACTTCCCATGTTATTAATTTAAATATGTACCCAACTTTAAATTCTTATTAAACATTAAACCCAGCTTCAGTGTTGTCCCCACCCGGAAGAGGATTGGGGCTGAAAGACCAAGGCAAAGCCTGGGTGCATGGAGCCTAAGTTGTAAACAAGCATAATACATGAGGCTGTACATCTTTACTGCGTACATGGCACAGAAGGTAAGGCTGTCCTGTTTTCCTGAACCCATACAAAAACTGCCCCTTCACCATCTCCTGTTTTCCAGATTCATTGTTGTTGCCAACCTGCAAAGGGAAAGGGATTGGGACTAAAAGAGCAAGGCTAAGTATGGATGTATGGAGCCTAACTTTTATGGGAGAACAATATATGATAGTGTTTGTCATCTTTTCTGCTTTCATGGTGCACAAGTTAGGGCTTTGGTCTTAACTTGAAATTTCCATGCTTTTTGGAGCAGGATTAAATCTGCAAGGGTCTTAACTCCTTTCTTAAACCAAAGGATTTTTTTTTATTATAGAGTATAAGAGAAGCCCAAGCCACTGGGGAGAGAGTCTATGTCTGGTTGTGGCCAGGGAAACATATCTACTGATCACTGGGGCTTCAGCAGGGGAATGCTGAACACAGGCTAGGTAAGACTGGAGAAACCTGGACAAGGGAATAAATAATGATGGTAGTCAGAAGATTCGTGTCTGGATCCCTATGCAGTGCCTGAAGGGCCTGAATCTGAGAGAGGTTTGCCTGCTCAGGAGAGGGACTGTGCCAACCACAAGGGCCTATGACATGGAAACCAAGCCTTCAGTGCAGCAGAATGAGCCTTGTGTCTATATATGATGTTGTTGGGGAATTGTAGGAAACTATATGGAAAAGGAGACTTGTGGCCTGGCTGAGTGGGGTTAGAGACAGGGCTGGGGTTTCCAAAGGCTGTTTCCTGGTCATAGAGGACAGGCTACAAAGAACTGTATATGCCCAAGCAGGGTGTAGGCAGCTGAGCTGGTCTGGGGCATAGAGACAACTGACATGTAAGGTACAAAGAGGATGAGCCAGCATCCCAGTAACAACATGCTGTGAGCCTGTAAGAAACTGAATACAATGTGAGAGACATGTACAAACAAAGGCTAAGAGCTGAATTCCCCATAAGAGTGTGCAGCTCATTTCCTGTGACAAATGACTTAGCTGAGTCTAATATAATACAACAGTGGTCATCTAGCTGCAGAAACCAGACTGATTACAAAGATGACATCATTCTAAGTCAGGTAAGAATGATTTTAGAACAGTATAGTGTGGTCACTTAAAAACAGCCACAGTTGTGGAACTCCTTGCCAGAGAAGGCAATGAATGCCAGCAGTATAACTAGCATAAAACAGAAACTAAATAAATTCTTAGAGGCTTCAACTAATTGGGGCTTCAAGTCCTGGCTACCAGTAGTTGGGAGTGGTTAGCAGAACACCTCCATGACCTGTACTTCTATCAAGTTACTGTAGCTGGCCACTGTCAGATACAGGATGCTGGGCTCAATGGACCATTGGTCTGACCCAGTGTGGCACTTCTTATGCTCTTGTGTTCAACTTCTTAAGCAGCATGTAAGGAACATTATGTGGTGTATGGCTGCTCCTGCGTAGGAATAATGAAAGTTAATTCTTACCAGAAGTAATTACCAGAAGTACCAAACAATGGCAATCACCCAACAGTAACTAGTTAAAATTAGGGATGGGCAAACAGATCGCGGTTCAGGTTAGACCATTCGGTTCGGTCCAGTTCAGCCATTCGGTTCGTTCACCATGTTCAGGTTTGACCGTTTGGTTCGGGCGTTCAGGAAAAGGCTCTCTGTGCAAGGAATAATGGCCACAGACCCATGATGGTGGGTTCTGTGGCTAGAGTTGCAGCTTCTAGGTATTGGTCACAGCCCTCCCTGCCAGTATCATGGCCCCAGAACCCTGACGGCTGGTCCTGGGGCTGGAGTGGCTGTTTCTTGATGCAGTGGAATGACATCATCTCTGTGCGAGGAATGATGGCCCCAGACCCATGATGGTGGGTCCTGGGGCTACTAGAGTGGCAGCTTCTAGGTATTGGCCACAGCCCTCCGTGCTAGTAACTTGGTCCCAAAACCCTGACGGTGGGTCCTGGGGCTGGAGTGGCTGCTTCTTAATGCAGTGGAATGACATCATCTCCGTGCGAGGAATGATAGCCCCAGACCCATGATGGTGGGCCCTGGGGCTAGAGTGGCAGCTTCTAGGTACAAATTTGTCACAGCCCTCCCTGCCTGTAACTTGGCCCAAGAATCCTGATTGTGGGTCCTGGGGCTGGAGTGGCTGTTTCTTTTTTTATATCTATCTATCTCTACACTAAATCTAACTGCTATTAACTATTATAAAACCTATTTAACTAAATGGAATATCTTAATAATTAACTACAAAGGCCTTGTCCTACAAATATACTGTATCTCTATCTATCTCTATAACTAAGCTAACTACTATGTATATCTATCTAGTAACTGTCTATCTAATAACTATCTATCTATATATACAATATTACACAGGGGGAAACACAAAGAACACAGGGAGGGGTACAAAACTGAAATGAAAATCAATCTAATAATATTCCTACTCTAAATAAATCCAAAACTTAAAACAGGGGAAGGGAATCAGGGATGGAATAAGAGGGAGAGGGAAAAGGATTCAATGGAGGGGGGAGGGAGGAAGGAAGATTGAACACAGGGAACACAGGGAGGGGTAAAAACAAAAAATAACACCTAAATCTATCTAATATAATCTAAATAAATGATAATATGGAGGTAAATGGGTTGGATGGGTGAAATAGGAGGAGGAGGATGGCAATGGATTAGGAATAGGAAGGAACAAAAACTGCTGGGAGAGAGGGACCCTTCTGAAACGCCTGCTGTTCAGGAACAGTGACTAGCTCAGAAGGTGTTGGGAAGGGGGGAGGCAATCAATTTTGTTTCTTGCTGCGCCCGCCTCACCGCAAGCCCCATTGGCTCCATGCAGCTTAGCCTTTGGCCAATCGCAGACTGTGAAGCCAGTGGTCTGAGGCAAAAAGGGATGGTGATTGGGCAGGCTGACTAGCTCAGAAGGTGTTGGGAAGGGGAGAGGCAATCAATTTTGTTTCTTGCTGCGCCCGCCTCACCGCAATCCCCATTGGCTCCATGCAGCTTAGCCTTTGGCCAATCGCAGACTGTGAAGCCAGTGGTCTGAGGCAAAAAGGGATGGTGATTGGGCAGGCTGACTGCTACTCCTAGCCTCTCCACCCCTGGTGCCTGGAAGTCTGCTCCTCAGCTGACTCCCCTTCCCTGCTACATTTGGCCTTCCATTGACACCACATTTTTGTCGTTTTAGCCACCTGAACTCACCTGAACGCAATGCGAACAGACCGAACTGTTCGGTCATTTTGGCGTTCAGAATTGAGTTCGGTTCGGTCAGTTTGGGTTTGGGTTCGGTCATCCGAATAGACCGAGTTCAGGCCTAACTCCAAACTTCCGAACTGCGTTCGCCCATCCCTAGTGAAAATAGTGAAAAGGGACTGGTAAGTTTGTTCCTCACACAAGCACAGGCACAGGCAAATGGTCTGGTTCCAGTGGAAACAGCTTTCACTGTGATTGCTCAATTCTTAACACAGTCAGTATTGAGATCTCCAGCCATTCCTAAGAAATACTTATTTATTTTAATCCTGTACATGGGGCATTGAGTGATCAACATCCTTACCAGTCCTTATTTAATTAACCTTCACAACATCCTCATAGGTTGTGGATTCATCCGTTCCCATTTTAAAGATGGGGAATGGGGGCTATGAGACACTGAGCCAAGCAGTGAGGTGAGTCAGCTTAGGGAGGCAATTGAGAAAGGAAGAGGACTTGAAGGTGCTCCCCTCCTCAGTGCTTCTGAGATGAGAGGTGCTGGAGGGAGGAAGTGCCTTTGAGCTACCTGTTGGGTGGCGTTCGAAGACCACTCCCCCCCACACACACTGCCAAACAGGGGGGAAGTACGCAGCTGTCATTTGAAACTTATAAGCATTCTCCCACACCCCAGTGGCCATTTTTTAAACTGCTAACCAAGAAATTGTACCTGGTTCCGGTGTTTGCAACTGCAAGCATTTTCACGAGCAGCAAAATTGCTGTTCATTTCAGCCCTAATAACAAGTCATTCCTATCTTGGAGTGCAAATGAGGCAGGACAGGAGGGATGAAGTTCATCACTTGGAATGATACAAAAAGTTATTGGCGAACAAAAATTGAGGACCTCTTAAGTTCCAGTGCTCCTCACTATTTTCCTTCCTCGCACAGACTACGGGAGCTTTTAAACAAGACAAGAAACGCAGCTGATCCTTTGATCAGCCGCATTTCTTGGTGCTCGTTTAAAAGTCTAAGGGCACTTTTCTCGGATCTTTCCCCGCGTCAGACTGGGCAGGCGATCCTGCCCCCTCCGACATGGATCCCCGAAGTGCTGGCTGTACGCCGCACTTCCGGGTTCTTTGGCCCAGTGCACATGCGCAGAAGGGCGCGCATGCGCACAAAGCCTCAACGCCGTGTCTGATGATCTTCTGATCATCAGACACGGCATACAGCAGAAGGCGGGGGGGGGGATATGCCGGCACTTTACGATCCCGCTTCTGAGCAGGATCGTATAAAAGTGCCCTAAGAGGTCTTTCAGACGTTCCATTTTTAAAAAAATTAAATCATAATTCGAATGTATCATACATGTCTGAAGACCCTAATGCGAGTCATTGTGGTCAATATCGCACTAAAGAAATCCGAATGTCAAAGCTACTCAAAACTACCTTTTTGGTGTCCGGTTTCAATAAATCCGCATTTTACAGTAGTGTGAAAGCAACATCGTAGTCATTTTAACTGGTGTGAAATATTTTCTGCTTGTGAATGCAACCATGCTTCCAAGTGCGCTGTTTTACTCCTGCCCCTTCCGGAAGCAGTGAGACCAGCTGGGGCCCCGCACTTGCCTTGCTGGGGGCAGGCTGCAGCCAGCTTCTCCCCCCAAAAGTTCTTCTGCCTCCCCTCCATGCTTCCAATCCCCTTCCATCATCTGCCTCTGCCTCTGCCTCCTAGTAGCACTGCAGCAGTAGCAGCAGCGGGACACTGGCACTCCGATCGGACTGTGAGATAAAGCAGAAGGTTGCTGCCTTGTAAACAACATTATTTGAATTGGCTCAGAACATTCTCACAACAGGGTTGTGCATGTTCACCCTATTCAAATAATAGACCACATGATGGTCTCAAGCTTCTCTAGTATAAAAAAACACTCTACCCTTCAGAATGACCATTCCTTCCAACCCTTTCTAGACATACAAGAAAAAAATCCATACGGGCTGGAAGACTGTGTGTTGTGAGAATGTTCAGAGCCATCTCAAAGAATGTTGTTTACAAGGCAGCAACCTTCTGGCTCCCCACAGGCCACTTCCTGTAATTGAACCGTACTGAGCAGCCGGGTGAGCGCACACTACAAGGTCTAAATGTGTTATTTCGCTGTAGTTAAAACCGGTATGGCATGCATGTGAATACAACAGGACTTGTTAACAGCGAACTATTGAGAACCAATTTTTTTAAAAATCCAGATAATTGCTGCATGTGTGAATTTGCTCTAATTGAATGTAAAACCAGCAGTTCCTAGAGAACAAGAAAATTAAGTGTAATCCATGAAGTTGTGGATTTATTCTATATTCACTGCCTCTTTAAAAACTAAATGCTGCCTGTTCGACAGAATGAAGGACCAAAAGATAAGAATGTCAAAGACTACCCACATGGAGTTGACTGCAAGTTTTCCAAAATTCAGTCTTTTAGGATTTAATGTTTTATTTTGCTCTTGGACAAGCAGAAAATTCAAAACACTGCTGATGTTCACTGTTTGGACACCAGATGGCAATATAAAAGTTCCAATGTTATCAATGGTGAGACATCTCAGCCTCTTGGTTTGCATTCGGAATCTAGCCTGCAGAATAGATGACAAAGTCAACAAGATACTGTGAAATGATAATTTAAGGGCACACAAATCAGGGTCTACAAAATGAAGTTGTATCCAGCCCAACATTTGGAAAATAGAGTACTTATCATCAGTGAAATTTAAGCAGCTTTTCAAATTCAAGACAACCCTTTTTTTTGGAGTAAGCTGATATCCAAACATGAAAGCTGAGGTCTACTAAAAAGCCACTTTAGAATTTCTTAGTCATAAGTAAAGCAACTATATAGTTAATTCCAGAGTGTCTCCAGAAAGTGACTATTGAAAGCAACATTAAATCTGTTTCCTTAGTCTCTTCACATGTCCTTCACCAATTTAATCTAAGAATATTTGTTATTTATCATTTCTATAGCACTTTGTGTTTTTAAAGTAGTTTACAATTCTTACCTAGTCACCCTCACAACAAAGGGTGAAAACATACAATGTCAGCCAGGATCAGGCCCAGGGGCAACAGCAGCCAGCCAGACCCTGACAAACCAGTGGAGCGTCAATGTAGCTGCCACCTGTTTGGCTGACATGGAGAACAGAACACATGTGCTGCCTCGCGGTAGGTGCTACACTACCACCACAACCGTGTTGGGCCAAGGAACCAAACACTCGGGCAGAACTTGGGTGGAGGAGCAGTGAACACCAGAAGAAGGATTGGGCCCATGAAAAATTGCTAGTGGCAGCAGATCGCTCCTAGACTCCAGGCCAGAGTGATCCAATCTGAGGCTGTACATGACCCCATCCCCAGTCAAAGGCTCTGTCATCCCTGCCTGGCTCCCCCTGGCCAATGTTAATGGTGAAAGGGAATGAGTGGCTCTTCCAAGGCAAAGCTGCACCTGGAAAGTGCCCTGTGGGCCGGTCCCCCTTGTCAGGGGGTGTCAGGTTCCAACCCAACATATGGGTGGAGGTGGTGCCCATTCTGCATGCTGTATATCTGGTCTTGCTTCCCTTCTGCCTCAGGACCAGTTCCTGCTGCCACGTGGAGCGAGAAACAAGGACAGAGGGAGGGGATGCGTGGGGCTGGGCTGGGCTCTGGTACCTGTTACCCCCAGGCAAGAGTGACTTCCCTCAGTTCCTCCCTCCCTCCTGGTGACTGCTTCTTCAGGCCACGCCATCAATTGACAGATGGCCCAGGGTTGGGAGGTCTGCTTACTCCCAGTCTACACCCTCAGCTGAGAGGCAGCCAAGGGGGTCTGCTCACTCCCAGCCTGTTCTATCAGCTGACAGGTGGCTGGTGGCTGCTGACCCTGGCCCTGATCGTGGCTGACATTGTGACCTTGTGTTAGCAGGCCTCGCTACACACAGAGGCTATATGGGACCTAACAGATTGGAGGGTGCACATTAGCCTGGATTAGTCTGTCTGAGCCGGAATTAGCCCATGCTGAGACAACCTCCTTCTCCAGATGACACATCAGGTAGTTTCCTGCCTACCCTGTGGATGAACATCTAGCAGCCACACAACAAAAAGGGCAGGTGAATCACGGGCTAATGTGGGCTACTGTCTCATTTCTTTTCACCCAGTGACAAAAGAAATTTCCTATCCTGATTACCACAGATAGATAAATATTTGTAGAATTTATGAGCTGCTCCCAGTGGAATAAAATCTAAAACATGGAAGGTGAGGGGACAACTCCTCCTCTCCTGGATTACTCAAAATCCTGGTCCTCCCATCCTTTAAAGAAGTTTTAAAATGAGAACTTAAGAAAATGAAATCACGCACCGGTAGCACACATTTGCAATACAAAAAGGCTTGAAGCTTGACTTTCAGGGTTTCCTTTCCTAAGAGTTAACATTGAAACTGAAGAAATAATAGTTGCGTAGAAAATATATTGTCTAACAAGGTAAATAGCTGTTTCTCAGACTGTGGTAGCATTAGCAGTATGACTGAGAATGCTAATCTTTGGAGCAACCATGCTCAAAGTCTCAGGTTCCATTTTTTCACTGTGTCCTTGTGTCAGTTTGGTATAACCTTAATTACAAAGCTCCTAGTACCTTAACTTGAAGATCACAGTGTTGGTTGAAAGAAGAGACGCAGGTGCATACTTGAAGAATGTTCCCCAAAATGGGATGTAGGTGATTATGCTTTTGTAATTGGGAGAGCTGTGGTTGAGGGTCTCTCTGTCTTTTTCTGTCCCTCATTTCCAGACTTGGTGGAGGCAGAGCTGCTTTGCAGCCCTTTCAGTCAATTGTGAAATGACCAGTCTACACTTTTTCTGGCACAATGTAATATTGATTAGCTAGCTATTGCTGTGACTGTTAAGCATTTCACGCCCTTATTCTTCTGTCTCTGACCCAGACTTATGTTAACATAGAGATAAGCACTAAGGAAAGGTGCCACAATAATGAGGCATTTCCCCCCCCTATTGCAAGGTTTAAAAGTAAACCTGCCCATTGGCAAATATTCCTCCTACATTGCATTTGTCTATTTTCTGTTTATACAGCTGTTTATACATTACACTAGAGTTCAGAGAATTAATTGCATCCTTACTGTCTTGTGAATGTTTACAAGTTTATTGTCAGTGCCAACGGATGTGTGGCTGACCAAACAATTCTACAAGGTAAGTAAATTTTCCTGATTTGAAATATTCCTTCAGATTTATTTACGTTCACCTCTGCAGAAAAAGCAAATGCAGCCTGTGAAAACAAATTTTAGACAGCAGTTGCTTCACATGCAGAAAAATGACCCCATTATTATTCCAGCTTTACTATCAACAGACCTTCCTGGGCCCTGGCTATCTGTAACTTGGTGTGGATGGGGGGAAATGGTCTGTAAGTGTAAAACCCTTGACTATTCTAATTACTTGTAAGGAGACTGAAATTAAATTGTCTAATGGTGAAACGACTGCATTCTAGGAACTGAGAAAAGGAGTCCGCTATCAAGCAAAGAAAATGAAAATCCAACCTAGCCTTAAAACATATAATTATAATTAGGGCCAACTAATGTGACTGCCACAGAGAGGAAATGACAGTTAAATGTGCCAGTGGCCTAATGAAGAAGTGTGTGAGGAAAATTATTAAACTTTATCTCAATTAGGCCCATTAATATCACACCAGTCTACTGTACCCTACAGCCTCTGAAAAGTGAATTGAAAGAATCACAAAGAAATTGTCAATGCTTTATGATCATAAGGAATGGATGAGAAAGATATTAACTGACAAGGGGTAAGTTTGTTTAACTAACTGTCACTGTGAAGTGAGACTGAAAAATAATATCTCAAGAGGAGTATATAAACTTTCTTGGACAGTAAAAACTCTGGGCAATAGCTGAAAAAAATTACCATAGGAATAATGTGAACTATTAATTAATTAATAAATAATAATATTATATTCATATAGCCCCAGCAATGTGCCCAACACTGCAGAATCATGATTATAGATAGATCTCTGCCCTAAGGGGTTTACAGTCTAGAATGGACAAGGTAGAAGAGGTGCCCATGACATGTAGAAGTGAACATGATAGCTAATAACGCAAGATTGCATGGAAGGGAGAGGTTGAGGTGAAAAGTTAGAGTATGGTGTCATATGTGTATTGGAGCCATGAGCAGGGCCCTGAGCCAAATGTGGGTCTGTGATTCATGGATTTCCTGCTGAATCCCCCTCCCCCCATGAAATCTCCTGTCTTACTTCTCCCAGTGGAGAATTTCTAGTCTGCGCTGGGTAACTCAGGGCAGGAGATTCTATGGGGGGAGAAGATGAAGAAAGCCTTAGGCCTTGGCTTAACTTCCCTGCCCCCCCCAGGCTGTGTCAGGTGGGAGGCGATGCCAGGGCTCGTCCCCCCGGCCTGGTAAATGAACTGACCTGCAACAATGGCGGTAGCAGCAGCAGCAGCAACTTCAATCACCACGTTCGCCATGCAGCTCCTCCTAGCCACGTCCTGGCCACACCCAAAAGGGCTTCCCAGAGTGACGCAGCTGCTCTAGGAGATCCCATTGGGAGGGGCCAGTAAGTGGCTAGGAGGAGATGCATGAGGAGCGTATTAAATGAAACTACTACTGCCGCCACCACAACTGCTGCAGGTCAGTTCATTTACCGAGGGCGAAGTGAGCCCTGACAGCACCTACCACCCAATTCAGCCAAGCGGGGGAGGGGAAGCCAGCCCTGTGCTCCATCTGGCGGCTCAAGAGCCGTCACAGTGAGGTGCCCCGGAGTTTACCCAGGGACAGAGTATAAAGGGAGAAGAGAAGAAGGCCTAAGACAGAGCCCTGGTAAACTCTTAGAATGGAAGGGAGGTGAAGAAGAGAGACACAGAGGAGCTGTTACCAAGAGAGAAAGAGAACCCATTGAGAACCGTGCCCAGGAAGCTGAGGCAGCAAAGAAAATTGGTAAGAAGGAAGTGGTTGACAACATCAAGGACAACAGAGAGATCAAGAAAAATAAGATTATAACAGAAGCCCTTAGAGTTGACTAAGAGGAAGTAATTGGTGATTTTATGAGAGTGGCTCAGCAGAGTGGTGAGGACAGAAACCAAACTGAAAGGGGACGAGGAACGGATTGGAGGAGATGTTGTCAAGAGTGTGGGTGTAGAAGTTAATCATTAACTTCAATGGAAATGTTTACCAGCTGAGAATGTGGATCTCTAGCTACAGCAAAAGATAGGGCAAGATGATTGATTTAATGGTATATACCTGCGTATATCACTTTGGACTGCTTGAAGCAAGACAGGAGATAAAGTAGTTAAGATAATTCCTTAATACAGATACTAAGCTGTGATTTCCAAACTTTGCCTGATTGATCTCATTTTGAGACTTAAATAAATTCGCCAAGTGAAGACTGGAGGATACTACAACAGGTGGATTTACAACAGGTTAAAAACCACGCTCAAAGAGTGATCATTACTGCCTCACTGGGTGCTAATAAACCAGATGATAGGCCGCTGGAGTTCCGGCTCAGTCCGTGCTGCCCCCACTCATGTGTTTAGCAGGCAGTCCCTTGCGTGGAGCTGTCCATTGGTGCAGCCCCCACTCACAGGTTTACTGTGACTAGCCTAATAAACATGTAGGTGCTCTTTCTTGCTACACATCCCTTCTCAGTATGTCACCCTGTGCCATGACTCTCAGCCAGAGTGATCCATGGGAAGAAGCTGCCACAGAGATTTCTTTATTCCAGACTGTTACTCTGGGAGTTGAACAATTTTATTTTATTTTACTTATTTTTTCTGTGGTATCAATAAAGACTTTAAACATGTTTCTTATCTGTCCCTGTGTTTTGCTCTGGCACCTCTGCCTCCTCCTTAGCACCCAGCTGGCAGCTTTTCCATGTGTTCCTTATTGGCATTCCCATAGTAGCCAGCTACAAGCCTCTGCCTGTACGTTCCCTTCCCTATTGACATTCACAGATTATCCATAGGCCTCAGCCTTTGAATTTCCCTTTGGCATTCTCAGGCTAGCCAGGTTGGAATGGCAACAGAAAGCAATTACTCTGCAAATGTCCAGCACCTCGCCTTTGCCTGTGGCTTTCCTACGACCATTCCCTTTGCACCCAGACAGAGGCATTTTCCTGTTGAGGGATTATGGTTCTTCCCCAAGCAACTACCTCCCCAGCCCTCAAGTGCATGGCCAGCAGCCTCCCTCCTCCCCATTTTAGGTGCACTTGCACCTGCCCCTTCCCTTCCAATCACCAGCCCTCAAAGCAGTGTATCGCTATGCCATACTCACATTCCCCACTCCTTGCTCCTCCCGCCAAACATCCAAAGAAACACAGAAAGCAAGGATTATGAAAAATAAAAGAACTTTATTTCTTCTTGTGCCTGCTCCTTCTGAGGGTAGCTTGGTGTGATCACTTGGGTGGTGGGATGGGCAGGGGAACATGTCTCCTAATTCTCTTTCCACAGGATTCTCCTCCCATGGATCTGGCTGTAGTGGAGAGGCATCTGGGAATGACTGGAGGGGTGCCTAATATCCAGCTGTGGTGGATTGGCAAGTGATTGTAATGGTGCTGGTTGTTGCCTGGCTGTCAGTTTGAGCCATGGCCCCAGAAATGCTAATACTCTACAAGTTGCTATGGAGAATGCAACAGCTGGGAAGGAGGAAGTGTGGGGTAGGTACTGCAAACCAGGAAGAGCTGAGAGAATACATGATTGAAAACTGATGCACTGGGCTTTCTAAGGTGGACGTTATGTGTGCACCAGCGAGAAGGAGAGGGCAGAGAGCGGCTGGCAGTGTGTTTTTGAAGGGCCCTAGGCTTTTTTGCTTGAGACTCGATGATTCTGTTGGACCTGAATGCCAGAAGGCTGCACACAACCTAACTTATGGGGCGTGGACACATGGGTATACCTTAGCCCACATTCACCTGCATGGTGAGCTTCATATGCTCCAGAACCTGACTGTTAATGAGGGCAACATGTCTGGTGAGTGGTGACCACATGGCCAGTGGGGATGAAATGCTAATAAATGAGTACGTGGATATCCACCTGGCATAGGCTATCATCTCATTTGTTGACACCCATTGTCAAACTGGAGGAAGGTAATGAATGAGGTTTTGCAGGACTGTGTTCTTGGTGCAGTGCTATTGAATGTCTTTATTAATGACTTGAGTGAAGGAGGGGATGGAATACTTAGCAAGTGTGCAGATGACATAGAACTGAGAGGAGTAGTAGCTAACACCTTAGAAGATAACACTTGAACTAAATGGGGAAAAAATAGGTTGAAATTTGTGCTGATAATAAAAGAAAAATGAAATTTAAATGAGAAAGTTCTGCATTTAGAGAAGAAGAAAAACAAATGCCCTAGTATAATATGAGGAATATCTGGCTTGGCAGGCAGCAGCATATGCAAAAAAAGTTCTCAGGATTATGGTTGATCACAGCTTGAACATGAGTCAACAATGAGATATGGTTGCAAAAAGGGCTAATGCAGATTTCGGCTGCATTAGCAGCATCATTGTTTCCAAGGCAGCAGAAGTAATATTTCTGCTCTTTTTTATGCTAATCAGACCACACCTAGACAACTGTATCCAGTCCCGAGTGCATCAATTTATGGAAGACATTGACAAAGCAGGTTCAGAGGAATGCTAGAAAGATGATTAAGGGGCCAGGGCCTGGAAAACAAATTCTATTGACAAAGACTGAAGAACTGTGTATGTTTATCCTAGTGAAAAAAAGATAAATGATAGTAGTACATTCTTGAAGCATTCAAAATATCTAAAGGACTGACACAAAGAAGATAGCAAGAAACTGTTCTGCATTGCTATTGAGCACAGGACTAAAGTGAATGGGCTCAAATTACAGGAATGTAACTTTTAGTTAAATATCAAGAAAAAGTTCATAATAGTAAGAGCTGCGTAACAATTGAACAAGTTGCCTACTATGGCAATAGGGCTCTCCATTTCTGGAGGTTTTCAAAAAGAGGATGGACAGCCATCAGTTGGGGATGTTGTAGTCATCCTGCATCAAAGCAGGGGATTGGTCTAGATAACCCTCATGGTCCCTAAAGTACTATGATTCTAAAAAGAAAAACCACATACAAATATCAGTTGGGATTCCAATCACTTTCTTCTTGTGGGGTGACCCTGTCCGGGACCTCGGTATAACCATTTTTTGTTGCCAAGACTATACAATGCTTAGAGCTAAAGTGAGCCTTTTGTTGGGCAAGGCTTAAAGGCAGAGGGTAGAATATGGTGCCTACTTAAAATGCTACACTTGTTTTTTTACCATGAATAATGAAAAAGCAGACATCTCCCCCTCCCTCTCACCCCACATCACATCTAGTATTTTTTTCTGAAACTTATTAAGGACTAGTCAAGTGAAACGTTTCATATCCTTCGCAAAAAGGCAACAAGAAGACTCAGTGCTACCTTATCATATTGTTGTATGTTTAGTGTTTACAGCTTGCAAGTGTTCCCATTGGTTCAATGAACGTCATTATTCCAAACCTCCCACTAGTTGTGTGGGGAAAAGAGAAGAATGACCTTCTTTTTATACTGTAGTTGACACATTTTTTCAAGCAGGCAGGACTCTAAAGTATGAAAACACAAACACTACTGATGTACCTGAAATACTGACATTGTCAAAACAAGGGCTAGCTGATGGGGGAGTTTCCACCTACAGCTGGAATTTCGTGCCAGGACATCTTCAAGGCAATTTTGAAGACTAGAAGCAGCCCAGAAGGAGTGCGGACTGTGAAATAAATTTTAAAAAAACCTCCCAGACAGAGAGGCCTACTGACTGTGAGTAAGAAGGCCTAAATCCCAGAAGGGGAAAAAGAGGGAATCAAGTATGGCAAGCAGCTCAGATCTCAGACTTCCAGTAGGAAAGCTGAACAATGTAAACTACCAATTGTGGACGTTTAAAGTGGAAATGCTGCTGTCTAAAGATGATCTATGGGAGGTGATTACCACAAACAGACCATCAGCAAATCACGAGGAATGGGATAAAAAAGACAGGTTAGCAAAGGCTACAACATGTTTATTGGTAGAAGATGACCAGCTAATCCATATAAAAAGTGAGACCTAGGGATGAGCGAACGCAGTTCAGAAGTTCGGAATTAAGCCCAAACTCGGCCTGTTCAGATGACCAAACACGCACACGAACTGACCGAACCGAACTAGATCCGAACATTGAAATGACCGAACAGTTCGATCAGTTCGGATCGAGTTTGGTTGAGTTCAGGTGGCATAAACGTGTCACTGGAAGGCAAAACGTGACAGGGAAGGGCAGTCAGCTGAGGAGCAGACTTCCAGGCACCAGGGGTGGAGAGGTTTGGAGGTAGCAGCCAGCCTGTCCAATTACCATCATTTTTCGCCTCAGACCACTGGCTTCGCAGTCTTCAATTGTCCACGGGCTAGGCGGCACGGAGCCAAGGGGGCTTGCGGTGAGGTGGGCGCAGCAAGAAACAAAACTAATTGCCTCCCCTCTTCCCAACACCTTCTGAGCTAGTCACTGTTCCTGAACAGCAGGCGTTGCAGAAGGGTCCCTCTATCCCAGCAGTTTTTGTTCCTTCCTATTCCTAATCCATTGCCATCCTCCTCCTCCTATTTCACCCATCCAACCCATTTACCTCCATATTCTCATTTATTTAGATTATATTAGATAGATTTAGGTGTTATTTTTTGTTTTTACCCCTCCCTGTGTTC
>QEPC01004409.1:510670-531529 GCA_003113815.1 Sphenodon punctatus | reverse complement strand
CAGGACCCACCGTCAGGGTTCTGGGGCCTACATTACTGGCAGGGAGGGCTGTGGCTAATATGTATCTAGAAGCTGCCACTCTAGCCCCAGGACCCACCATCATGGGTCTGGGGCCATCATTCCTTGCACAGAGATGATGTCATTCCACCGGCACCGCACCAAAAAACAGTCACTCCAGCCCCAGGACCCACCATCAGGGATCTGTGGCCAAGGTTCAGGCAGGGAGGGCTGTGGCCAATATATATCTAGAAGCTGCCACTCTAGCCTCAGGACCTACCATCATGGGTCTGGCACCATCAGTCCTCGCACAGAGGCGTGTCATTCCACCACACCAAGAAACAACCACTCTAGCCCCAGGACCCACCATCAGGGTTCTAGGGTGAAGTTACAGTCAGGGAGGGCTGTGGCCAATATGTATCTAGAAGCTGCCACTCTAGTCCCAGGACCCACCATCAGGGTTCTGGGGTCAAGTTACAGGCAGGGAGGGCTGTGGCCAATATGTAACTAGAAGCTGCCACTCTAGCCCCAGGATCCACCGTCTTGGGTCTGGGGCCATCATTCCTCACACAGAGCTGCTGTCATTCCACCATATCAAGAAACAGCCACTCCAGCCCCAGGATCCGCCATCAGGATTCTGGGGCCAAGTTACAGGCAGGGAGGTCTGTGGCCAATATCCAGAAGCTGCCACTCTAGCCACAGGACCCACCATCATGGGTCTGGGGCCATTATTTCTTGCACAGAGAGCCTTTTTCCAAATACCCGAACCATACCAAACACGACTGAATGGCCAAACATGAACGCAGCGAATGGACCGAACAGCCAAACTGAATGGGCGAACTGGATCAAACTGAATGGCCGAACCTGAACCGTGATCTGTTCACCCATTTCTAGTGAGACCACAGCAAGAGGCATCTGGATTGCATTGCAAAACTTGCATGAGAGAACTAGCCTGAATATCAAACTGTTTCTCCTGAGGAAACTATACAGAATGAGACTTGGCAAAGAAAATGAAATGCAAGAACATATAAATACCATGTTGGAAGTAGTGGCACAGCTGCGCAGCATTGGAGAAGATATAAAGGACAACCATATGGTAGTCCTACTCCTCTGAAGTCTGCGTGAATCTTAAAGTGCCCTCATCCATGTACTGGAGACAAGGCCAGAGGCTGAACTGAAGCTGGCATTTGTTAAAGGTAGACTTTCAGATGAATACCAGTGCAGAAAAGAGAACCTGCAGAATGATCTAAAGCAGGGTAATGAGACTGCACTGAAAACGTCAGGCAAAGCTCCTAACAGGGAAACCAGAGTATGCTTCAGATGCCAAAAGGAGGGTCATTTAAAGAAAGACGGCTATATATGGAAAGCAGAACAGCAGAAACTGTCTCCAGAAACACCTAAGCAGAGGACAAAAGTCACAAACAGCAACACAGTCACTCAACAATGGAGTGGGTGCTTCGGAGCAATGCAAGACAGCTCATCCCAAAATTGATGTGTAGACTCTGGGGCAATGAACCACATGACTAGCAATAAAGGATTCTTCACAGGACTGGATCTGAGCAGTAAAGAAAGGATCTACCTTGCAGATGGGAGAAGCATCAACTCGGAAGGAATTGGACAAGGATTCCTGTACTGCAACCAGTCACAGAGAGGTACACTGACCATGCTAATGAAAGATGTTCTCTATGTCCGCAACTTAGAAGGGGGACTCCTGTCCATGAGGCACCTAGCAGTGAGGGGGCTCACCATCTGTTTCCATGGAGACGAATGAACAATTCAAAGTGGGACAAAAGTACTGGCCAGAGCCACTGCAGGTGAGCACCTGTACTGTCAGAGCACAACGAAAGAATAGGCACAGCTCACTGCGCACAGGCCACATGATTATTATTATTGTTATTAGCAAACATTTATATGGCTCCAGAAATGTACCTGGTGCTTTACAAAGTAATTGAATAGACACGGTCCCTGCCCTAGGGCTTACAATCTGAGAGACGGGGGTGGGGAGGGAGATGAAGGAAGGGGAACAAAGGGAGAGACAAGGAGTGTTACATTCACATGGATGTGAGGTCCCAGGTGCACACACTTGGCTTGGTTACATCAAGAATGATGGCTGGTTGGTCCATGTGGTGAGGATATGAGTACACAGATCTTAGGTAATAGATTGTACTGGATGGAGGGTATCAGCAGGAGTTAGGTGAGGGGAGCAGGGAGTCAGGGAGGGCAGAGTAGAAGAGGTGGGTCTTGAGGAGGGATTTGAAGGTACGAAGGGAGGGGGTGAGGCAGATGTGGGCAGGGAGGGAGTTTTAGGTGTGTGGGGCAGCTAGGGAGAAGGGAAGAAGGTGGTTAGGGGAGCAGGGGAGGTGTGAGAGAGGGGAGAGAGGAGGAGCGGAGTTCACGGACTGGAGTACAGAGGGAAATTAGCGCAGAGAGGTAGGAGGGAGCAAGGTTGTGAAGAGATTTATAGGTGACGACTAGGATCTTGTGCAGGATTCTTTCAGGAAGGGGGAGACAGTGAAGAGTGTTATGGGACTTTTATTTTTCCACTTTACGTGACACCATTAACAAGTGTCTAGGCGTTACAACGCCAGTGGAAGGACACTATCAACCTAGTCCCAGGCTTAACCAAAAAGCCTCTCTGACAATAGACCAGGATTTCATCAACAAGACCGGTCTTTCATGGACTGTTACCACCACCTTTCTACTATAATGACCTTTTGACCATCTCCGGCATGAGATCAGTTTCCTATTTAGTAATACCACCTTTTCTTATAATATAACAGTGGACTTTTATCACGTTTAATATAATATGCGTGTGGGCTTTCACTACCTATGGAATATAGTAGTGACCGTCTTTTTCCCCAGATATCCTGCAATATCTCAGGAGTGATCAGTTCCTGGGATCTTAGAAAAAGGGATTCTGTTTTACCATTAACATATAATAATGAGGACACAAACTGACCAACAAAGATAGATTTTATTTTTCATACTTCTTCAAGTCTTATATATTGGTTTCTAATCTTATTATTCTAAAAATGTATCTATCCCATTCATACTTACTCAGGCCTACATTTGGACTGGCCAGGTCCAAAGTAACCTTGTTGAGGGAGGCTTGGAGAGTTGGCTGCCGCTGAGCTGCCTCTAGGTGTTGGGTCAGTTGGTTTCTTTGTCTCTTTCTCTCCGAAGTCAAGGGGTTTGTGTCTTCTTTTTATATACCACTCCACTGGTTACTACACCTAAGAACTTCAAGATCGTTTTTCTCCGGCTGACCTGTTAGGGGCTTTCTGGCCATCTGCTCGAGGTTGCTTCTGGTAGGTGTGGTGTCTTACGTTGGATCTCCAAAATAGATGTTTTTCTGCTGTCGCTCTGGTGTCTTTCAGCTCAGTTCCTTTCTTTGGAGGGCTGGTACTTTTTAAAAGAGATGTTTGTGCTGGTGCTTTCTGGCTCAGTTCCTCTTTTGGGGGGGCTGGTAATTCTAAAATAGGTGTTCCAGATACGCTTCATCGCTTCAGCAAAAAAACAAACAACCTGTTATTTTACTAGAGGCAGGTTGTTTTTCTCTTGAGCCATTTGTCCAGAAGGCTCGCTTCAGCCTGGTCAACCTAAAACTATGCCTTCAAAACTCATGTATACAATCTTTATCTAACAAGAGAGGAGATGAGGGGCTGCATGTGGTCGAAGCCATGGGCGAGATGGATGACCCTGGCTGCAGAGTTTTGGGCAGTGATAACGGGAGAAAGGTGAGATCAGGGGAGGCCAGTGAGAAGGAGGTTACAATAATCAAGGTGAGAGATTACCAGGGCTTGAACAAGAGTTTTGGCAGAGGAGACAGAGAGAAAAGGGTGAATCTTAGCAATGTTATTAAGGGAGAAGCAACAGGATTTTGCAACAGAGACGATGTAGGGTTTAAAAGAAAGGGTTGAGTCAAAGATGAAGCCTAAGATACAGGCTTTGGGGGCGGGAAGGATGGTGAACCCATCAATGAGGATAGACAGGGAAGAGGGAGAGGAAGGATGAGGGGGGAAGATAAGAAGTTCAGTTTTAGCCATGTTGAGTTTGAGTTGACATTGAGACGTCCAGGTTGAGATGTCAGAGAGACAGCTGGTGAGGTGAGCTTGAATAAATGGAGAAAGAGAGGGAGTAGAGAAATAGAGTTGAGTGCCATCAGCGTAGAGGTGATATTGGAAGCCATGGGAGGCAATGAGTTTGCCGAGGGACAGGGTGTAAATAGAGAAGAGGAGAGGGCCAAGGACACAGTCTTGGGGAACACCAACTGAGAGTGGAAGGGAGGAGGAGGTGGAGTTGGCAACAGACACATTGAAGGAGCGGTCGGAGAGGTAGGAGGAGAACCAGTCGAGGACGGAACCATTGAAGCCAAGGGAGTGAAGTGAATCCAGAAAGAGTGAGTGATCAACATCATTGAAAGCAGCAGAGAGATCAAGGAGGACAAGAATGGAATAGAGGCAGTTAGATTTAGCCAGAAGAAGATTCTTGATGATCTTAGCGAGAGCAGTTTCAGTAGAGTGAAGAGTGCAAAAGCCAGATTGGAGGGGGTCAAGGGAGGAGTTGGCGGAGAGGAAGTAAGGCAGCGGGAGTAGACAACACATCAAAGAAGCTTGGGATCAAAAGGAAGGAGTGATACAGGAAGGTAGCTAGAAGGGTCAGAGGGGTCAAGAGTGGACTTTTTGAGGATAGGAGAGACAGTGGCGTGCTTGAAGGCGGATGGGAAGGAGCCAGTAGAGAGGGATGACTGCATCCACCTGTAGAATAGACACATGGGACATACACACTCAGACAGCATCAAGGAAATGCAAAGAGAGCAGTTGACCAAAGAACTGAAGGTATCAACGTGTCCCGTGATCATGAAATGCGACTGTTGCATCAAAGCCAAAGCCAGGAAGACTACGCTTCCTAAGAAGAGTCCGAATAGAGCCTTGAAACTGCTTGATCTTGTACACAGAGACATCTGCGGCCCAATGAAGGTTCCCATGCTTGGAGGCAACTGGTATATGGTAACTTTCATTGATGACTATTCAAGGTACACAATCACGTATGTCATGAAGAGTAAAGATGAAGTAGTCGACAAACTTCAGGACTATGTTTTCATGAGGAGCAACAGTTCCAGCGCAGACCAAAAACACTGCAGACTGGCAATGGAGGTGAGTTCAAATGAAAGGAAGTAGAGGACTTCCTGAGACTCCATGGAATTGAGCACCAAAAGACAGTGCCATATACACCCGAACAGAATGGAACAGCTGAAAGGAAAAACAGAACACTAACCGAAATGGTTAGTTGCATGTTAACTGACTCTGTCTGGACTACCAGAAAGATACTGGGGTGAAGCAGCAGTTTCTGCTACCTACCTACAAAATTGGCTCTATTCTAGAACAGTGAGGAAAACTCCATACGAACTATGGCATGGTCAAAAACATAGCGTAGGCCACATCAGAAAATTTGGAAGTAAGACTTATGTATATATCCGAGAGGAGAAACGTACCCAGCTGGAAAACAGATCAGTGGAAGGCATCCTCGTAGGATACAGTGAGTATTCCAAAGGCTACAGGATCCTGGATCCACACACAGACAGAATAACCATTAGTAATAGTGTGATCTTTGTGGAAAACTCAAGCAACAGTGTGATGACTCTCCAAGGTCCAGGTGAAGGAGAACAATCAACCATGGATGAAACCACTGAAAGGGAGCAATCCTCTGAACAAACGGTCAAAATTGGTACAAAGGTAACAGAGGTGCAGGAACAGACACAGTCGGCTGCTGGTGCTGAGCCAAGGCAGTCGATGAGGTCTAACAAAGTCATTCCCCCAATCATCTGTCCTATAAAGTCAGCACCAGTAAATTGTCAGATCCAGAATCCTGGGAAGAAATCTCGCAGATGTCAGAAGGGGAAGCAGAAAAATGGGTAAAAACAGCTGAAGAAGAAGTAAAGTCCATGCAGGACAATGAAACATGAACACTTACTCCACTGCCCTCAGGGAGAAAGACTATAGGTTGTAAATGTACATATAAAATAAAGTACAATGCGCAGGGAAATATTGAACGGTACAAGGTCCGACTTGTTGCGAAAGGATACTCCCAGAAGTACAGAAAAGACTACAGTGAAACATTTGCACCTGTAGTTAAGCACACTACAATCAGAACATTGCTAAGTATAGCTGCCAGAAAAGGAATGCAAGTCAAGCATATGGACATGAAAACAGCATTCCTAAATGGTGAGTTGAAGGAAGATATTTACATGATCCAACCACCAGTGTTTGCAGACGTTGAAAGGCCGGATCTTGTATGCAAACTGCACAAAAGCATATATGGGCTTAAGCAGGCCGCCAGAGCATGGAACGCTAAAATAAACAAGGTGCTCATGAGGGAAACATTTACCAGGAGCAAAGCAGATCCCTTCTTATACACAAGGAGATTAAGGGGCAGGTGAATCTTTGTATTAATTTATGTCAATGACTTTATTGTATGCTTTGAGCAAGAAGGGAATGAGTGCAAAACAATGAGCGCTCTAAATCAGGACTTTGAAACTAAGGACCTGGCTAACTAGGGATGGGTGAACGTGGTTCGGAAGTTCGGAGTTGGGCCCAAACTTGGCCTGTTTGGACAACTGAACCCGAACCTGAATCCGAACACGAACTGACCGAACCGAACTCAATTACAAATGTCAAAATGACCAAACAGTTCGGTCAGTTCGGGTGAGTTTGGGTGGTAAAAAAGGGTCACTGGAAGGCTAAATGTGACTGGGAGGGGTAGTCAGCTGAGTAGCAGACTTCCAGGCACCAGGGGTGGAGAGGCTTGCAAGAAACTAAACTATCTGCCTCCCCACTTCTCAACACCTTCTGAGCTAGTCACTGTTCCTGAACAGCAGGCGTTTCAGAGGGCTCCCTCTGCCAGCATTTCCCAGCTCCCCAATCCATTGCAATCCTCCTCCCATTTCACCCATCCAACCCATCTACCTCATATTCTCATTCATTTATTTAGCTTAGCTTAGATAGATTTAGTGGTTATTTTTTGTTTTTACCTCTCCCTGTGTTCCCTGTGTTCAGTCTTCCTTCCTCCCTCCCCAATCCATTGAATCCTTTCCCTCTCCCATATATTCCATCCAAGATTCCCTTCCCTTCCCCTTTTTTTTTCATTTAGAGTAGGATTATTAGATTGCTTTAAGTTTCATTTCAGTTTTGTACTGAAATGAAACTTAAACCTTAAATGAAACCTTGTGTTGTTTGTGATTCCTCCTCATCCCATATAGATATAGATATAGATATAGCTATAGATTAGAGATAGTAGACAGTTGTAGGAGTCAGCTTAGTGATAGAGATAGCGTGATTTAGTTTTAATGTTTGTAGGAGTAGGCCTGCGTATTTATTAGATAATCCATTTAGTTCAGAGCATTTAGAATAGTTAATAGCAGTTAGATATAGTGTGTGTGTGTGTGTGTGTGTGTATATATATATATATATATATATATATAATATTAGATAAAACATTTAAATAAAAAAACCCAAATAAAAAACCAAAAAAACCCAAATAAAAAACAAAAAAAACATATACAAAACAAACAAAAAAAACCATATAAAAACATTTCCCGAACGGCCGAACAGCCAAACTGAACAGCTGAACCGAACAGCCGAACCTGGCAAACAAACTGAACGGACGAACCAAACGCAGCCGAACTGAACAGATGAACCCGAACCGCAATCTGTTCGCCCATCCCTATGGGTAACATAACGCACTGCCTTGGAATACAAATTTAAAGAGAACATGATGGAAGTTATATTCTCAACCAAAGACAGGCAATAGATGATAGAAAGTTTCAGCATGGGGGATGCAAAGGCAGCAAATACCCCTATGGAAACCAGCTACCGAAAGGATATCAAAGAACTGAGCTTATTGCTGCCAGACAATAAGCAATACAGAAAGGCAATAGGAAAGCTCCTGTGCATTGCCACAATCACAAGGCCTGACATTGCGGTGGCAATAGGTATACTGTGTAGACAAGTCTCAGGCCCAACCCAAAAGGATTGGAATGCAGTGAATAGGGTCTCATGGTACCTAAAAGGGACTGTGCACCTCAAGCTACGGCTCCCAGCAACTTCTGTGTCAGACCTGATAGGGTACGTGGATGCAGATTGGGCTGGAGAACATACAAAAAAAAAATCTACCAGTGGGTACCTATTTTTGCTTGGTGGAGGACCCATCAGCTGGTGCAGTAGGAAACAAGCTTCTGTGACACTTTCCTTGATGGAGGCAGAGTACGTGGCAACAGCACACACCAGCCAAGAAGTTATCTGGTTGCGACAGCTTCTGAATGATCTGGGGCAAAAATTGGACAGACCCATGTCGATCCTGGAAGACACCCAAGGAAGTATAGCGCTGGCGCAAACAGAATCAACCCCACAACCAAGTGCATTGACATAAAATACCATTTCCTGAAAGACTTACAGGAACAAGGACTCATAGATCTGCAGTACTGTCCTACAGAGGATATGACAGTGGATGTGTTCACGAAGCCACTAGCAGGGGAACACCATTGTAAGCTATTAAGAAGAATGAACCTAGTGGGTTTGACTAGTGACTGTTGAGAAGGGGTGTTGGATTGTGCAACAGTCACAAGTATAAGCCCATTGCAAGCCCTGCAAGCTTAATATGGGGCTTATCCAGTAGGGGGAGGGTCTGGGGATGAAACAGGTTTTTTTCCCTTCCTTGTCTCCTCTCTTCTTCTCTCTCTGTCCTCCATCTTGTCCCATGCGGTGAGTACAGTATGGAAGCATGTCTTCTGAGTTCTTAGTAAAGTTCTGTTTTGAAGAAACTTCTGCTGTGTGTTATTCAACAGAAAGCTAATTCTACAATACCTCGCTGGGCATATATGGACTAACTGATTAGGGCAGTTAATTTCTTACTTCCCAGGCCTGAGTAGACTGATTGTAAGATACCAGGTAGCCCTTGTCCTACTCCTGCATAGACCTAACTCAAGCACTTTCTACAGGTCAAAAGGTAGAGGTCTCACTTAGATTCCAGTTCTGTACCAGCAGACAGGTACAGACAAACTGTAAATGCTCACTAAACAAACTCAGATAAACTTACAAAAGTTTATTTATTTATTTCATTTTATTTTGTTACACTTTTATCCCACCCCTCTCACATGAGACAACTTTTTCCATCACCTTTAGTTCAGTGGCATCACATTTTCTCATGACAAGCCACTGCAGATGGCCAGCACATGATCCAAATTTCATCCTAAGTGGCAACGTAAATTAAGTAGACTGTTTTAATAGCCCCCTTAGATGCAGATATCTTAGGCCCTCTTCACACAGACACTCTAACATTGATAAAATGGGTGTTACATTTTATTATACATATTGCAGGGCTGCAGGTGTGCTCTATGGGTTCCCTGCAACATGTATAATAAAACATAACACCAATTTTATCAGTGTTAGAGTGTCTGTGTGAAAAGGGCCTTAGTTTCATTGTACAATAATACATTTTTTTAAACTCCCTGACCACCAGATGTTTTCAGCTTCCCTCAACTATTCAAAGCTACCTCAGATTCACCTGTTCCCCAAGTGCATTCATTCAATATTCCAAACCATCTTAACCGCCGGTTTCATTGCATTTCACTTTAAGTCTGTAGCCTAACATGCTATTAAAAAGATCTAGCTGTGTTGCAAACTCTGGAGGAAAGAAATGAGCCATTCAACCACTTTTTACCTCTGATATTCTCAAATGGAGAAGAGAATTAAGAGAAATGGAACAACTTAGAGCCTATATTAGAATTACAACTCTTAGAGGACAGGTGAACCAGGTGGGCTGAACTGACAAAAACCATAGATAAAATCTGTATACTAGCAGAATGTACATTTAATATAACCAGTGCCTTATACCATCTAATTTGTTGTATTCCTTTATCAAGGCTGACACCTTCATTCTGCTTATTTTAGAGGGGGGAAATAGTACAATAATCAAGGCTGAAAAGAATATGTGATGTTTTATTTGTAAATATAATTTTCACACGTAACATATTACCAAATATCTTAATTATCTTCACCTTGCATACATAATTTGCATATTCATTTAGTTTGAACACTCATATTGGTTATTTATTTATTTCATTCTGGTTATTCATTATTCAGTACTTCATTAACTTTGGCACTATTATTTATGTTAGTTAGTGCTAATTACCACTAAACAGTATTACCAAAATTTAACAAAGTGCTGTATACCCAAAATAACCAAAACTAAATAATGAAGTAACCAAAATCGCTGAAATGAAATTACTGAAAACAAAACTTTAGTTTGGCAAATGAAGTGAAGTGGAAAGTGAATATCACCATGTGTTCACCTTATTGAATGTTAGTGGGCATGCCAAATTTGACAAATTTGGTATTCATTCCGAATATTTATTTTGGCCATAACAAAAACTTTCATTTTTAGTATTAATTTGTTAAAAAAAGCAATAAAAGTCAAGAACTAGCAGCTTGAAGAACAAACATACCTTTAAAGTAAAAAAAGTAACGTTAACATCTTCCTAAGTCATCTGAAGGTCCCCTAGGGGCTTCTGATATAAAGTTTTTTTCCTTCAAAAGGAATCACTCCTCGGAGCTACTTCATTGTCGCTCTCTCTTTAAAAATGGGTGGATGTAAGCGGCAGACACTATGTAGCAAAGACAAAACACCTCTTGAGGAAGGTCCATTCCCATCACGGGGTGTTCATATAAGATGGAGCATTCCTTTTCTTCTGTTTTTGAAAAGCATAACAGATCAAAGCCTCATATCAATAAATGATTTGTACTGTAGGAATCTACTTGATTTTTATGGAAATAAAGAAATAAAATATATATGGAGTTGTCTAAGATTAACAATTCTGGTTTCCATAGTTCTCTGGGGGGATTTACCTAGTGGTCTTAGTGGTTACTCTGTCAATGAACTTGTTGCCTTACGGAATAACATCTTGACCATGGCCATCGACACGGTTGTACCCAGGCATCCACTCCCACCACTTCAGCATCACAGGTCCCCATGGAGGACCTGAGGGTAGGCAGTTAGAGCACAGGTGGCACTCTACGCGTACTGAAGTGGACCGATTGTGGCATAGATAGGGTTGCCATACTTCCCCTTTAATTCAGGAAGTTTATGAAATATACATGGTCCAGGACATTTATGAAATATACATTAGTTCCCTGGAACCAATGCAGCCCTGCAACATATATTTTTCATAAGTGTCCTGGATTGAAGGGGAGGTATGGCAACCCTAGGCAGAGATCATTTTTGAAGGACTATGCCACTGTGATGGCAGTGAAGAAAGCTTTTCTTTCTGCTATCATGTCTGCAATGTCTCATCCGGCTGAGTTGTTCTGGGTGGTCTGGAGCCTAGTTGATCCCATTTGCCTCCACCTGGAAATGGAGTAATCTAATGCACACTGTGACATTTGTATTAATTACTTTGCAGACAAAATTGCTCGTATTGACCATGACTTGGGTGCTGCCACTTCATCTTCAGAATCAGCATTTGAGGTTATGGAAGCTCAGTCTTGTCTTGTTTATTTTGATCAATTTCAATCAGAATCGTCCACCAATGCAGGGGAGTAGCTTGGGGCAATGAGGGCAACCAGTTGTGAATTAAATCTTTGCCCATCCTGGTTGGTGAAAGCCATCTTGGAGACATTACTGTTCATAGCTGTCTTTGGTAGTCCACACCTTCCTTCGGGATGGTAGGGTGTTGGACACCCTTAAAACAAGGTTGCCTGGTCCCTACTTAGAAAACCATCTCTGGATGCTCATGCCCTATCCAGCTAACTGCCTGTCTCTAACCGTCCCTTTTTAGGGAAGGTTATTAAATGGGTGGTTGCCCTACAGCTCCAGGGTCATCTTGATACTGTTGGATTCTTGGACCCATTTCAGTTGGGCTTTCATCCTGGGTATGGTATGGAGACTGTGCTTGTGGCCTTAGTCAATAACCTGCACCTGGAAATTGACACGGGTAATTCTACTCTCTCGATCTTGTTAGATCTGTCAGCAGCCTTTGAAACCATTAGTCACGAGGTGTTGATGTGACTGCGGGACCAGGAGGGGGTGCACGGAACTGCTCTTGACTGGTAACACTTCTTCCTGCCAGGGAGTTCCCAGAGAGTGGTGATAGGTGATTGTTCATCGGCCTCTCTTTGTTCAAGGACCTCCCTTTGTTCAAGGACCTCCCTTGTAGTAGGGTTGGGGGGTTTAGGGATTTTTGTATTTTAATGTTTTTATTATTTGTAAGCTGCCCTGAGACTAGAGGAAGGGCAAAATACAGATTTAAATCTGTAAATAAATACCAAACCCCAGCATTCTGAGTAACAATTAGCTGTCAATTAGCCAGCACTGTTCTAAATGTCCACTTAACAGTGAGAACTTAGGATACCAGACATAACACCACTCAGTCCATTAAGGTCTCTTCCATGAATACAGCTGCTACATCTGCTACATCTGTATGTGTTCACAACACACTTGCCACAAATGTTTGCACCTAGAGCTCAATGGCAAAGGTATGCAAAGCATGACATTAGTTCAGTTAATTTTAATACAGCTGCCCTCAATTTCCTCAGGTACATTTGCTGCCTATGTATGAGCAGCCTCTTGATGCTTTACTGAAAAATATTAAACATGCTCCTCACCCATACCATAGTATTGTAAAACAATATGGTATAGTGTTGCCGAAGCAACCCCTGGCTGAAAGTGAGGCTGCAGCGGCCGTCCACTGAGCAGATGGATGGCAGTCCTGCCTCCAGCTGCTAATCTGGGGTTGGTCTGCCCAATCTGCTGCTGGTGATCAGAGCACCAGTGGTGTGGCAGCCCCAGAGACAAAACCGCCTGTCCTGCCTCTGCTCCACCTCTATGTTTGGTAGGCTGCCTTTAAACAGATGGCTCACCCATCTGTTCAAGGAGGGGCAGGTGTCTGTAAGACACCTAGTCTGTCTAGCTTTAGGGCACTAAGGGCTCATTCACCCAACACCCTATCCCTCTGTAAACTTGCCACTTGTTTCTCAGTCAGAATTTGCCTTGCCTCATAGCAGTGCATTCGCATAGTGACTGATTTCCTTGCATTTCAGTGACCAATTCTTTGCATCAAGTGGCAGAGCGGAAGGGATCGTCAAGTAGCACAGGAAGTGGCAAGGATTTTACACAGTGCTTAGAATGTGGGTTTGTGCCACTACCTTCTCTAAAACAATGGGTGTTTTCAGACGTTACGGGGCTGTTTCGTCCCGTACCGAAAACAACCAAATCATCCCCCGCTGGGATGACCCCGTCAAGCCCTAATAGATGTGTCGGGGGATCCCAGCGGGGAATCTGGGAGGGGGCGGGGCCGTGCCGTGCAACGTGCGGCCACACAACCCCGCCCCCTCCACGCTCCCTCGCCTCCTGCCCTCTGGGGAGACGGGCGGGGGGCGGGGCCAATGCGGCTGCAGCGTCTGGCCGAAATTGCCACGGCCCGGGATCCCGCCGGCGATCCTGGGCCGTGGCGCCTGACCAGGCGTGAATTTTTTTTTGTCCCCGCCGGGGATCACTTTCACCACGCTTCCCGGGAAAGTCCCACGGCCAGCCCAGGAAGCGTGGTTGAAAATGACCCCGTGTGGGTATTGAACGTGGTGAACATCTGGCGGCCGCCAAACAGATGTTCGAGGCACAGTGACCACAAGTGGATATTCACCGTGGTTCACTGTGATCTCGTAACGTCTGAAATCACCCAACGTTGTATGAATGAACCCCAAAGTAAACATGTTCAAGCAAATATGTCTCACATGACGTTATGGGTACCTGAATCCTAAATTGCTATATTCATGCAAGCCCCTGTGAATGAATGGGGATTGTGCCAGTGGAAAAGTTTGTGATGGAATCTTAAATCCACATTTAAGCCAGTTTTTTAAACATACAGAGCACCTGGAAACCAAGGTTAAAGTATGTGGGAGCTGTGTGTAGTCAGTAGGGCTGAATCAAATTAGCCCTTTGCAGAGATAATCCATGGTTTCAGACCAGATTGCAAAGATACATCATGGACTTTTCACCACATCAGATATCCCCACTCTGATGCAAAGGCACCCATTACCTGAGTGCAATGTCATCTTGTACATGTGCAACAAACAAAATACTTTTTTGTATAAGTGCAGAATTAATTTGTTTATTGCATATATTCAAGGTAGCGCTAAACAGTTACTATGCTGGGAGCCAGTCCAGATTTCTGAAGGAATAAGAGTCAGATCACAACCATTCCCTGTTCCCTTGGACCAGATCAGATTGTGCAGATCTGTTAGAGAAGGAATTCACCTAGAATATCTGTTTTCTGCTTAGTGTTCAGCCCCTTAGAAATATCAGACTGCTTTCAGACAGGTGCTGAAATACAGATTTAAAAATCTTGGTTTAGGCAACTTGTTTTGAAAGCATGTCCTCATATACATGCAACTTGCAGGTAAAGTCCAGGAACCTTGCCTTGTCCTACCTTGCTAATACTTCCTTCAGTGCTTGTCTGATAGTCCTGACTGAGAGCAAACAGGTCAATCCTCTGGAGTTCTCCAAAGGCAGATAAAGGATCAGCAGAAGACACAACATCAGTAAACCCAGGAGGAAAAGGGACAGGTAGCAATTATATTGGGTTTTTTGTCAGTCATAGTTTGTATTGTATGTAAGAGAAGATTGCGGGGCTAGTTCTGTGAGCTTAAAATATGCAAGCAGAGGAAAGTAAATAGAGACGGCAGGCAGATATTGATTGCCAGACTGCACTTTCCTGGATTTTGAGATTACCAGTATGTGCCTGCACTGCCTGATAGGAGACTGCAAGAGCAAAGGAGCCAGGAGACTGATGATCTACAAACAATAGGATTAAAGTGCTTCAGTGCAGTAAGGACTACAAAACATGAGAATAATCCCTCCAAAGTTGTAGCAGAGGAAGAGGTGACTAGACTTGTAAGGAAGTTTGCACTTATGGAAAGATGGTTTATTTCATATATGCTACTAAAGAGAGCATCTTATAAATTAATAGTACAGTTTTAGATAGGAATTATTGCCTTCAAATTAAGTATTATTTGGAGAAGAGCAAGATGCTGTATTCATGTTGGATTTGGATAGGATTGTTGTCCCAAAGGGTTAAGTATAATATTTCCTAACATGACTACCTAAGGTCAGGTACTGAGTTCGATTTCTGTAACAGTGGGGCCCGGACACCGATCGTGCTAGATACTGTACAAGTGTAGTAATAGGCACTTGCTGACCTAAAGAAACAAGAGGGACCAATGGTGGGTGAAAATGAATTCTTCCCCTTCCTAAACTGGTGAGTGTTACTAAACATAATGTTAGCCACTCGTTTGCAGTATTTACACATTGGGTATTACTTCTCTTTTTGCAAACAAGCTATGGTACAAGCTTACCACAGATCGGATTCTTAGAGATTCACAGAGCCACTATTATGTGGAGAGAAGCACACCACCTCACTTCCAGTCTTTGATAATCCCAGGCACAATAAAAAAACAGGATATCATCCAGGCAACAGCTGGTGGGAGGAGACTATCTGGTAGCCACATGAACGTCTGCTCAAGCAGCTGTGGTAACAATTATTTCAATGCAGCATGGATTTTCTGTGCATTTATTGTTATATCTGGCAACACCCTGTGTGTGTGTCTTTTGTAGTAGTAATGCATTCACAAAGTTGCTGATTTCCAACATTTCAATAGCCTATCCTAATTATCACACAGAACAAGCAATTCTGTGGTAAAGGAACAGAGAGGATTATGCACAATGTTCAGAATGTGAATTTGTTCCACAATCCACTCTAAAAGAGTATCATGTGGATGAGCCCAACGTGAGTGGAAAGAGTAAGGGCTCAGTCATAGAAGATGCTAAACATTGTGTCTGCAACCAAATGAAATACTTAGAAGTGTGCCTAAGCATTTGTCTCTTTCACCTACAGAGAAAGTGGGATCAGAGAAAGTTTTCACAACATTGCAGGATTGAGCCCAAACAAATTTCTCGAGGTCACACAAAGATTCCATTAGAGCCAGTTATATAGCTAAGATCTCCAGAGTCCACACCAGTGCCTAAAAACAAGGGCATCCTCTTTAACGCTTAAGCAAACGTAGGCCAGTTTGCAGTGGTGCTGAATGTTGCTGGCCTCTACTGAAGTTCAAGGGAATTACTCATTGCCTATAAAGGTGGGAGGGTGTTACACCACCCTTTCGCTGCCCTGTAGCCAGAACAACTGTGGCTGGCTGACTGTTTCCCAATAACCTTAGCTGGGATACAAGCTATCAACACAACTGACTTCCTGCCAGAAGGAAAGGGAGGTATCTGCCCAGATGGATAAAAAGCTGCCAGCAGTTTGGAGTTTAGGCAGAGAAACAGAAGCCTGCCAGCTCGTTCACTCTCTTAGGCCACTTTCAGAAATTCCACCAACCCTGCACATATTCTGGCTGTGGGGGGGAATCGCAGCCAGAATATGTGCGGGGATCAGCCGGTCTGAAATCCCTCCTCCCCCCCACATGACTTTGCCGGCAGATATGCACAGGGATACAAAGCAGGAAATCAAGCTCTGCGTCCATGCACATGTCTGTCAGCAAAGCCGTGTTGGGGGGGGGGCTTTCAGATTGGCCAATCCCCGCGGATATTCTGACTGCATATTCCCCCCCACAGCCAGAATATGCACGGGGGTGGGGGGTGGAGGGGAATGTCTGAAAGTGGCCTTAGAATGGCCACTGCATGTTTTGGGACAAGCCCATTGAAGGACCAAGAAGGATTTTTTCCCTTAACCAGATTGACCTAGTGTCCTGATCTAAGGTATTTTTTGCCTTCACAGCAGTGCTCACACCCCACACTTCCTTGTTTAAGCATTCAGTAGGACACAATTAACCCTGGGTTTGGTGCTTTGTTGTAGCACCCCTATTGGCGGGTATGTCCAGTGTGCAAGTTCTTAACATGAGCCCACTGGAGTTAATAAGAAGTTTGTCTCATTGTGATGTAGTAAGGCGGTGACTAGGGGGAAGTGCTATACACACCCATTGGGGTGAAGGAATTGACACCTTCATTGGTCTGGATGGTTCTGGAGGAGTGCCAATTCCTTTTTCTCTCTCCCCCTCCAGACTCTTTATGAGTGGGAGGTAGATCTGGGGATCGTTCATCCTATTCCATCCCCCACCTCCAATCTTTTGTTCATCTCTTTTGTTACAACAGTGATGATGCATCGGAAAAAGCCACAATGAATGTTAGGAGTCAAGTTCAGAGAAAGTTTGACTCTGCAGTTTTTTTATTTTTTACTGGTGTAAAATGAAATTAGGAAAATGAAAAGAAACTGTGAAAACTCTTAAGATGTTGTTGTGGTGCACAGACAAATGAAATTGTTTAATACCACTGTCAGAGGATTGGGGGCTCAGTACCCCATTCTAAGTTGTCATGACTCAGTTTCCCAGGGTTGCAGCTCTCACTGAACCAGCTCGCTCTCTCTCGAACTGATTGAGCCTGCAACAGGTGAACCTTCTTGTCACCTTTTCAGCCACAGTTTCCCAGCACAGACTCTTTCTCTCTAAGTTTGTCTGTGTTTGTAAACACAGAATTAACCCCAAACTGCGTCCTGCCAATCTTAGGATTAGCAATTCCACTGGGCCATACGAAGTTCAGTGAAAAGAAGTTTAATGAATAAATCATGAATAAGCATGCAGTACAAGATTATACTCAGAGTACAGAAATCAAAATAACATAACCAATAACGCTTTCCTATCTGTACTTGGATTCTCCTAGCTTAGGCTTACCCTAAACAAGGTCCAAGGGTACTTCAGTTCATGTCACAGCTAGTGGTGGAAAGTTTTGCTGGGTACAAACCTTTAGAGTTTCCAAGAATCCTTACTTCATAGTTCCTTTGGTGCAGTCCTTCTCTGGCTGGTAAGATATGATGGTGCAGATGAAGCTGAAAAAGCTGATCTCAACCAACCAATCTCCCTTCTTTGTCTTGTCTTCCCCCTTAAGTACCTTTCCAGTAGGGATGGGACTATCGGTATCAGTTTAATCCGATAATACCAATAATATCGGTATCGGTATATTGTTTTTCTAACATTGCCGATTTTTCGGATCTTTAATATTGCGGCCGTTTTAACAATGGCTGCAATGTTAAAGATCAAAAAAATTGGCAATGTTAAAAAAACAATATACTAATACTGATAAATCTGATATTGGATGAATCCGATACCAATAAAACCGGTAACCGATAATTTGCCAATAGTCCCATCTCTACTTTCCAGGGTCCTTTGTTTGATTTTCCCACCCGGTATCTCTGTGCTTTCAGTCACGTCCACAGGAAGAAATCCATTTGCAACTCAATGATGTTGGTTACTGGCTAGTGTCACTGTTTGCAGAGGTGTTCAGGCTTTTCTGAATACACACTCGGCATGACTTTGCATTTCTCCATTGCATAAAGTGAGTTCCCAGTTCTCATCTTTCACATTACATACATGTTTAACCTTTACCTTTGCATATTTGTTAGACCTCTAGTCTATATGTAGTCCAGTATCTACTTATGATAATCACCATACCAACTGATCCTGGACCATGCAGCTGACCTCATATGTATCAAAGAAATCTGACTGGACACTGAGTCAGGGTCTGTTTTGGCTGACCTTGTTACAGCTGGATATTCTGTGCAGCATCAACCACGGTAGGAGGGATGGGTGGTGGTGGTTTAGCCATGATTTTTAGGGAGTGTTGGGCTGTTTGGAGGTGTCTGGTGCAATCCATATTGGGCATTGAGGGTCTCCATCTGGTGTTTGAATTGGCAGGGGACAGTTTGGGAGTGCTGCTTGTATACTGTGCGCCTACCTGTATGGCGGCCTCCCCACATGCTCTAGCAGATTTGGTGTTGGGGGTGGTGTTGCGGTCCCCGAAGACAATAGTCTTGGGGGACTTCAACATCCACACAGACGCTGATCTTAGGGGTGCGGAGCATGAATTTATGACCGCCATGGCAACCATGGCCTGTCCCAGATGGTCAGTGGCCCAACACATCAGGGGGTACATACATTAGACCTTGTGTTCTGCATTGGCCTTGAGGTGGGGGATCCATTGGTGGGGGAGATAGCAGCTGTGCCCTTGTCATGGATGAATCATTACCTCCTGCAGACCTCTCTCTTGGCACATGTATGCCCCTGGATGGGCGTGGAAACAATTTGAATGATCCACCCCCATAGTCTGATGGAATCAGAACAGTTCCAGGAGGCTTGGGGGATATATCTTCTGATCTGGACGGCCAGCTGATTGATGACCTTGTTGGGCTGTGGAATCCCTTGCTGATGGAGGCCACTGATCAGACAGCTCAGAGGCGTCTGCTTCACAGGCAGCAGCACCACAGGCCTCCCTGGTTTTCAGAGAGACTGCGGGTGCTGAAGCAGGAGGTAAGGTGGTTGGAGCGATGGTGGTGCCGTTCACATGCTTGAGCCGACAGGTTGCGACATAGAGCGAGTTTACGACCCCATGCCGTTGCTATGTGGGCAGCAAAAAAGGATTTTTTTGCTGCCATCACAGCATGCACTAAATCCTGTCCAGCGGAGCTTTTCTGGGTGATGTGGGGGCTGGTCAGTCTGGCCTCCCTCAATTTTGGAGTGGAGTCATTTAGTGCCCGATGTGACTTGTTTGTGGATTATTTTGCACATAAAATTGCTCATAGTCACCACAGTTTTGATGTGGCATTTCCTGCAGTAGGGCACTTAGAGGTTATGGAAGCCCCGCCTTGTCCATGTTTGTGGGATCATTCTCAGTTGATGACCCCCACCGGTGTGGAGAATGTTCTTGGGGCTGTTTGGACTCACTGTTGTGAACTAGACCCTTGCCCTTCCTGGCTGGTTAAGGTCTTCCAGGAGATGATGGGGCCGTTGCTGACGGGGGTGGTCAATGCCTCCCTTAGGGAGGGCAGGGTGCTGGACTGCCTTAAGGAGGCAATGCTGCAGCCCCTGCTCAAGAAACTATTGCTTGACATTGACTCCTTTGTCAGTCAATGGCCAGTGTCCAACTTCCATTTTTTAGGGAAGGATATTGAGTGGGTGGTGGTCCAGCAGTTGCAGGAACATCTGGATCTTGTTGGTTTTCTTGATCCCTCACAGTCAGGATTTTGCTTGGATTATGGCACCGAGACTGCACTTGTGGTGTTGGTCGATGATCTATGCCAGGAATTAGATCAGGGTCATTCAGCCCTGCTGATTCTATTAGATATGTCAACTGCTTCTGATACTGTTGATCATGAGATGTTGGTGACACTCCTGCAGGACCGGGCAGGGGTGGGCGGTACGGTTCTTGACTGGTTCTGATCAGGGGCGACTGGTGGCTTTTTAGTTTGGAGGGGCAGTAAGGCCGGCGAGCTGGCAGAGCCAGGGCAATGGTAGGCGGAGCCAGGGCAACGGTAGGCAGAGCCAGGGCAAAACCCAGCAGCCAGGAGTTCCCAGGGTTAACATCAGATGGAAGAAAACCCAGTCTAAAATGCACTTCAAGCTTAAAAGGGAACCAGTGGCAAAACCCTGGCACTACCCAGGAGCTCCCAGAGTTTTACCATCAGAAGGAAGAAAACACAGTCTACATGCACATCAAGCTTAAAATAAAGAATGTATAAATCCAAAACACAGGGAAACACAGAACACGCTGGCAAAACAAAGCAGCAACGAGTTCCCAGGGTTAACATCAGAAAACACAGTCTACATGCACATCAAGGGCACATGAAGCTTAGAATAAATAATGTATAAACCCAAAACACAGGGAAACACAGAACACACTGGTAAAACACAGCAGCAACGAGTTCCCAGGGTTAACATCAGAAAACACAGACTACATGCACACAAGCTTAAAATAAATAAAGTATAAACC
>QEPC01004409.1:484036-504225 GCA_003113815.1 Sphenodon punctatus | reverse complement strand
GCTCCCCCCTACCTCTCTGCCCTGATCTCCCTCTGAACCCCTGTTCGAGCACTCCGCTCTGCTTCCATCCCCTTCCTCACCCTCCCATGCTTCCCCTGCTCCCCCAACTGCCTTCGTCCCTTCTCCCTCGCTACCCTGCATGCCTGGAACTCCCTCCCTGCCACATCTGCCTTGGCCCCTCCCTTCATACCTTCAAATCTCTCCTCAAAACACACCTCTTCCGCTCTGCTTTTCCTAAATCCTGCTAACCATCCCCACCCAGGATTATCCCCCACCTGTTATCTGCAAACTCCCAATGTACTGTAACCAAGCCAAGAACATGTACCTGAGTTCTCACATCCTCATGATTGTTGCATCCCTTGTCTTTCCCTCTGTTCCCCCTTCCCTGTCTCCCCTCCTTCTAGATTGTAAGCTCTCGGGCAGGGACCGTGTCTATCTTATTCTCTGTAAATCACCAGGTACATCGCTGACAGACACTATATCAATGCTAATAATAATATGTGGGGCTACCCATGGTGATGGTTTGGAGACTTCAGCTGGTGCAGAATGCAGCAGACTGTCTCCTGGTGGGACTGGGTCACTGGGAACATATTACACTGGTTCTTTGGTCTCTGCACTGGTTGCCTATAGTCTTCTGGGCCCAATTCAAGGTGTTGGTGCTTGCCTATAAAGCCCTAAATGGCCTTGGCCAGACCTATTTGCAGAACTGCCTCACCTCCTGGGTCCTGGATCAGCCCAGGGGGTGATCTCCTCGAGGTCCCTCAAGTCTGCCAGGGGGGTCACGATGGGGAGGGCCTTCTCGGTGGCTGCTCCCAGCTGTAGAACTCCTGCCAGCAGAGGCCCATTTGGCCCTGGACCTGCCACCTTTTTGATGCTGTTGTAAGATGTGGCTGTTCCGCCTGGCCTTTGATGGGGAGAATGGCTAGGGTGGGGTGAATGGGTTAGGGTGGGGGGTGGTTTTGTATATTTTAATTCCTACTTGTTTTTGAGCGTTTTAAGTGTTTTTATTGATGAATTATGAGCCACCCAGAGATGCCTGTGGCAGTATGGGTGGGGTGAGAATTTCTAATCAATAAATAATATAAATATTTAAATATTGCTACCCTACTCTCAGAGCAGTGGTTTCTAAAGATTTTATCTTTCTGGACCAATTTTGAAACTTAGGTTCTTTTCACATGGGGTGAGAGGAGCCATGGTGTGGGGGGAGTATAGGTGTGCACCGCAATCCATGGGTGGTGTGTGGATGGCTGGTTACATGGACGCACACCCATCTCCACCCACCTGCACCAATCTACATGAATGCAGGCACCTCCATTTTCTCCAATGCCTCCATGCTTGGGGATTGGTGGAGGTTGGTGGAGTGTGAGATCGCGCATTTACCCCCCACCTACCTGCACCAGAGGTCACATGGATGACCCTCCCCTATGTCCACCCAGACGTACACATGGGCAAGGGGGTGGGGGCGTTTCATGTGAAAAGGGCCTTAAATGTACTCCTCTGACCTTAAATAGCAACAGAGACATACAAAGTCTAACCACAATTAAAAAATAGCATGAGCGTATGATCATGCATGATGTTGACACAGAGCCTTGTTGACAAGGGTTTGCAGAAATACTCTTGAACAGTTCCACTCATTCCTGTCAAGGAGGTCCCAGAGGGTGATGATGGGCAGTGACAAGGTTCCATCTTGTCTCCCTTCATGTTCAATGTGTATCTGAGGCCACTGGACAAGATCATGCACAGAGATTTGGGGTGAAGTCCCATCAAACTGCTGAGGACATCCATCTCTCTCTCTCTTTCCATCTCAGCCTAGCCGTGCAGTACCCGGGCTTTCCCAGTGCCTTGCTGCCATTGGGGACTGGAAGTAGGTGAGCTAAATGAAGCTTAATCTGGACAATAATGACACATGCATACCAAAACTGGAGTTGCACATGAACAGTGTGCATGTGAAGAATGGCTCCAGGAAAGTTCATCACCTCCTGATCCTGTCCCACTGTGGCAGCTACTTCAGAACTGCTTTTCCTTGTCCTGTGTGGTGGGTTGTGGTCTAAACACCTGAAGCTTGGATTGAGGCCTAAGTCTCTCCATAGCCAATGTCACAGGAGACTTATCATGGATCCTTAAATACACTCAGGTTGGGATTAGTGGTGTGCAGAAGTGCACATCATTTTTCATTAACAAAAAACACCCTCCATTTTTGAGGTTTTTTTGTAAATGACCTGTTCATTTTTATATTTTAATTTTATTAAAATTAATCATTAAAAAATCATTGTACATGCGCAAAATGGCTGCTGGCTGCAGTCTGTGCCTGCATGGTCCTTTGTAAGCAGCATTGGCAACATTTTGGAAAAGGGTGCCCAGGTGTAGAACAGTCCGGTAATTTTTGTGCATGCACAGTGATTTTTTAAGAAATATATATTTTTAATAAAATAAATAAAATAATAAAAATGAAAACAAATGAAATAAAATGAATGTGGTTTCGTATTTGTTTTTATTACCTTAGTTACAAAAACAAATGGGGCTCCATTTATTTTTGTAACTAATTAAAATGATATGAACTGCACACCCCTACTTGGAATGCTTTTTCCAGCATGCTTGAAAAATATTCCATCTTTCCACACAGTTTTTCTTCCCTTAGACTTGCCACCAAGCCTTACTCCTAGTTCATCTCTCTGTTAGGGATTGAACAAGAGTTCACTGTAGGCGAAAATCCTGTTGTGAATAAGCTTTTTAATGAGATTTCCTGTCTTGAGAATATCACGAGAATCCGCGTTCTCACTGGCATTCTCACAAGCTTCTCAAAAAGCTTGGCGAGATCTCATTAGATCTTGACGGGGGTTATGAGAATCTCACATGTTCTCATGAAAATGTAAAGCATTCTTGTTTCAGCCCTACTCTCCATCTTACCAAGAAGTTCAGCTCTTGTATCAGAACTAACTTCACATGCATGGTGATGTGATCCAAGTAGTCAATTTTTATTATGTTCAGTCTTGTCCCACCCACCCGCCCTCCTCACCCTCTTTGGTAAACAGAATAAAAACAACCTAGGGCCAAAAGAAATATTCATTTAAATACTGAATACAATGAATTTGGTGTATTGAAGGTTCTGAATATTCACATTAATTACTTGTTTATTTTAGGTAGCGGAGAGCTGAAGCTCCAAGACCAGCAGACCTTTTTTTCCTTACCTGAAACCTGTTGCAGCAATCAGTGCGAGGGGCGGGGACTTCTGCCTGCGGGGAAGAAAAGCGCTTCATGAGAGCAAGGCAGCATCAGTAGTGGGGAGCTGAAGCTCCAAAACCAGCAGACCTTTTTTTCCTTACCTGAAACCTGTTGCAGCAATCAGCGCGAGGGGCGGGGACTTCTGCCTGTGGGGAAGAAAAGCGCTCCGTGAGAGCAAGGCAGCATCAGTAGCGGGGAGCTGAAGCTCCAAAACCATCAGACCTTTTTTTCCTTACCTGAAACCTGTTGCAGCAATCAGCGCGAGGGGCGGGGACTTCTGCCTGCGGGGAAGAAAAGCGCTCCGTGAGAGCAAGGCAGCATCAGTAGCGGGGAGCTGAAGCTCCAAAACCATCAGACCTTTTTTTCCTTACCTGAAACCTGTTGCAGCAATCAGCGCGAGGGGCGGGGACTTCTGCCTGCGGGGAAGAAAAGCGCTCCGTGAGACCAAGGCAGCGCCTTGTTCACGTGCTGAAGGGCCGCGCGCACAAGGGCGTGCCCTTTTGCACTTGCTTCGGCGCCCCTAGGAGCTGGAGCGCAGCAGTAGGTTCGGTGTAGGAGTTGTACATCAAGGAACCCTGCTCATTTTACCTAGGCAACTTGAGGCTGGAACAACAGAGTACGTGAGTAACCCTAGTGGGTGATGGAACAGCGGGAGTGGCAGTAACTAACAGTTTGATATGCCTCCAAAGAACAAGAGGGGCCTACCCCTGACAAAATCTCTATCCCCTACCTTGAAACAACGGAAGATGAATAGCTATTTCTCAACATCAAATCGGTTTAATGCTCTGGCGAGAGGATCCTCGGGGGAGGTTCCGCAGGACCTGCTGAGTCCAGGGCAGGGCCAGAGAAATCATCTGTGTAATATTTATCAGGAGAGCCAAGAGCTGCGGGTGTTTGAACATTCCTTAACTGTTGGTGATAGGCGCCCTGTGGGAAGTCCGAGAGTGTTAGAAGGGGATTTGGGAAGACCTCGTAGTGAGGGTCCCCAGGGGCAGGCATCACTCCCCTTGGCAGAATTGCTGGCAAGGCATTGCACTCTGACCGCCCATACTACCCAGTGTACATTCACACGGTTGGATATTTTGGAACAGAAGCTGGATAGATTTATAGACTTGGCACAGAGAGGCTTCCCAGGAGTAATACCACCTGAGCCCTTGGGGTTAGTACCGGGGAATTATGACACAAATAGAGTGATGTCACATGTTCTAGAGAGGGGACCCTCTGGGCATAATAGAACAAAAAAAGAGGGGAATGATGGTGAGAACAAGGAGGGGAATACAATCAGAACAACCAGGCCTGTAACCTCTAGTAGCCCTGACCCTGCCCAAACTATCATTCCCAGCATTAAATGGACGGGGTCTGTGTGTTCAGGAGTGATAGAGCCGAAGGAACCTCTCTTGGCAGTTGAGCTCTCAGATGTACAGGGAGAACGTAATCTGACCCATTTTCAAAGGAAAGGGAACTCCATTTGTTTTAATATTAGACCATTGCTGAATGGATACTTTCCATCATGGTGCTCTGTATGGGAAATTGCAGATCATCTGAGAACTCTTATTGGGATCCCAATTACTAGCAAAGACATCACCCAGATTGAGCTACTGAGCTCCTCAAGGTCCCAGCGGACGGTTGTGGTGTGTTTTAATCACTGTCAATGGGTGAAGGCAGTCGTACAAGCTAAGGAGTATTTGCTCCAGAAGGGGGTCTGCCTGGCTAATGTGTATTTCAGTCGGGAGCAGTCAGGAGGGACTGGGGCTAGGAGGAAGGATATAGATACCTTTAACAGAGGCACTAAAGCCCATCTGGCTGAGGGAGGGTCTCAGGATGTTAGAGAGGAAGAAGGAATGGAAACAGAGCCCCCTCGCCGCCCCAGCATTAGGGAGCAGGCCTCTGGGCCCTCTCGGATGAGTTGGCCTCAGAGAGCTCAGGCCCCCCTACCTGCCCAACATGCAGATATTCTGCACTCTTTTCTTTGCTACATAAACAAATCACACAAATATGTGACAAGCAGACAGTAGTAGGAGAACATGAGTGTATTCAAAGGAGTCAAAGATTCACAGAGAGGAACTCTCCCTCATTCCAGGTCTCACTCATTGCAGTGAGGGGACAATCTAGAGATCTATTAGAAGTGTCTCAGACACATATTTCTACATCTACACCCAACAAGCACTGTATGGTATCTGGGGATGTTATAGCCAGCTCGAACCCCCCTGAGGAGGGCAATATACCATTTGGTATACCGGCCTTGGGGAACAGATGCTATAGTGGGGAGCTGGGAGCAATATCCTCAGCATCAGTTATGGGCTTGACCAATATAGGGGAGTTACAAGGGGAGAAATCTACGGATTGACTATCGAATAACCATGGGGCTAACAAACTAACACTGGTCTCCTGGAATGTGGCGGGATGGAAGTCAAAACTAAAGAATAAAGAGCTCTATGTATATTTGGGGCAATTTCAGATTATTTGTATTCAGGAATCTTGGTGCGTAGGGATCCCCCCTAGCATACAGGGCTACGCTATCTGGTATGCCCCAGCTTTGCAATCAGGGGGTAAGGGCCGACCCAAAGGGGGCCTTATTACAATGTTGGCTGATGATTTAGAGGCCCGGGACATGGGCTGGAGCCAATTAAAAGATAATGTGTTGGCCCTACATGTGCTGATTCAGGGATTTCCCGGGAAGTTGTTGCTGATCAATGTCTATAAGCCCCCGGGTGGGCAGAGAAAGTTGTTCTGGCAAATATTGGGGGATGAATTGTCAGACCACCTACAGAAATTCCCCGAAGATGAGATCCTGATAGCAGGGGACTTGAATGCTCGTTTAGGAGGCTCTGTGACTAAAATATGTGAGAGTTTAGGGAAAGGGGAGGGATATCACTCCTTTTGTGATTATAATATCGATAGAAGGTCATTGGACAATGGAATAAATCAGGCAGGTCAGGAACTCTACAAATTATGATTGGGATGGGCATTAAAAATTTTGAATGGTAACACCAAGGGGGATGAGCTTGGCCTCTTCACATATGTCGGTCCTTTCGGCAGTAGTGTTATCGATTATGTCATTATCTCGCAGGGGCTCATCCCACTGATCGATTTTTTTCAAGTGGGAACCCAGCACCAAAGTGATCATTTTCCTGTGCAGATGGGTTTTGTGACAAATCTAGGCTATGGGGCTGAGCTGGCAGAAGGAGTGCGAGGGGAAGAGCAGCTCACAAGGAAGGCACGAAGGTGGTGTCAGCAAACAGAGGAATGTGTGACCAAGTTTTTGTCCTCAGTAGGGGTGCAACTGCTGTTTAAGCAACTCGGTACTGCAGCTTCAGCTAGTGAGGTATTAGAGGTCTGGGAGCAGATAAACCACGAACTGATCCCTATGGTTACTAAAGAATATAGAGGGGTAGGGAGGAATGAGGACTCAGCAGGAGAGGCCTGGTGGGATTACGACTGTAGGGAGGCAAGGAGAATTCTTAGACAACTGGCCCATAGAGTACAGTCTGGGAAGAAGGTCCAATATTATAGTCAGTATAGAGAACAAAGAAAACGTTATAATAGCCTACTGAAAAAGAAGCGTCAGCTTTTTTTTGTTAAACAATGGAAACTGCTCCAAGATGCAGTAGATAGGAGGGACATTAAGAAATTTTGGGCATTAGTAAACAAGCCCAAACCCCAGAGTGGGCTGGCTAGGGAAGCCAGGATGCCCCCCCTGGCTTGGATGTCACATTTTGAGTCCCTGTATGCATTTAATGACAAAGAGGGAGTGGAGGAAATGGAAATACCCTTATCATCACTAGGGCAGGATTTGCCCAGTTGGGATCCAGTGAGTCCAGAAGAAGTTAAGGTGGTTGTCAATTCCCTCAAACAGGGCAAGGCAGCCGGTCCAGATTACATCCCGGGGGAATTTTTCAAAATTCTACCTGATTGGGGGGTTGGAGCCATAGCTAACTTATTCTCTCAGATCAATAAGTCTCTAAAGATCCCTGACCTATGGAAAGTGGGGATTGTTGTCCCCATCTTCAAAAAGGGAAGCAAGTCTGACCCAAACAATTACAGACCAATTACCCTTCTATGCATCGTGTCTAAAATTTATGCAGCCCTGTTAAGGCAGCGCTTGCAGAATTGGTGCGCGAGCCAGAACCTTTTAGCTGAGGAGCAGGCTGGGTTCAGGGAACGCCGCTCAACAGGGGAGCAAATGTTCATACTGCACCATTTAATAGGGAAATATAGAAGGCGGAGGCGTAAATTATTTATTGCCTTCATTGATCTCTCTGCTGCGTTCGACACAGTGTGCAGGGAAATTCTCTGGAAGGAGTTGGTCTGTCTTGGGGCTGATGCCAGGTTGATAGCACTGATTAAAGCCTTGTATTCGGACACCGCTCTTCGGGTCCGTGTCCCCCCGGAAGGAGGGCTATCAGACTTAGTTAGCACCTTTCGTGGTGTTAGACAGGGCTGCTTGCTTGCCCCTCTACTCTTTAATATTTATGTGAACTCCCTGATTATGGAGCACAAAGACGTGGGCAGGTATCACCCCCCTAATATCGGGGGGCAGAAGCTGTTTCTCCTGATGTATGCAGACGATACCGTTCTTCTATCCCTCTCTCGGGTAGGATTAGTAAGGGCACTGAAAGATTTTGAGGGTAGATGTAGTGCTAAATATCTTAAGATCAACTACAAGAAAACCAAAGTTATGGTTGCAGGGCTCAGACATAAGGAGTACCAGTGGCAACTCCAGAGGCACCACCTGGAACAGGTTAGATATTATAAATATCTGGGAGTCAGGATTGCGGAGACAGGCTCCTGGCAGGCTCAGATTCGGGCTATGAGGGAGGTGGCAGGACTGGAGGCACTTGCTATTATCCGGTTTTTTTACGCCCATGGCCAGGTGTCCACCGGGCTGGCTCGACGAATCTTCAATTCGAAGGTTTTGGCACGTCTCCTCTACGGATCCCATATTTGGGGAACAGAGGTGGATGTAGTAAGGGCTCTCCAACCTATTATAAACCAATTCTGGAGAAAACTACTCAGATGCCCTCAGTCTACCAGCACAGCCATTATATTAACGGAAATAGGATTTCCCTCTTTGACCGCATTGGTTGACCAAAGGTTGCTGTCCTTTTGGGCCAAATTGCGGGATGCTCCAGAAGGCTCATTGTTGGATCGCACCTGGATAGAAAAGATCAGGGAGGAGGTGAGGTCTGAACCCTGGAGTAAGGGGGTTCTTGCTCGGGTGGCAAGGTTAGGTTTTTCTGAGCCTTATTTTCAACAAGCCACTAGTCAACAAGTCATAAGGGCCGTACGAGACCATATCATAGACATTGATCGGCAACAGCTAAGAGCTATGGCTGCAAACACCAAGGCAGCACCCTACTATAAGTTTATCTTGCCCTCACGGAATGGAGCCCTGTATCTGTGCTCCCAGCTGGATCTCAGTTTAAAATATAGTTTCAGTACTCTCAGGCTCCACACACTGAAAACCGCATTATTCGAGGGACGCATCTTGGGGATTCTGATGGAGGAAAGGCGCTGCCCATGCGGTAGAGAGGTGGAGAACCTTGAGCATTATCTTCTAAGATGCCCCCTCTATGACCACCTTCGGGGTGGGCTATGGCAGAACATCGGTTTGGGGGAATTCTGGTCACCAATCAGGAAAATCATATTCCTGTTGGGTGACCAGAATCCGGATAGGACAAGACAGGTCGCCGTCTTTGCCCAAAGATGCGCTGCTGTGCGGAACAAGTGTGCACAGCCAGAGAGTATTCTTATGTGAATAATTTTTAATATTTTAAAATTGTCTTATGTTTGACTATTTTGTCAATTTGCTGTCCTGTTTTTTCTGTGTATACATGTTTATATGCTCCTATGTCTGTATGTTTATATGTATCAGCCATGGGGCTGAACATAATAAAGTTTATTTATTATATTGTTTATTTTATATTCCTGTTTGATATTTTTGTTATTTTGGTAATTCAGTACTCCATATATTTTGGTAGTACTATTTAGTGATTAAAAGTACTTTGTGTACATATTTTGGTTACTCTGATATATAAAAGGAGATGTTTCTCCAGTGATACAAATTGTTTTCCCCAACATTGCCTGCATATCTCCTCTCTGTCTGCCTGTCTGTCTGTCTGTACTAAAATTCAGAATTTTTACATGCATGTGAAAGGGAAATCTTTGTTGTCCCAAAACTCGAATAATCTCACGAGCAAAAATTGATCCAATAGAAGAGATAATCTGAACTACTTTGTCTCTGTCTCAAGCTATGCAAGTACTCTTTTCTGTCCCTCTGTGTTTAAACCTCTCTGTTTTACAGCAGCAGTTATCACATTCATATTGGCATTTTTATATTTAGTGTAACAATTTTATTTTCTTCATGGTTTGTGGTACTAAAAAAGGTCACTGCATTCCTTAACAATATGTCAAATAATCCCTGGTGAATAAGCCTTCAATGGTGTACTTGTGTAAAATGTAACCGGGGGGAAAAATATGTGCTAGTTCAAGTTTATTCTTTTTCTACTGCATGAAAGTTCTTGTTATTTTTAGAAATCTGAGCAGAATTTCTCAGTGAATGATGCAAGGATAGAATATGCTCCTCAAGGGGAAAATCCTTTCCTGTTCTAGGGAGAATCACAAGGGAAAAAATGGAAGGTGTAAAACATGGAAAGACAGTTGCCTTCAAAATCTAATTTGTACATCAGTTTTGTACTGACTGTAGTTAAAAGTAACAACATTTTGAAGAGATAGAAAGAGCCAGTATAACTTAGTGGATAAAATGCTAGACTTGCACCTTGGAGGTGTCAGTGGGGAAGGGGGAAAACAAGCACTCCATGCCCCAGTCATGTGCCTGAAGTCCTAGTCCTCTACTCAGATGGCACATGCTGGAAAAATGTCCCTCAGGACAGTGATTGGGCCAAACTATCACAGAGACTAGGCCCCTATCATCATAGGGCGTGGAGACAGAGGACAGAACTAGGTCCACATCTTGTGCCTCGCCCACACGTATCCCCGTACAGGAACTGGGAAGAGGAAGCAGTGTGAGGGAGTGGTGGAGAACTGGAGTAGGGGCCAAGGGCAGTGAGGAGGGAAACAGGGCTTGCTCACAAAGGAGGGTGCAGGAGGGGGACCCACTAGGGGGAGCAGGGAGAGGGGTACACACAGTATCCACAAGCACACCCATGCACTCACTCACTCGCTCACTTCACAGTCACGGGTAACGGGTGAAGGGACCACAACACACAACAATGCAAGTCAATGCTAGACACAAGGAACTCAGCTCAAGCACTTATCTGACAGGTGACTGGTCTGCGCTCATTCACCAGCGCTGGGGCCTTCCCAACGCTGGCCTTTTACTGTGCTGACTCTGCCCCAGCAGCATGGAGTGACGCACTATGTGCTGCATCATCTTCGCTGCAGAGGAGTCTGCCCTGTCCTGCTGACGTGCCTGTGGGCTGTCTGGGTGAGTGTGGCAGGGGAAGGGGCCTTGGAAGGAGCAGTGGGGTCCTGGGGTTCTGCTCCACCCCACTGTGCTGCTGGCGGGATGAGCGGGTCAGGGGGAGGGGTCTTGAGGCGCCCCGAGATGGTGGAACCTCTTCTGGCATCAGCATAGGAGGGCTCGACAGTCGCCCATGCCTCTGCGTGGTCCCCTACCCTTTTGCACTGCAGCAGCAGCTCACAGGAGGCCAGGATCTGTTAGTCCACTCACTGGCTGGCCTGGTCACTATCTCTCAGCATTCATTCCCCATCTGTAAAATAGGGGTGGTGTGAGGGTGAACTAGATAAGGATTAAAAAGCACTTTGAGCACTGAAAGTGCTATGGAAACAATAAACAGCAATTTTCGATCTGAGTACTTTGCATATTTCCTAACTCTGTTTTGTGTAAACTGGTGGTTATTCCTCCCATGCAGAGTTATCTTGGTGAACTGAGCTTCAAACAGGATTTTACCAACCCTTATCGGATCTTTTCATTTTATTGACATTTTTATCCCACCAATTCCCTTGAGACTCATAGTTCGTTACAATATGTAAATAAATATATTTAAAAAAAACAACTACCACAAAATAGACCCAAATAATATCTCAATAAAACCAAATAAAAACACAGATAAAATCCCCTAACCCATGACACCCCAACCCTATCCCTGACTGTCTGTCTGATGACTGGTGTAGCAACAGGGTGTTCTGGCAATGTGTTCTTTCACTGATCTATTTTCGCTTCCTCAGGCTGTGGGCACCCTTGTTGCTGGTCACTGGTGTCGGGAATTATCACTCAGCCAATGAGTAGTTCTGTGTCCTTCTCTCTATTTGGAGTTCCTCCTGTTGGGTAAATGGTCCATGCAGCTCCTGGGCTGTGCTTGCTCAGAGTCCTGGGCAGCTAGGATGTTGCCCTCAGGATCTCCCCAGTTAATGGCCTACATTCCTCAGTCTCACCAGGCTGCCAGCTAGGCCCTATCACCTGGACTGAGTCCTAGGTCTTGCCTGGATCATGCCAGGAACTTGCACTCTGGCCCTGGGGTCTCAATGATCCTTAGCCCCTAGCCCACCAGACTAGTCTTTTTGAATCCCTTTCAGCTGGTCCCATCAGGTACCTGGATTGGCATGCATTAACCCCAGTTTGTCCCTTCCAGGCTCTACTTTGTCCCCCCCTCCCCTAATTGTTCCAGCTAGGCCCTCACACCTGGAGTCCTTACCCTGCTCCTGGGCCACACTGGGGCCTTGAGTGCCCACATCCCCATAGGTACCTCCTAGTTGTCTCCATTCTCTCAGAAGCAGTTCTATTTCTCTCTAGGACCCACACCTGGCTTACCTAGTTTCAGATTAGGGCTTTCCTCTCAGCTCCTGCTGTTCACTCCACATAGGACTCAGAGCCTTCTTCTCAGGCTCTACTGGCCAAGCATAGCACAGTTCCTCCCGAAGTCAACTTAGCCCATGGCTCTCTGATCTGTAGAGTCCTGGGAGACAGAATTCTCCCTCCTGTAACCTGCTTCATTTTTTTCTCACTCTCTGGACTCAGATTCCTGGGTTCTTCTATTGCCCCATCACACCCAGCTTAGCTGACCCCAATTAGCCTTTCCTGTTAGCCCAGCCACTGGTGTTACTTCAGCTGCTGCTAGCATTCTTAAAGGGCTGGGCTCCCTACTAGCTTTCCCTGCTACACCTGGCGAAATGAAAGGTTCTTGGAATATTTCTGGGAGATGAGCAGGGTCCGGCTTAGATGAACCTGTAAGGGGAGGGAGTTTCCTAATTGTGGGGAAGCCACTGAGAACTTCTCTCCACATTCCCATATTGTGTGATCTTAATGGGAAGATGGTATTTGCAAGAGGGCACTCCCAGCTGATGCCAGGGGCAATTATAGTACATGAGCTAAGAAGCAGTCTTTGAGATATCTGTGGGCCAGACCATCCAGGGATTAGTTTATAGGACAAATCCAATACCTTGCATAGAATCCAGAAAGCTACTGTAGCCAGTATAGACTCCTGAGAACCTATTTAACATGCTTCCTGTGAGTGACCCATCCCTGACAGTAGGTGGACTACCATGTTCTACACCAGTTGCAGTTTCTGAACAGTCATCAAGGGCAGTCCCACATAGAGTGTGTTGCAGTAGTTTAGCCTTGAGGTTACAAAAGCCTGGATAATGGTGGCCAGGTCTGACTCTGACAAGAGATGTTGCAGCCTCTTCACCAGGTGGAGTTGATGAAAAATTCTCCTGGCCACCATCGCAACCTGATGATCCAGGTGCAGAAAAGGATTCAAAAGCACTCCTAGGTTGCTTAACTGAGTGACCAAAGGAGGCTGGAAGCTATCAATGGCAGGTGTCCCAATTAAGGCCGAAATGAGAACTTTAAAAGTTCTTGTGAGAATCTGGCAAGATTCTCAGAAACACGATGAGATTGAGATCTCGCTATGTCTTGTGAGATTCTCAAGAGTTTCTCTCAAAAGCTCTGTGCATGCACAAAATGGCCACTGCGGCTGTTCTGCACATGCATGGCCCCTCAGCAGTCATTTTGCACATATTCAGAGCATTTTCTGAGGGTTCCCGAGAATCTTGTGAGATTCTCAAAGCCCCCCAAATCCTCTATGCATGTACTAAATGACTGTCAGGGGCAGTCATGTGCAGAATGGCTGCAGTGACCATTTTGCACATGCACAGTGCCATGTTATGGCTGCACAGGTTTTGCATGAGGACAGGTCAAGAATCTGCCAATTCTTGCACATTCTCATTCTTGCAAATCTCGGCAAGAACCCAGTTCTCACCAAGATTACGAGAAAAGTGAGGGTGAGTTTCAGCCCTAGTCCCACAGACCTTGAATCAGAGCCTAAAGTCACCAATGAAGTAGGACGAAAGGCAAAAGGTGAAAGGGACATTTTTACATGCACATATATTAAGGGAATAGGATTAGAAACTTAGCATTTGCAAATCTGTTCTTTTTTTTAATCAAAATCATTGTTCTGAGCTAAGTGTTTCACTAGTGGTTATCTATTTTTAAAAGTTCAGATGTTCATGTATTTCCTTGCATTCTAATGCAAAGACAAAATAAAATAATCAAAAAATCAAATAGTTTCATCCTGGCGTGACTTGAATTATGCCAGGGATTCAGAGAAATCTTGTCAGTGAGTTGCTGAAGCATGGGTATCAGAAACAATAAAGAAGTTAATGCTGTAAATTCTGCATGTCATTCTGTTGACCACCTAATAAAGAATAAATGTTGTAACGATGGCAACTTGGCTGGTTTGAAAGCCACAGAGGCTTATACCCAGTCAAGTTACTTCTTTATGTAACTTCAAGAATTGCAAAGAGGGGGGGGGAATATTCAGTTGAAATACACAAGTACTTGTGGGGGTAAAAACAAGCCAAAGAACATCATTGTCAATATTTTTTATAGAAAACAATAAACCCCAAACTAGAAATGCTTCTACAGCTGAACTACCCTCATTAAACAATTCAAATTTTCAATACTCCTATTGGCTTTGTGACAAAAATGAATGCACAAACAGACACATACGACTAAAAAAGCTAACCATATTTTCCCATATATATATACCACCCACAGTATGCAAGGAGGACTTGCTCTTGAGAATCACAAAGAGAGAATTTACATTTCACAATGTTGTCTGTAAAACTAAATAGTAATTCACCATGGTTTACAATATTCCACATGCTTTTATATAATAAAGCCTTGTGTACAATATTCTGTGTGGTGGTGCATCCCACCTGCTAACCTAACTCACTACAGAGTTAGGTTCTGTCATTACAGAAATTTGGTGGGATAAAATTCACAACTGAAATATTGTTTTAGCTTATTTTTCAAAGAGAGATAGATGAGGAAAGTGAGTCATTTTTTACTTTATCTCTGGAATGTATATACTTACTATGAGGTTATGAAGGAAAAGATGGACAGTTGTGTGGAGACTGGAGAATATCAAAGATGATAAAGGGTTTACAACAGAAATTGTATGTTAAGAAACTGAAGGATTTGGGAATGTTAAGCTTGGAGAAAAGAGACTAAAAGGGATATGATAAGAGTCCAAAAATATTTGAAAGGATGCCATAAAGAAGATAGAGAACAGTTATTCTCTCTTGCTATGGAGCAGGGGTGGTGTGCATTGCAGGGAACCAGGGTCATTGCCCCTCCTGGCCTGATCCCTCCTCCACATGCTCTTCATGCTTTTAAAAAGAAAGAAAAAAAGAAAAAAAAAAGAAAAAACCTCTCACTTGAGTCCCAAAGGCACTGAGGGAGTGGGGGTGGAGCCAGCAGTCCACTCCAGACTAGCTCCGAGTCCTCCTGTTCAGCAATCAGCTTAGTGCTTAGTGCTCTTGTTGTGCCTCCCTAGCCACATGTGCAGGCAGGAGCTGAGGGCGTGGTGGCCAGTGCCTGCTGCTGAGCCTGCTCTAAGGAGTCCCTTAAGGGACAAAACTTTACAAAAGCGATTTGGGCAGCTGTGCTTAGAGCCCATGCTGCCTGAATGTGAAAAAGCACTTTGCTTTTCCCATCAGTGGGGGCAGTGTTACAAAGATCCCTATGGGCTGCTGTGGAACACTCTGTCTGGACTGGATACTCAAAAGCCCAGGCAGTGTGTGCTACTGCTGCTGATGCTGCTGCTGCTGAGGGCTCAGGCTGCCTGCCTGCCTGTACCCCACCCCTTAGGGTGGGGTAAAAAGAGAGCTCTTCTCTTTCAGTGTGGTGTGAACTGTGCCATTTTGTTAGAGAGAGAGAGAGAGAGAGAGAGAGAGAGAGAGAGAGAGAGAGAGAGATAGGGTGTGTGCTGCCTGGCTGGGCTTGTTTTGGGCTTTGTTATCCCACGCTGCTGCTGGACCTGCATCAGACACATTCCCATTGGTGAGTTAGTTATTTTTAGTTATTTTGCTAGGAAACACTGGTGAAAAGAGGGCCTGGGGGCTGCTTGGGGGGAATGGAGATTCTGGGGGCTTCTGGGTGGATGGGGCTTCTGGGGGACACTGGTGAAAATGGGGCTGGGGGTTAAGGGGGCTGCAACAGAGCTGTAACAGTGAAGCATGTTTTGGGGGACAAGTGGAATTTTTTGCTGCTGTTTTTGTGGTGTGATAAGACTTCACATAATATGGTTCTGTTGGTTTAAGATCTGGTTTGCTTTTTCTTGTTCTGTGTTCATGTTTGCATGTGCACAGCTAGTTTTCCCCGCTCCTCTTCCAAACCCCTCAAGCATGTTCAAAGTTTGTGGCCATTTTCTGGTGTCCCCAATGGCCATGGCTACTTTTGGTTAAAATTGGTCTTTTTCTCGACTGTTTTTGACTTAAATGGTCTGCTGTCTGTTTTACAGGTGGGGGCCTAGGGGCTTGGATGGAAGGGTTTCTAATCTTTGCTGAAATGTTCCTTGCATTTTAAAATGGCCTCGGCCTTTGTAGCTTGGTGGGATGTTGCGGCAGGCTTTTTCACTAATGGCTGGTCCTTGCATGAATGCTCCATGTTTAGTTTCAGCAGAAACTACCTCTTACATTGCAATAGAGCTGTGTAGCATGTTTTGGGGGACAAGTGGAAATTCCCACTGCTGCTTTTATGGTGTGCTAAGGACTGCACATAACATTGTTGCGTTAAGATGGTTTGCTTTGCTTGCTCTGTCTTTGCATGATGCATTACTGCTTTCCTTCTCCCCTCCCAAGCATGAGTGGAGAGGCCATTTTGTAAATTTGTGGTTCTACTGATCATGGCTACTCTTTTCTTAAAATGGTCCCTTCACTGTTTCACTGCCCCTGGGGAAAATAGCCCCATATTTAGCTACATCTCTTTCATTTAGAGAGAAGTATTTATTTTTAGCAGCCTGCCTAAATGCTCTTCCCTCTAAGGTGTTGGAGTGCTGTTATTGTGGTATACCATACAGTGAGCGTTTGTGCCCTTTTGAGCAATAGACTTCTCAATCCTCCCACCATGTACTTTTTGAGTGCCAACTCTAGGCATACCTTAGGTCCAAAAATCTTCTTGGTCTGATTGAAAAATTTCCAGGCAGAGTTCACGTGGCTTTACTGAGGTTTGCCTTGAGCAATTTTGATTGCAGTTGCCACTTCAGTCTCCAAATTTTTGAAGGCAGCTTTTGCTTTAAGACAAGCATTTTTGGATTCAAAAGCCCTACCTGACACAGGGTCAGAACTATAATACTTACACCTATTTTTGTTTTTTTGTGGGCTTTTTTTTAGCCTACACTGTTTATTCCCTTTAAATATGACTGTGCTTAGTTGTAAACGTAATATCATGTCTAGTTTGTATTTGTTTACTTGTTTATTTGTATATTTGTTTGGTGTTAATGTGTTTTTGTTGTTTTGTGATACTTGTTTCTGCAATGGCCATGCAAATAAACTTTGATTTGATGTTTCACTGCTGCTCCCTGCTGGAAAGTAGTTTCTGGCCTCTCTGCTTGTGACTGTGTGATTTTGAGCATCTTGCCTGTGGTTTTTGTTGAGAAATAGAAATGCATTATTTAAATTTTGATGGGGATAGTTTGGTGGCAACAGAGACCTGTAACTGGCCAAACTTTTTTAAAAGGCCTTTGTGCTTGGACAGGCATTTGGCTGCTAGGGATACAGTGCATGCACTGGCGGTGCTGGTCTCTATGGGCCTGGTTTGGTGGCAATGCAGTCCTGAAACTGGTCAAACTTCTTTTAAAAGGCCTGTTTGCTTGGAAAGGCATTTGCCTGCCATTAATACATTGTTGGTACTGGGGATGCTGGTTTGGATGGGGAGTGTTTGGTTGCTAAACAGGCCTGAAACTGCTCTCCTTGTGAACAGAGGAGAAAGTAGGTAGGAGCATGGCAAAAGAGAAGGCTGCAGACAACAAGGAGACCCCTTTCCCCTGTCCCAAACTGAACCCATCTCTTCCCCTTCCTCTTCTCGTGCACCAAAACCAAACCCTTTCCCTCCTACTTCTCCTCTGTCCTGTCCATCTCTTCTTTTCCCTTTCATTCTCTTCTGAGAAGAGAATGAAAAGGATGCCATGAAAATCGAGGATTCGAGGGTTCAGGATAAAGGTAGGCAATGGCAATGTGATCTGGTTTTGTAACCTGCTATGGTTAATTTGGACCTGGTGGGGAAAAGAGAGTGGATGGGACCCTGATAAAAGGGCTCTCTATCCCCCAGTGGGAATGCTTCACACAGCAGCAAGGGGTTCCAAGCATTAACTAATGTAATGTGCATCTAATGTTACCCATGGGAACTCCTTGATGCTCAGTTAGGCCACACCCCTGCTCTGCCTAGCGCTGCCCCTGGCTCCGCCCCTAGGCTCACCAGTAGGTTCAACCCACCCACTGCCCCACCAGCCTCAAAAACCACCAGCTGCCACTGCTATAGTGGACAGTACAGTAGGCAATATGTACAAGCTGCAGAATGTGACAATTTCCAGCTGTAAAGACAGTAAGGCAATGGAAGAGAGTGATGGGTCATTATTCCTCAGGCAACGCAAGCCCAATAAGTCTTTCCCTTGTCGAAAAATTGTCACTTAAGATTTAAGGAGCCTTGGAATGGCACAGTTTTGTTACAGTGCAGTAGAAGTCATTATTCTCAAATATCTTTGGGTGTTTTTACACACACATTTCTCCTGCATGTTTTCTGTTACATCCTGAACTTTCTGTGTGTCTAAATCACTCACCCAGATCTTAAATATTCAGCTCCTTGAACTTCTGCGTAGAACTTCTCAAAGAACTTTTGTGTGTAACAAGTTCTCCTAGTAAACTGCTTTGTTCCAGGCAGCTGTGGTCACTTGGTTTCCATGGCAGCCCCTCACGTCTACAGCTGCAGCTACTTTAGGCTGCATCAGGGCAGTGTTTGTGTGAAGAATGCATCCGGAACTTGTGGACTTGTAAACCCAGAAGATTGAAAAATCTGGAACTTTAAGGTGTGTGTAAAAATGCCCATATTATAATAACATAAGAAGAGCCATACTGGGTCAAACCAATGTTCCATCTAGCCCAGCATCCTGTCTCCAACAGTGGTCAATCATGGTGGCTTGGGAAAAGCACCCAACAGGTCACAATTGGAAATTCATTAGGGATGTGTGAACAGATCGTGGTTCGGTTGTTCGGTCGTTCGGTTTGGGAGCCAATTTCAGGTTCGGTCATTTGGTTCGGGTCTGGGTTTGGGTTCGGTCATTCCATTCAGTGGCGTTTGGTTCGGCCGTTCGGAAATAGGTCTCGGTTTAGGTCTAGGTATCGCATGATCGCATTGGAAACCAGAAATTCAAGTGCGTGCAGAGCTTGTGTGAAGAGAGAACATGTGTGTTGTGGCTGGCTGGCTGTTTTGTTTTGTTTGGTGTGTTTTGGCTCCGTTGTACTATGTGTTGGTTTGACTGTGTTGTTTTGGCTGGTTGGTGAGTTGGTGGGTGTGTTTGTTTGGCTGTTTGTTTGTGTGTGTGTTTGAAAAAAAAAGAAGAGGGTGAAGCTGAACAGGGGGAACTGGAGGAAGGCCAAGGTGGTGGAGCCGGTGGAGGAAGAAGAATCTGAGGTTGCTGCTGCTGCATCTTTGGTGGTGGAGGTCGCCGGCTCCTCATCAGATGAGCAAGAGCCGGGCACAGGAGGAGCTGCCAGGTTTGTAAACTTTATTTTTACTTTGAGGACAAGAAGAATACTATCCTTCAGAGCGATCTCACTGGCGTGCAGGTGGGTGGGTGGGTTGGTAGTGGGCAGTCATGCACAAACAGTTGGCATCAGCGGGTGGCAGTGGATGTCTGCCAGAGAGACAGAGGGTGTGTGGGGCTCTTACAGCAGCCAGGCACGAGCCGAAGGAAGCAACCCATCCAAACACATGCCAGCCATCCTGAGCAAGGGTCTCTCATGGCCATCCCTAGCACCCCAAGGAGGGCAGGATTTCTACATGCCAGCCAGAGTTTCTCCATTGCCATACCTCCCTAGCACCCAAATATGGGCATGATTTGCATGTGCCAGCCAGGGTCTCTTGATTTGCACATGCCAGCCAGGGTCACCAACTCCTATTGCCATCCCTAGCACCCCAAGGAGGGAGGACTAGAGGCATAATCATAAATGCATGATATTACGTAGGTGGTGTTTGTTTATTTTTTATTTTTTTTTGTAAATGAGTTTTATTGTTTTCTTATTCAAACATTCAGTCATTACACATTAACACCCTCACAATCCATGGTGATTCCATGTTACAGTTCTATAACTATTTGTGAACACATCCAAATCAAAGCAAGACCTAAACCCTGAAGTACCAACACTTTATAAAAAGTCAAATTCATCCATGTATGAATTAACCAATTCACATCCTAAGGCTTCTATGATTTTGCTGCCCGCATAAACTTTTAGGCAACAAATCATGTCCTTCTATTTAATATTCAAAGAGTGTCTGAATGTCCTTACTTTCCTGATGCTTATTCTCTAAAGCACTTACAATTGGTATCCATTTCTCTTTAAAAGGCTTGTATCTGTTCTGCAATTTCGCATGCAGTTTCTCCAAATGAAACAGAGACCACAACCTTTGTGTCCATTCAGCCATT
>QEPC01004409.1:445916-483861 GCA_003113815.1 Sphenodon punctatus | reverse complement strand
CGTCAGGTACCTGACCCGCATAGGATTTAAGTAGAACCTTATTGTGAGCTTAATTTGTATTTCTTTAATTTCCATGGAGTATGCACATTCATGCATATGTTTCCAGATTATTTTTTCATCTACCTCCCCGAAAGGCAGTGCTACTTCTTTCCTCCATTTCTCCATGTATGTGACCTTTTTATGATAAGTCAATCTTTTCAATTCATTATAGATTCTTCCTAGTCTTCCAGTTGACTTACTTTTTTTGAAAAGTAACTCTTCGAATTTGAAGGGATCGCTACTGAAGTCCCTCCCTCCTGTGGAGGCACAGACAGATTTCAATTGTAAATACTGGAAGATATCTATTTTATTCTTGACAATTTGTTCCAGCCTTTGCGGTGATAGGTAAATTTATATCACATAGATCTGCTGCATTCTGGTTAACCCACACGCCCTCAGCTGTGCTCTTATTGTGTTTGCCAGATTCATTTCATTCATGTATAGAGAATCAATGGGTGTGAATGGTGAAGTACTGACTTGGGTCCCCATTTTTCTTTGTGCTGTTTTATCAAAGTTCCCGCAAATGGGTGCTCAACCTTCAGCTGTTTGCTAATGGAAGCCTTTATCCACTACCAAATCTTTTAGCGAATGTACCTGGAGGATTTCTCGCTCCAGGTCCACCCATTCAGGTGCATCCTGTTCTTGGAACCACTCATGGACTGCAGTCAGTAAGGCAGCCCTGTAGTACAGGCTAATATCGGGGAAATTTATACCCCCCTCTATCATAAGGTCTCAGGATGGCCAGTTTCTTGATTCTTGGTTTCCTTCCATTCCAAACTATATCTTTTATTAGGGCATCTGTATTCCTACAAAATACCTCGAGTAAATATATTGGAAGAGCCATTAGTTTGTATAAGATCTTGGGGAGTACCATCAGCTTAAATAAATTTACTTTGCCCATCCACAACACCAATAAACGTTGCCAGGGCCTAACCTCTACCTTCAGCTTTTTGAGCAAAGGAGCAAAGTTTTTCAGGTAAAGGTCTTTTAACTTTTTGGGTATGTCTACCCCCAGATATTTAATTTCTTCACTGACAAGAAAAAGCGAGATTTCTTTTAAATGCCTTTCCTGTTCTTGATCTTTACCAAATACCATTGTATAAGATTTACCCTTATTTATTGTGTACCCAGATACCTTTCCAAATTGGTCTATTACTCTGAGCAGTTCCGGGAGAGATCCTTCTGGCTCTGCAATATACAGTAGAAGGTCATCAGCATATAATGATAACTTTTGCACATTCCCCCCCATCTGAACTCCTTTTATAAGGTCATTTTGTCTAATTGCATTGGCCAACAATTCTAACGTCAAATTGAAAAGTAAAGGTGATAGCGGGCACCCTTGTCTAGACCCTCTTTCTAATTTAAAACAATCTGTCAGGTTACCATTGATAATCAGCCTGGATTGTGGATCCTTGTATATAGCCTTTAACCATCTCAAAAAGTTACCTTGAAATCCCATTTTCTCCAGAGCAAGGAAAAGACAATTAAATTCAAGAAAATCAAATACCTTCTCAGCATCAGCCGAGATGACCATTGCTGGAATTTTCTGTTGCTGAATTGCATAAATTATGTTCACTGTCTTTCTAATGTTGTCCCTTCCTTGCCTTCCAGGGATGAAACCAGTTTGATTTTTGTGAATGATTTCACTGATTATTGCCCTCAGTCTAATAGCAAGGATTTTAGCAAAAATTTTAAAATCAGAATTTAAAAGGGAGATTGGTCTGTAACTGCCACATTGGTCAGCTGGTCTTCCTGGTTTAAGAATTAAAGATATCACTGCCTTATAAAACTCCTGAGGCATTTTATCCTCTACCAGAATATTGTTAAACACTGCAGTTAAATGAGGGGTCAGTGTATCCACAAAGGCTCTATAAAATTCGTTTGGGAAGCCGTCTGGGCCACATGCTTTATTTTTCTTAGAAGCCAAGATGGCCTCTCGCACTTCCTGTTCTGTAATAACATTGTTCAGAAAGGCTCTCTGTGCCTCATTCAACTCTGGAGTCTGTATTTTATTCAGAAAAGCCTTTATTTCCTCCTCCTCTGGGTTTTGTGTAGAGTATACTTTTTTATAGAACTCCAGAAAAGCTTTCTGGATTTCTTCCGGATCCTTACACAAACTACCCTGCATGTTGGTAATTTTAACAATGTGTGCTCTTCTTTGCTTCACCTTCACTATGTTTGCTAAAATTTTCCCTGTCCTGTTATTGCCCTCAAAAAAGTGTAACTTCATTCTTTGTATTTGGCCCTTAACCTTTTCTAATTCTATTCCATTTATCATTTCTCTAATCTTCACTATTTTCTGTTTCAAATAGCCTGATGGGGATTGCTTATTCTGAGCCTCCAGTTTTTGCAGCTCTGCATAGCGCTCTTTGATTACCTGCTTTCTCTCCTTTGTAATTTTAGCTTGCAATGCTATTACTTTGCCTCTTGTAACAGCCTTGGCTGCCTCCCAAAGAGTTGCCGGTGAAGAGACCGAGTTTACATTGATTTCAAAATATTCTATTAATTCCCTTTGCAACTGCTCCCTATGTTTCTCATTTTTTAAAATGTCCCTTCTTAGTTTCCATGTATTATTTCTTGGCCTCTCCTCTACCCCTAGCTGAAAGCATGAAACTACTGCATTATGGTCAGAAACCACCACTGGGTGTATATAAGCCCTCCTGCATTTATATAAATCAGATTTGGACACTAAAACCATGTCTATTCTTGTGTAGCTATTATACTTAGGTGAAAAGAAAGTGTAGTCTCTAGACGAGCCATTTAAAGCTCTCCAAGCCTCTATCCATCCCAGTGCCTCTACTAGGTCCGCCAGCCCCTTCTGAACATTTCTGGGTTCTCCTTTCCTTGAATAGTCTAGGTCAGACATAGTCGCGTTGAAGTCGCCCTGTATAATTACTATCCCCTTTGCACTGTCTGCCACCATATGTAAGTACTTTTTGAAAAATGCCATTTTGCCCTCATTTGGTGCATAGACATTAACTAGAGTTACCAGCACATCATTTATCCTACCTATTAGACATAAAAATCTTCCTTCCTTGTCTTTGAGTGTTTTATCTAATTTAAAATCCTTATTTTTATTAAAACCTATCAGGACTCCAGCTTTTTTCTTCTTCGCACATGAGGCATACATGCTCCCTATATTCCTATTTGCAAATCTATACACATCTTTCTCCAATAAATGAGTTTCCTGGAGGAAAAATATATCTGCTTTTAACTCTTCTATCATGTCCCTGATTCTTCTTCTTTTGGGGGGAGAATTCAGCCCTCTGACATTTAATGTCATCATTTTATATTCACTCATTGGATATAAGTGGTCTAGTTTTCATTGCCAATGTTTCCCAATCTAGTATGTTTCCAAGTTGCCCCTCTGTGCCTCTATACTCTCTGAGTTTTCTATCAGGATTGACCTTCCCTGCTTGTCTTTTGTCCTCCTTCATTGTGTTTATCTGCCTGCTACTGCTAAAAGCCTTCTTAATATTCTGCCATGGATGTTTATCTATCTGTCTACCCCAACTTTCCCATCCCTCCCACCCCCCCCCCCTCTTTTACCCCCCTCAATTCATACCTCCCTCTGATGCGCATTGGGGATCCTCTGGGGATTCTGTACCTTAATGGGACACAGTTGTGCCCCACCAGCTCCCCCCCCCCCTTTCACAAAAATCCAACATTAAAACCTTATTTTTAGCCATTTAAACAATTGACCACCATTATCCCAAAGCCCAAACTTTCACCAACAGACAAACAGAACTAAATTAGGCCTTAAAGCTCAGCATAGCTGTGACACAGCAAAACTTCCACAGGAGAACATGCAAAGCTGAGCTAGGCCTCAACACTCAGCTAACTGAGACTTTCCCTCTCATCTCTCTTCTGACTGTCTGTTGGGTGCTGCAGGCCCCGAAACTATAAAGGCCTCCAGATCCTCCATGCAGTCAAAAATCTTCTTTTTTCCTCCCCAGGAAATCATCAGGCGAGCTGGGAATATTAGCCTTGGTGCTAACTCTCTTTCAATCAGAGTGGAAAAATATTTTCCCCACTTTAAACGCCTTTTTATTGTCTGTTGCCTGAACATTATCTTCTGCTTGAGCCGGGCCTGTCTCAGAATTTGTTCTTTTATTTGATAGTTTGCAAATTTAACAATGATTGGGCAAGCGGGTTCAGTTTCTTTAACCCTGGGATGACCCACCCTGTGTGCTCTATCAATATTTACTGCATGGAATTGCTCTCTCTCAGGGAAATTTTCTTTTATCAGGGCCCATATCAACTCATTGCTCTCTTCAGCCCCCCTGTTCTCCAGGATTCCATTAAACCCTCAATTGCCTCTTCAAGACCTTTTTTCAAGATCCTCACATTTATCTTTTAGGAAATCAATTGCTTTTTTTGCCTCAGTAAGCTGCTGGCCTGTCACCAGGGCCTGGTCTTCTATTGAGGAGATTCTCCCCTCTGTTGCTTCCAGCCTTATGGCCAGGCTTTCCAGCTTCCTATTCCCTTCATCAACTAAGGATTTTATCCTCTTCATATCCATTTTGATTTCCTTTCTCATCTTATGTAAAGACTTGCCTGTTCCAGAGTCCTCCCCTGACTCAGAGGAAAGCAGCTCCCTGTCAGTCTCGTGGTCTGTTTCAGGCCCTGCAGGCCTCATGCTACTCCTGCTTTCCTCTTTCTCTGCTTCCCTGGGCCTCACTGCAGATCCCCGCTCACAGAAGCGATCTAAGGCATTCTTTTGGGAGATCTTCTGCCTCCCTTTGTTCTTGGCAGCCATCCTTCTTTAATTCACAGATTGGGCTTTATTTTTTTTTATTTTTTTGGCATAATTAGGAGCTCGAGGAGGGGAGCCTAGGCAGTCCCCAGCTACTCACTTTCGCACATGTGCCCCCTATCAGGTGTTGTTTATGTGTTCCTGTTTCAGAGAGGGTGATGATGCCACTCCTGTCGCTGGTGCCACCGCCATGCGCAGGACACCCTTGAGGGGGAGGTCGTTACTGCCAGGCAGCAGGTGCACAAGGTCCGATGTCTGGCAGTGGTACGATAAGCATACCGGATTTGACATCTGCAAGGTAAGGCACGGGAGCTGGAACAACAGAGAATGGATTGCCCTATGACCTGTTAGGAAGTCCCCTGCAGAGAGAGATTGGCCACCCACCCACCCACTCATGGAGACAGAATGCAGGCAGGGCTTGACCGACCATTGGTCTGACACAGTATGGCACTTCTTATGTTCCTATCTTTTTATGTTCTCTAGGTCTGCAGCAAAACAATAAAAAGGAGCAGCCAGGGGACTGCATCTGTCCTAATCACCCACATAGAGAAACTCCATGGCAAGAGGGTGATGCATCAGGACTCTGGCATGGAGCATCATCGTCAGCAGAAGAAGGGGGGGAAGGCACATCAGAAGCAATGCAATCAAAGCCCTTCCCCCTCCTCCAGCTCCACTGAGGAGTCCCACCAGGAGGAGTCTTCAGCAGCAAGGGTCTTTCAGGATGAAGTGGAGAAGCCGACCCAAGACTTCCTGGATGGGGTACGGCTATAAGCCGTCAATATGGAGAACTGGCTGGTGGAAAAGTTCCAGGAAACTGAGGTAGAGAAAAAAAAGGTGGAGGCGTACTCCCAGTACATCTCTGCTGAGATGGATGACCTGGAACTCTACCGCCAGTCGGTCTCCAGGTGGCAGGCGGCCGTGGTAGGGGCCATGTACTTTGCGCTCCAGAACGGCTACCAAATGCCGGAGCACAGGGTGCCTGCCCGTAGGTCCCATGCACCCCTTTTGCCTTTCCCCCAAGTTCCAGGAGACAGGTCCAATGATTAAGAGTAGCAAACCCTTTAAGTTTCCTTTCAATGTTTGGTTTTGGTTTTATAATGTTGTTGTTGTTTAAAAAGTTTTAATAAAAGTTATATTTGTTGTTACAAGCTTTGTTTGACCTACAAATCTTTTATTTCTCTTTGCTGAAGTTCTGGCAGGTGGCAGAATCTCATACAGCTTGTCGATCCCTACTGGCAGCACCTGGCACCACATGTAGTGTAGGTAAGGTGTTAACCCAAAGATATACACGCAGCAGGGACTCAACTTGCAGACAGTCCCCCAGGAGGGGCAGGGCTTGTGTCTGTGTGGGTGTGCCAGAGAGAAAGAGAGACAGGCTCCTTGACAGTAGGCAGCAGGCGATGGGTGCTGGTGGTCAGAGGGACTTTTTTTTTCAGCAGCTTCAGCAGGCATCCATGGGTGGGTGCAGACGAGTAGGCTGGTGGGGAGGGAGGGCAGGCTGGCGTGTGGGCACTAGGCTTCTGAATGCAGTGGAATGGAATGACAGCCCCCTGTGACTGGAATGATGGTCCCAGAATCTCGTTGATGGTTCCTGGGATGGGCGGGCATGACTGATTCAGGTACAGTGGAATGACAGCCTATGGGAGTTGAATTATGCCTAGAATTAATGCATGGTTGGTCACACTTCATTCAATCATGTGATAGGTGGTAGTAGGTACAGGAATGAACACAGGCAGGCAGACACATATAATACATTGTGTGTTGTTATTTCCATCTCATTCTGGTAGGTTTGCTGGTGAATGTGGGCACAAATGAGAGCTCTCACTGGTTCTGGCAGGTGTCAGGCAGCTTGAGCTGGTTATACCTCTCCCCCTCCACCCCAATCTCTCTTGTTCTAGCGGGGAGCTCCTCTCTCCCCCCTCCCCCCTCTGGCCATATAGTGCAGGTGACAGCATCGGTGGAATCGTGTATGTCTCTCCTTCTAGCAGTGGGGAGACTTTCTCTCTCTCTCTATGAACCAGCAGACAGCAGCAGCAGGATTACCAGGAAAGTGGGGCACATCACCCAGACTTGACAAAGCGGGCAGACAGCCACCTTGGCATGAGAGGCAGGAAGTTGGGCTGAGGCAGGCTTTGATCTTGGCAGCAACCTAGGTGGGCAGACAGGCAGAATGGCATGAGAGGTGGGCAGGCAAGCAGGGGCAGGCTTAGAGCTTGGTGGCAACCTGTGTGGACAGAAAGGCAGTGTGGCATGAGAAGCAGGAAGGTGGGCTGAGGCAGGCTTGAGCTAGGCAACCTGGGTGGACAGACAGGCAGCGTGGCATGAGAGGCAGTAGGGAAGGCAGGCTGGGACCTTGGCAGGGCACTCAGATAGGCTGATGAAGACTGTGCAGAGAGAGATAGAGAGAGCACCAATCAGATAGGTGGGCCAAGATTTTCTAGCCAGAGACCAGCTTGCGGGCTTACAGTTTGTTTCCTAAAATGCCACCCTGCGTCATGTGGTCAGTCAGATAAGCCGGCCGAGACCGTCTAGTATGAGAGAGAGAGAGAGATGTGAGAATGGGGAGGGGCAGGGGCAGGGCAGGTGCTGGGCATTGGGATGGAGGGGCAGTGCAGCAGCCTTAGCCCTAGCCCAGATTGATGAGGAGGACCCCCATCCCAAGATTTCCCCAGGCATGGGATGGCATGTGCCACTGCACCACCAATCCTTGCCCAGGGTCAGCTCGGAGAATCCGAGCAGCGGAAGGTTCACCTTGGTGAACAACAACTACTCCACCAACTTGGCCCCCAGTCTCCGACAAAGCGGGGAGGAAATGTCTCCTGCCATGGAGAACACCCACTTTCTGGGGACACTGGTTGGTGGGCAGGAAAGAATACCCTTGGCCACTTTCGACAGGGATGGCCATATGTTGGCCTTGCCATCCCAGTAGGCCAAGGGATCTCTGCTGGGATCGATGCATGGCTCCTCCTCCAGGTATGTCTCCATGGCTGCTGAGGTACCATCATACTCCCTCTGGTAGCTTTGCCTGGGCACCACCTCCACCACTGCCCTCAGCCACGATGCTTGTCCTATTGTGGAGGACCCCATGCTCCCCAGAGTGGCCTGTACATAGGCCGAGCTGCTTTTGCTTCTGCTGCCAATAGGGGTGCTGCTGCTGCTTCTGCTAGGGCTGGGGGCAGAGATAGACCCAGCTGGCTGGAAGGGATGACTGCTCCCACCATCCCCAGGGGCATTCTGCTGCATAGCCTGCTCTGCCCGCCGGACCCTCTCCACCAGCTCACCCTTCCAGTGGCCATAGAGCGCTGTCTGGCATACCAAGCTGTCCTTGACCCTGGGGTCCAGCATTGTTTCCACAACATATTCCTCCTGATGCAGGAGCTCATCAAAGCGTGCCTCCAGCCCTGCCTTCAGCTTCCACGTGAGGTCAAATGCCTCATTGGCCAGATTCCTGCCCTGAGGGCCACAACCCTACCTCCCGAGAACCTCATCACACCTCCTGTGGAGATTCCGGACCAGAGGGGTCACCTTGCAGAGGGTGGCGATGAAGCTGCTTATGGTCTCTGTCACGGCCAGGAACGGTCTCAACACAAAGACTGTGTAAGACAGGATCTCCCATTCCACCCCATTGTACCCTGAGGTTCCCAGATGTCTATCACCAGTTGAACCTGATACAGGGCGGCATTATGCTAAAGAAGCTACTTGAGCATCAGGAAGGAGGAATTTCACCATGTGGAGACATGCTGGACGAGTTCATGCACTGGGGAGTCTTGCTCGGTCTGCTTCTCCCGGAGATCGCTGCCCTTCACGCTCCAGTTAAAGAACCACACGAGCTCCCTCCCCAGCTCGATCAAGGAGCTAAGGGTGCCTGCCCCAATCCCCTTCTCCTCCAAACCCAGAGCATCCGTGACCACTAGGTGAATGGTGTGTGCGGTGCAAGGGATGCTGGTGAATTCCCTGTCATGGATTGCCTTCAGTATATTGGCCGCATTGTCCATCACCACACATACCTTGGTGAAGGGCGTGCCTGGTGTGACCCACTCCCTCACCATGGTGGTCAGGGTTGCCTTGATGTTCCTAGTGGTGTGGGGGTTGTCCATTACTTGTGCCTGAAGCAGGACCCATCTATACCATGCTTCGGGACCCCTCCTGCCACTCCCCAAAGCTGCCTCCGGGTCCTTCCACCAGTGCGCCATCACAGCCAAGTAGGTATATTGCGCATTTCTACTGGACCACAGGTCTGTGGTGAAGTGTATGGTGGCCCCCTCAGCCCCTGTCAGCTGCTCCCTCACCCACTCCTTCAAAGCCCTGTACAGCTCTGGCACCACATTCTGACTCAGGGTGGTGCAGGACGGCAGCTTAAACTGAGGGGCAGGAACCCAATCAACCACTTGAAGCCCATGTCCTCTACAATGGAGAAGGGCTGCCCATCCAGCGTAATCATTTCACCCAACAGGTGCTTGACTTTCTCTTGAAAGTCATGCCACCCTCCAGCTTCCTATGGCCTTGGCAGCTGCCCCCATTGTGCAGGAAAAACCTATAATTCTGCTTAACCTGTAGTAACCTTGTACCCTTTAGGAAATACCTTGCCTCATGTAGACAGGCTCTGCGTTGCCTCACGTAAATAAGACTCCACTATCTTAAGATTACTCCTCTGCACGTGGGATGATTTCAAAAGTAAGCCAAATTGTGCAAGAGGAAGTTGGCCTCAAGCCTAGATTGGGAAGCTCTCTTTGTACTAAGACATTCCGCTGTTATCTCAGTATTGGCCTGGTCTTAGAAAGTAACTGTTTCTTCTCAATGTAATCACTCTGTGTGTTTGTGTTGCAATCTGCTCCTCTGTGCAGAAGCGACAAGCCATGTAACGGCTTTCCGCCCAAGGATTTCTGTATAAATTATGTACTGCCCTTTCTGGTGGGTACTCAGGATCTGAGGATCCTGGAGACCCACAGCGCTGTGCCTCTTCTGAATAAAGAACTCTGGTGTTGAATCTGCTGGCAGCCTCCTCGTCTTACTATCTCACCCATGAAAATCCACGACACCACCCCAGCTCCTCCATGGTGGACTGACGCTGCTGTCGAGGCTCCTGCTGCTGTTCTTCCCCCCTAGCAGGAATACTACTCCTGCTGCTAAAGGCCCACTGAAGGAGGCAGATGACTGGCCGCTGCAGTCGGGAACCCACTGGCATCCACTTCCCCTGCCTTCCAGCTTAGCAGCAGAACACTGTGGCATGATTTCAGGTGCCTCGCCATGGCAGTTGTCCGAAGGTTGGCGAGCACCTGCCCACGCTTCAACAGCTTATTTCACACAGTGCACTGCACCTCCCTGGGATCATCCGCCCGTACCAGCTTGAAATGTGCCCAGACAGAGGATTTTTTCCCTCCTCCTACCATCTGGCCCACACCAGGTGATGCACTGCTGCTGCCAGCACTGCTGGGAGGGACAGAACTTGGTGGCAACACAGCTCTGGGAGAAGGGACAGCCATCATCTCAGCTCCAGACATCTCATCTGTGGAACTAGTGTCTTCTGCCTCACTGTCATCAATCACTGTGATGTCCCGTGAAGGGGAGTACTGGGATCCTGAGGCTTGACTGCTCACCATGCTACTGCCACTCTCCTCCCTGTGCCCCCTTGAGCTGCTGCTGCTTCTCCTCTCCCTGCTGCCCTTGCCCGGGGATCGGGCCCTGCCTCTAGTAGCCAGGGTGGGATCCACCAGCCCTGGACTGCTGGGGATCACTTCAACTATAGGGGACATTGGTGGCCCTGAAGGAACAATCGAATCACCTACCAGTGCTTCAGCAGCAACAGAGACAGCCACAGCCTCATGTCCTGTAGGCCTCCAGTGCCATGCATAGCACTGGAGGATGCTGACAGGAGGTACCGCCAAATGACCCCCAGACTAGTGCCACTGCTGGGAGTCTCTGAACCCTGTCTCCCAAAATCTTGAGTGCAAAGCTTGGAGCGTGGTGATGGGCTTGGACTGCTGCTGCTGCATGCTGCCACTCCTCTGGCATGGCCCCTACCACCATCTCTGCCATGTGCCTCATTGCCCACCTTACGGGCAGCAGACCAGCCTCTCCTACTTCCCTTCTCCATGTCTTCCAACCAAAATGCACACAAATATTATATTTATATAATTTTATTCAATTTTTTATCTAATATTATCTACACTAACTCTAACTCTAGTATTAACTATTCTAAAATCTATGTAAGTAAATATTATATCTAAAGGCCTAGTCCTACAAACACTCTAAAATATCAAAACGGAATAACTACACACTAACACTATCTCTATCTAACTCCTACTACAACAACTATGTATCTATAGTAACTATATCTAATATCTATCTATCTATACAATATTACACAGGGATGGGGGGGAACACAAAGAACACAGGGAGGAGTACAAAACTGAAATGAAACCTAAATCAATCTAATAATCCTACTCTAAATAAATCCAAAAACAGGAGAAGGGAATCAGGGATGGAATATATAGAGGAAGAGGGAAAAGATTCAATGGAGGTGGGAGGAAGAACACACGGAGGGGTAAAAAATAAAAATAATGCCTAAATCTATCTAATATAATCAAAATAAATGATAATATGGAGGTAAATGGGTTGGATGGGAGAAATAGGAGGAGGATGGCAATGGATTGGGGAGCTGGGAGGTACACAAACTGCTGGGAGAGGGAGCCTTTTGAAAACGCCTGCTGTCAGGAACAGTGACTAGCTCTGAAGGTGTTGGAAGGGGGGAGGGCAATGAGTTTTGCTACTTGCTGCGCCCGCTCCACCGCAAGTCCCATTCTCTCCGTGCAGCCTAGCCCCCTGTCCCCCATGTCCAATAACAGACTGCAAAGCCAGTGGTCTGAGGAGAAAAGGGATGGTGATTGGGCAGACTGGCTGCTACTCGAAGCGTCTCCACCCCTGGTGCCTGGAAGTCTGCTCCTCAGCTGACTCCCCCTCCCTGTCACGTTTTGCCTTCTAGTCATGTTTTTGCTGCCCAAACTCATCTGAACTCGATCCAAACCGACCGAACTGTTCAATCGTTTTTCGGTATCGGGTTCAGTTCAATCGGTTCGGGTTTGGGTTCAGTCATCCGAACAAACCGAGTTCGTTCTGAACTCCAAACTTCCGAACCACGTTCTCACATCCCTAGGATCCATTCCCTGTTGTTTCCCCCCAGCTCCCATCATGTTTCCTGATCCTGTCTGGCTAATAGCTGCTAATGGACCTATTGTCCAGAAACTTGTCCAAAACTCTTTTAAACGTAACTTTAGTACTGGCCCTTACCACAGCCTCTGGCAGTAGATTCCACAAAACAATCATACACTGAGTGAAAAAATATTTTCTTTTATTTATTTTAAACTTGCCACCCATGGGTTTCATGGAGTGTCCCCTAGTTCTAGTACTCGCTGAGAGGGTAAGTAACTGCTCCTTTTTTATTAGTTCCACACCACTCATGATTTTATAGACCTCTATCATATCTCCTCTCAGTCATCTCTTCTCCAAACTGAAGAGCTCCAACCTACGAAGCCTCTCCTCATACTGGAGCCCTTCCATGCCCTTGATCATTTTTGTTGCCCTTTTCTGTACCTTTTCTAGTTCAGCTATGTGTTTTTTGAGATGGGTCAACCAGAATTGCACACAATATTTGAGGTGCAGTCGCACCATTGATTTGTATAGAGGCATTATGCCATCCTCCATTTTATTCTCTATCCCCTTCTGAATCATTTCTAACATTCTGCCATGGTATATTTTGGAAGTTTGCAGGCATGATGTAGTGCATGCTAGAGTTTTGAACAGAATATATTAGGGATGGGTGAACAGAACCGAGTTCGTAAATTCGGTTCGGTTCGATTCAATTCGGAAATTCAGTTTGGTTCGGAAGTTCACTTCAGTCGGCCAAACTATTCGAGTTCAGTCCGAACTCCGAACTTCTGAACAAAGTTCGGAAATTCAAACTCCATTGAACTAAATGGAATATTATCTTTTAGGGATGGATGAATAGAGCCGAGTTCAGAAATTCAGTTTGGTTTGGTTCGAAAATCGAGTTCGGTTCAGAAGTTCAGTTTGGTCAACCAAACTCGTCGAGTTCGGTCTGAACTCTGAACTTCCGAACCACGTTCGCCCATCCCTAGAATATATATTAGTGCTAGCTTGTTTTTATTTGCAACAGGCGGGGACTATTTAACATGAAGAAATTGGATACAAAAACAATTTAACATGCTTTAATCTTCTCAACTTTTAGTATTAAAGGTGCATTTAGATGTAATGAAAAGACTCCTATGGCCTGTGACGACAACAGGTCACTTCACAGTGGGGTCTGACCACATCTACTACACAGTACCCCAGTGTGATTCTTGGTAAAAGAACCTCAGATATTTTCACAGTGTTTCTACTTCAGGTGATTCTGGGTTACCACATAGTAGATTGTTTCAGACATCATGGAAATCTGTCTTTGTGTCAAGTCCCAGGAAGACTCTTCTCTAAGCCTGGGGTCCCAAAGTACCTTAGGTCCAGGCTTTCCTTAGAATCCTTGGAGTCAGATCTCTGAGCTCCCTGCCTCTATATGGAGTATTATCAGTATCCCTGTTGCCACTGTTCTCCTGGCTGCTGCTTTCTTTGGCACTCTCAGTTACCCCAACCTCCTCAAGCTGTGGCCACCTTAATTCAGCTCTTGGTCTCCCAGCTAATTATGCTCTCCTGCTTTCTCCTTCATTCTCAGAGACAGGCCAAGTTTTGAGCACTGTCCTCAAGCTCCCCGACACCGACAGGCAACTGGTCCATGGCAGCCTGGTTCAACATGCTAAAAATATCCGAAAATGGCAAAAACAGCGGGAAAGCTGCTAAGTTTCCATGTTGCACAATTTTTCATTTCAGGTGTAATTGTCTATTGGGCAGTGGATGCAGCCAGGTGAATGAACTGGGGTTCACAACTGGGTCTGAGCAGCTGGGCAGAGATCAATTGGAAGGGAAAGGAAGGAATGCTTTGGGATTAGCTGATGCAACTGTTTCATGAGTGGTTATGAGGGGGCAATGTCTCATGTCTCAATCATCCACCTAGGAGAGAATGAGTTTCCATAGAGGTGGGTTTTGGAGCTGGTCCTCAGGAGAATGAGGGACTGCGCAAAAAGTAAGGAGTTGCTGTCACAGGTGCAGTCTTGTGTGATTTTTCTTTCACAACTGCTACAGTGGCGGGCTTGAAGGGATGCAGTAAGTAAAGTAAGTAAGTTTATTCTGCATAACCAAAGCCATTGCATCACCTATTACAATACAAACATGTAAACTTATACAAAAGTACAGATATGCCGTTTAGCACATAACACAATTTAAATAACAAACTATTAAAAATAATAAGCTCATACATATATACCAGATCGGACTTGACATATTTTGTGAAATCACTGACCCAGTAATGATTAAGGACCATATAGGTCCTACTAAAAAGTTCATAGTGTATGAACAATCAGTAACTTAATTACTTAATCAAAGGACATTTACAGGACCTTTAATCAGGGGGCAGAGGAACATAACCTATGAAAGATTTCCTATACTGAGCATCCTTCACTAAGAAGGCAGCTGTTTTTTGAATGACCTCAGGTTTAGAACTACCAAGAGTCATGGCCAACAAAGCATGGTCAGATCTGCCTGAATTTTTATCAATAATAAACTGCAAATATTCCAAGCGCAAGGTATCATACAAATGACATCGAAAAAGGATGTGACCTACAGTCTCCACTTCTATGTTGTCAAATGGACATATCCAATTAACATAGGGTATACCATTAAGCCGGCCCTCAAAAACACAAGAAGGGAGAGCATTAAATCTCGCACAGCAAAATAGCTGCTTAGCCCTAGCATGATTTTAAGCCGCCCCGAGCTGGGTTCAGGATGGGGCGGGGTATAAATGCAATAAATCAAATAAATAAATAAAATAAATAAATAACAGATAGAGGGACATCCAAATAATCTGCTACGTGTCCCTTCTTGGGAATCCACAGCAAATAGTCTCAGATGTGAGGGGAAAGGCCCAACCTACCAATTTCCGTCTGACGACTCATATCCTCAGAACGAGACAGGATCTCGCCTCTAAGCGAAGTCGGATGTTTATGGTGCAAGTATTCTGGGGAAAACCCCATCCGTCTTAGTTGGAGAATGATCCTTTCAGACCACTGGCTGACATAGGGATCCTTTCCAAGGTCCACTAGAACCTGTGACACCTGGCTAGAATATACCCTAAGCCAAAATTTCAATGAAGCTTCCATAGCAACCTGTAACCAGGGTTTCTGTCCCAGCTTGTACCTAATTGCGGCCAAGGGGGTACCCCATGGAGCACCAAGCAGTCTCTGAAGAAACCCCGATTGAGTCCTGTCTATCAGCCCTAAACAGAAGGGAGCCCAGATCTCAGCCCCATAGAGAAGTTGGGACCGGATTTTGCTATTATAGACCTGTAATGCAGGAAGAACCGCCGTTCTTCCCTGTCTACAAAAAAGGCCGCCTATAGATTTTGCTGAACCTTGTACTGCTCTTAGAGCCCTGTTATCATGGGCATACCAGCTTCCAGACCTGTGAAACAGGACCCCCAGGTACCGAAAAGCTGGTACCTGCTGAATGGGAAATCCCTCAATATGCCAAGACTGGATTTTACGTTTGGAAGAAAAAACCAATATCTTGGATTTATCATAATTAATGGCTAGAGAGTTATCATGGCAAAAAGCCGCAAAGGCCTGTAATTGTCGAGAAAGTCCTACACATGTCTGGGAAAGAAGCGCGGCATCGTTGACATAACATAGACATCCAATAGGCTGTGCTGTCAACCTGGGGGGGAAAAAAATGGGGATCTGCCATCGCTGGAATAACTTCATTAATGAAGTAGTTAAAGAGAGCCAGAGCCAATATGCAGCCCTGCCTGACACCTACTGTAGTTGATATAGGCGGGGTGACATGCCCTTGGTGGTCTAGCTTGACTACCAAAGTAGAATGCTCGCGTAGCGAGTAAATTAGGGCCAAAAGACGCCTGTCTATAGATGAATCCTGAAACTTTCCCCACAGGGCAGCTCGATCCCCAAATCAAACGCTGCCCTGAGGTCCAAAAAAGCCACATACAGAGCGCCATTGCATGCCCTATATTTAGCTGCCAGATGGTACAATATATGACATTGTTCAGTGGTAGCGCGGCCGCATTGGAAGCCAGCCTGCTCAGGAGCTAGCACCCTATCCTGATCCATCCAGTCTGTCAGTTTCCCCAATAAATATCTAGCATAAACTTTAGAGACAACTGATAATAAGCTAATAGGTCTATAGTTGGCTGGGTCTGATTTAATACCCTTCTTATAAATAGAGATGATGACTACTGTGTCCCAAGCCTCTGGAACCCTCCCACTATTATTAATGGCAGTGAATAAAGCTAACAAAACAGGCAGCCACCAAACCTTATGGGCCTTGAGATACTCTGCTCGTATAAGGTCCAAACCCGGGGCACGATTGTTACAAAGAGAATCTATCAAATCCACAACCTCCTCCTCCTTGACTGAGGGCCACAAAGGGGTCTCCTCTTGGATATAATTTATTGGGACCTGCCATTGAGTCTTTCCTTTACCGATGGTATTATACAGCTCCTCATAGTGAGCCATCCACGTTTCCGGGGAAATTACTGCAGAAGAGTTATTTTTCTGACCCTCCCCCCCCCCCGTGGAACCAATGACCAGCTGCCAAAAACGTCTGGCATTCCCCGAGTCTGCTGCCTGAAAAAGAGACTTCCATTGGTCGTCCCAAAACCCCCGCTTTTTGCCATTAATTAGATTTCTATACTTGGACTTGTAAGCCACATAGGCAGATGGCAAGACAGCTGCACCACTCCTCCTATAGGAATGGTGCATTTCCCTCAATATGTGTCTGGCCTCCCGACATTCTCTGTCAAACCATGGCTGATTCACTCTGCTGATCAAAGGAACTAAGCCCTGCGCCAACCCCCGTAAATCGTTGTTTAATTCAGCTGTTAGCTGAGTATAATGATCCAAGACATCGGGGCTTGTTGAGGAGGAAAGGAGTCTTTCGCGAAGAAGGGCAACATGGGGCTGCAATACGGGGCTGCAATACAAAAGCCTACAAGGATACCGACAAAGCCTCACTCCAACGTGGGGCTCGCACAACTTCAAGATGTTCTATATCCCTACACATATTTTGACAATGGACAGGTTGTGGGCCTGGTACTGGAACTGTAAGGCTGAGCATCAACGGAAGATGGTCCCCTATAAGGGGTGGGTCTACAAAAAAATCAATAATAAAAGGAAGAACCCTTGGGGTGGCCAAGATAAAATCTACCACACTTGGGCCCTGCGTACCAATAAATGTAAATTCTCCTTCCAAGTCGCTAAAACCTGAATCATTTAAAGCATTCTCCTCAGGAGAATGATGGACTGCACAAAAAATAAGGAGTTGATGTCACAGGTGCAGTCTTGTGTGTTTTTTCTTTCACAACTGCTACAGTGGCAGGCTTGAAGGGATGCTGAAAGAGGGTTAGCAGGGCGATATGGCCCTGGTTGGCAGGTCAAGGTGGTGATTGGGTTGAGCACAGAGAGATATGCTGGTTGTGGCTGGGATCGTACGAGGATGATGGTGTGCACGTGTCATCAATGGGTATTGACCTATACTTGGAGAGCTGCCAAGAAAGTTGTGAGCTATACCCTAATTCAGTCTGGATTGTTAAGGGAGCGGGGGAGGCATGCCAAGAAAAGCTGACTTCTTTGATGGACGAGGTCCAGGGTTTATATAACCTTGAGAGTGGGTGGAAATTGGAATCAGCATGAAACTGAGGCACCTTCTTAGAACTATGGGGATAGTAGGGTGGCTGATCAGGGGATAAGTGACCCACAGCTGCACCTCAAACCCCTGGGGGGTGCGGGGTGGCCAGCTGCACTGGCTAAGATAGTTCCTATGCTACTATAACATTTGGGACAGTGGTCACCCCTACCTTTGGATCCCAGTAGGAGAGGGGGTCTTGAATGGTTAATACATTGGGAGTGGGGACTGACCTGAAACTGGTGAAATACTAGACCTGGTGAGTTAAAGGGGATTTGCTGTTCTTCTCCCCCCATTTCCAGACTAAAATTAGTTAATAAAGAGTTGCAGCCATTTTGACCCAAACACATTGTCTCTCATCTTCCTTCGTGTTGCATGGAGAAGCCCTTAGATGCTTCCACAGGGCTCTCGATGGTGTCTAAAAACACCCTATCTGGTCCAAAAGGTTAGCAGAAGCAGTGTTTGGGTTTATAAAATAACCCTGTTGCTACCAAATGATATAGCAGAGACTGTTTTAACTGCTAGTGATTGGATGTTAGTCTGGAGTTTCTTCTTTCAGTTAAGAAAAAAAGAGTCTAGTTTAGGAGACAGAATTGAAAAAAATTAAATACTGTCTCTGAGTTTTAAGCAAATCAAAGCTTAAGATTTAAAATAGTATGATCCTCTGGTTTAGAGTGCCTTAAATCTTGACTAGCAGGATGGAAATGAAAATAATCTCTTCAGTCAAAGGCAATGGTTCTTCTGCAGTCTTGAGTAGCTAATGATTGTACATGAAGATGTTGCTATGTGCATCTTCTCTGCATAAAGAAGTCTTTATGCTAAGTACTGCACTTGTATTAAAAATGATTGCAAAATTAAAATGATACTGAAATGAATAAAATTGGCACATTTATGAAAATTGGGCAATTCTGAAGTGTTCTTATGAAAAAAAAATAGATAGCTACACCTATCGCAAAAGGATGTGTTAAAGGTATTCCAATTGCCTTCATACAGTGGAGAACAATACTTTGGAAACAATTTATGGACTAGTTGGAATACAACAGATTCTCTCAACATTTTTTGAACCAAGATCTCCCCCACCATTTAGTGCTGTGAATCTGTGACCCACTAATACTTGTGTGTCATGTGAGAATCAAGACGCAGAAACTGAAATTTCATGTTATAGCTTCATGGAAAAATTCCCGGTCCTCCAGCCATTCATCAAGATGAATAGGGTAGTCCATGCCTCTTGGTTTTAGGGTACCAGAAGTCTGCATTTAGTAGAGCTGAAATGAAGTCCTATTTGACAAATTCACCTGCTTCAGTTCAAGTATGACAATACAAACTGCTATTGTTCCTGCTTTTTGGATAGCAGCTTTGGCAATTCTGGTTTGGTTATTTAGTTCATTTTCCATTATTTGGGATATTTTGAGTTGGTCATTTTGGTATTTTCATTCTTTTGTTTCAGCAGTGTTTTGCAATAATCAAAAAGAAATAACAGAGAGAAAATAAATGAAGTAACTGAACCAGAATTACCAAATAAGCAGATACGTTAATATCCAGTTCTTTTTGGAATATTGTTTGGGTATTCAGAGGGCTATAAAAACATGTGAATAATATTCGTGAATATCAGAACTGTCATTTGTTTTACATCTGCAATTTAGGTCATGTTTTCAAGGGGATCTCAATAACTGTAAAATGAAAGGAAATTTCAGTTCAAAGTCCATCCCAGGCCATGATGCCTATCAGACTGGCATGGTTAAGGTGTATCAGTTTCTGGTGCCTACAGGTATGATCAACAACATATCCAACCACCATGGAGCAGGTGACTACCCATTCACAGCTATGAAGATAGGTGGGACTTGAACATTGGAACTCAGTGATGTATTATGACTGCCTAACCATTCAGTTATAGCCTGGTCTAGGATCTGTTTAAATTCTTATCTTAACTTCGCCAAATGGCTTTGCCACTTTCTCATTTTCCCCTGGCATTTCATCAGGGTTTGTCCATTTAGGGGGATTCATGAAGTGCCTACCTAATAGGGCTAGGATCTCATTTGGTTGTTGCTAGGTACTATATTAAATTGCTAGCCACAATAGTTAGTTTAGAGTGGGGTTGCTGAATTGATCCCAAATGTAAGAGATGGAGATAAAGTAGTTCAGATGATATCTTTAATTGGGACAACTTCTGTTGAAAGCTTTCAGGTCCTGTGTAGCCTCAAAGGTTGCATATTCTCATGAACAGAAGTTAGTCCAATTAAAGCGATTACCAGAAATACTTTGTCTTCATAATAACAGGACAAATTTAAAAGCCATTTGACTGTGTTCACAAAAACATCCTAGCGTGACATTTTTTTCCGACTTTGTCAACTTTTCAAATTTTGTTTTGCCATTCTCAATGTTGAAAAAAGCATAAAAAGTCTTGACATTTGAAAATTTATATTTTTGCAAACTATTTCAAAACGTCATGAAATTGGGTGAAAAATTAGATTTCAGCACAGCACGTTTCACCAGGTTTCCATTTTATTTCAAAATTTTCACCCAGCTCTAAGTAAAATGGTACTATGCAGTTTGGTCAAGTAAACGGTAGGAAGGGACTGCATAAAACTTATGACATTAGAATGTGGCACCCACTGAGTGAAAACTTCTATCTATGGGTGTTTGGGTCCAGTGCCTCCCCAACCATTGCCCATCAATCACCCCCATCCCATGTTGCAGTGTTGCATCTGGCACCAATCTGGCCCTGTAACATTCATGATGGGTGGAGAAGCGCTTGTCAGAAATACCCTAAAATTCACTAAATCTACAGCAATAAAAGAAAACATAGCAACAAAAACTGCAGCCATTAAGGTCCCAATCCAAGATGCACATACAAGCACAGGTTGCGCTCACACTCCAAGCATGCATCACATGCACATTAAGTGCAGTATGTGCTCAGATACCATGCACTTGGTGCATACAGTGTGTGTGCATGGTGTGAGTACCTTGGATTAGGCCCTACGTGTTTTGCCTAGCAATAATTTATTTTTAAAAATGACATTACTTTACATTTTAAAAAACAATGGTCATAATACCATTAAGAATTAAATCCTGCTACAACTAATCAACTCAAGCTATATGGATATCTTATGGAGATGTTGGTAAAGATAGGATGTTAGGAAAGGATATATTAGTATAGGATGTTAAGCATAGATAGGATGTTAAGGCAGCATGGACTCCAGCACTAGTCCTGTCCAAGATCCATAGTTTTTCACTCCTGAGTTACATATACATGGGATATAAGTTCCTGAGAAAGGATGGTGTGTATGTAAAAGACTAAACCAGTAATGACATTAAAAGTTCAACAAAGCTACAAATACTTCAATCCAGAATTGTTTTCTCCCTAGAGTTACAAATATGAATTCATTAGGCAAAATCAATGCTGCAGTAAGGCAGAAAGGTAATTCTCAAGTACTTAGAGAGTTATCCTATGAAAAACTTCCCTTTGCAAAGCTTTCTGGCATATCTAGAGCAATACCTACAATGAGCTACAGATGGTGCAGGGGAGACAAAAGAAAGGCTCAGAGATATTAAATCATAGATCTGGAGTCCAGGGAGAGGGGTTTTTGTATATATATTAAACTTTTATCAACACAATTTAATGCCAGGACCCAAGCCTTGAAGCAGCAACACCGGGAATTGCCAGCCTTCTATTGCCACAGCCATGCCTTGGCCTAAGCCCAGGGACCATCATGTAATCCTTCTCTGTGATTACTTGATCACACTCTTTGACCATCCCCATTGATCCTTGGTAGGTCCCTCCTGGAAAGCCACCCAACATCTACAGGAAACTGAGCAGAAGAGTGATCCAGTTCCACTTCCTGGCTCTGCATTTCATCTGAACACTTTGCTCTTTCTCCTGAAGCTTGCCTTGCTCTTGCCCTCAGCCCTGGTCTTGTTTTCCCTGACTTGCTCCCTTTCCTGCTCCAACTGCTCGTTGCTCCCCTTCCTGTTCTGCTCAGACTGACTCCCCAGCTTGTATTTTGCTTCCAGCTCCGGACCCTGATTCTGGATTACACCCTGGTTCTGGCAACTAGTTCCTGACTCCCACTGTGGTCCTGATCCTGACTTGCAGCATGGTCCAGATGACTGCCCATGGCCTGGTCTTGTCCAGACACTTACTTTTCTTAAACAGGTTTGTAGTAAAATCAACTATTCTGTCATTAAAGTTTCAAAATTGCATTCTTCTACACTATGCACATAATTAAAGTTGTTTGTGCCATGATGCCATTCCCTGTAACTGAGACTGCCATATCAAAGTATCCTCCAAAGTCAGGATATTAAAATTCTTTACCTGTAGATTAAATCTGAACAGATGAAGTAGCCATAATATTATCACCATTGTTACATTGTACATATAACAGACTCTCCAGAAAGTTGTGCACAAAGTATTAAGAACAGTCATTTTTCATCTATATGTAAGCAGTAATTCGAGTATATGCATCTATATACACATTTTCATGTGAAGAAAAACTATCTACTGAACTACTGCTATTGGCTTAATGCATGGTAGCTCTTCAGAAACAACAAACACATTACCATTCTCATGAATTAATGCAGAATGCCTTCAGATGGACATGGAGCCTGGCCACGCCTGGAGCAGCTCCAGGCCCGTACCCCACATCTGCCTTCCAACCCTGCCTAGGTCATCAATAATCATCTTCAATCATCCACAATCATCATCATCATCATCATCATCATCATCAAGTTTATTGAGTCCAAGCTTTCCACCATGACTCTAACATACAATACACAATTATTAAATATAAAACATTGCACAAGCAACAATTATGACCCTTTTTACACAGACACTCTAACACCAATAAAATGGGTGTTATAATGTAACACCTGAGTGTTTTATTATACATGGTACAGGGCAAAACTGCAGCACTGCAACATGGTACCTTTCAAAACAAGATGCCACCACCCAGTTTCACTGGGTGGAGATGGGTAGAGGCATCTGTGTAAACACTACCTGCTGTAGGTGTAAGGGATGCGTGCTACAGCGCAACACCCATCTTCATCCACCACACACTCACGGAGCAATCAGTGGAGTTCGTTGCTCCGTGGGTGGGTGGTGGGTGGAGATGGGTGTTGCTCAGGAGCATACACACACCTACACTCACTGCCCGCGTGTTTACACAGATGCCCCCACCCATCTCCACCCAGCAAAACTAGGTGGAGGCATCTCATGTGAAAAGAACCCATGGTTGATTTTACATGGATGGTGCAGCAGTGCTGATGGGTGGAGATGGGTGTGGATGGGTGGGTGAGCACACCCAGAGAACACCTGGTAGCGTTGAGCAGGGAGACAGTTACACGAACAGTGCTGCGGGGGCTTGTGGGAAGGAAAGGCGAGGGGCCAGAAAACACCCAGTAGCCAAACACCCATCCCAGGAAGTACCCAGCAGACACCCGTGCAAGTACACAGACAGCCAGGCCCAAGATGGGTGGGGAAGCCCCGCCCGGCACAGCGGTGGCACAACATGGCCAACTCAGGGCAAACAAAGCCACACAGCATGGTCCCGCTCCTGAGCCGCCAGGACCCGTGTGGGCAGGGAAGGAGGAAGATGGGATGACATCGACTACAAAGGAGTCAGCTCTGCATAGTCCCAGAACAGAGCCCAGACAGCCCGGCGCCAGATTCCCCCCCCCCCCCAGCAGAGTGGCACACACAGAGCAGGTAACAGAAGCACACAGGGATGGGCACATGGCCCACTGGGGGCAAGTGGGGGGAAGGCACCCACACAATACAGGAAACCCCACAGCACACACACCCCAGAGGCACCCGCACAAGGGGAGAGGTCAAAGCAAAGCACAACATGGACACACGGGGAAGGAACACAAGAAATTTTCATAAAATGGGGAACCAGCAAAAGGGGCCAACAACAGGGCAGGGGAAAGGAGCAACAGAACGGGGGGCAGCACCGGCAGTGCAGGCCCAGGACAATACCCAGTCAAAAAGGCCACCGACTCCGCACCCGGCACCAGTGCTCAACCTGCGAGCGGTTGAGCCGATGCAGCCACTCCAGGATGTGTAGGAGGAGGTCCAACAACTCCCCCTGCTCCCAGGTCCGCTCTGAGATCATGGCTTGCACTGAATGGGACAGAAGGAGAGGAGACAGTCATCAGAGCGAGCCCCAGCCACCAAGGAACATAACCCCCCATGGAGGGACACAGGGACAGGGCCCAGCAAACAGGCAGCACACTCACGTATGCCATCGAACAGCCTTCCAGCTGCCCGCAGGTCCCATGCCATCCACTCCAGCTGCAGGACCATCCTGCCCAGGCGCAGGATCACCAGCAGCATGACAACAGTAGCTGCAGGAGATAAGTGATGCGCAATGGGGAACACCCACACCAACATGCCCTGGGAGGGCTGGGGGCAGCAACAGCACCAAGTGCACACCCCACACACTGACAGCCAGCACCCAGGAGACCACCCGGACCCCTGTATGAAGGGGGATTGCAGGGGTCAATGACTGGGACCAGAACAACCCCTACTCATGCTCAGCCACCAGCACCCATGGTGCTGCTGCCCATCCATCGCCACCACCAGATACAGACCACACCAACAGGAGGCGACAGCAGAGGGGAGCGGAGGGGAGATGTAGGGCCATGGCCACACCAATGGACAGGCAATCCTAGGGGGTGCCCGCCCAACCGCCCACCACCAATACCACCTCTTGAGCACACCCAGGCAGGGAATCTGCCAGGGGAAGACACACCACAGAACCGGAGCACACCAATACACACCAAGCACACCCCCTGCACACAACCACACAGATGGGGGAAGGAGGGACACCAAGGGGAGGGGGCACCCAGGCACCAAAGCAGCAAGAGAAGCAAGGCAGAACAAACCATCACAGGACAACATTTTATTGGCACCGGGGGAACAGGGTCCCCCAAGCAAAGAGAGGCAGAGCAGGGGGGTGCAGGTGCACCCACACCCAGGCAAGAGGATCACAACAGGAAGGCACAGGTGCGCTCATGGACAGCGGGTAAGGGCACCAGGGAGCCCCAGCAGGAAGGAGCTGCAGTCACCCAGAGGGGGCGATGGGGTCCAGTGAACCATGCAGCAGGCAGCATAAAAGCATCTGACAGTGCAAAGTATGATCGACTGCACGGGGAGGGGGGGGGAACAGGCAAAGCACAGTCCAGGGCACCAGGGTGGCAGGGAGTGGATGGCGGTGAGGAGCAGCTCATGGAAGGTCTGGTGAGTGCTCCCGGGACAGAGTCCCCTGAACTAGACCCTCTGAGGTGAACAGGCTCCATAGGAAGACCCAGGAGCACATATGAGCATCCACCACGAAGCGGGGAAGGAGCTGATCCACACCGACGGCCGCAGCCCACACAGCTAGAAGGTCCCTCACCGCTTGAAGGGCAGCGAGCTCCACAGCAGAAGGGTCCCTGTCCGGAGTGGTCCACCAACCTTGGGGGACAGCAAACCCAGGTTCCACAGGAGGGCTCCCAGCCAGCAAAGCAAGGCCGTACCCGGGTCGTGCCATCAGCTGGAAAGCGGCCGTAACCTCCACAGCAGTCCACGGAATGACAACAGCAGGCGGGTGGCCCCCAGGAGGTTGATGCAGGAGGGTGAAGCCGAGTTCAAGGGCACACCCCCGGCAGGCTGGGGCACTGTCCTGGTGTCAGGAGCCAAAACCCATCCGCCACTGACATGGGGTTGCCTACCAACAGCTGAATGTTGGGGCTAAGCCACAGGGCCCCCAACAGCACGTCTGCACAGGGCAACCACCAGGGCCCCGATTCTTCTGCAATTTTTTTTCAAAATTCTGCGACCCCAAATTGAAAATTCTGTAACCCAATAAAGTTACAAAACAAGTCTAGCAAAACAAGTCTAGCAGTTTTCATACAGCAAAGTGCACAGCTGCTAACCCCCCCAACACATGGTAAAGCAAAGGGCACAGCTGCTAACCCCCCCCCCAACACATGGTAAAGCAAAGGGCACAGCTCCTAACCCCCTCAACACATGGTAAAGCAAAGGGCATAGCTCCTAACCCCCCCCAAACACATGGTAAAGCAAAGGGCACAGCTCCTAACCCCCTCAACACATGGTAAAGCAAAGGGCACAGCTCCTAACCCCCTCAACACATGGTAAAGCAAAGGGCATAGCTCATAACCCCCCCCAAACACATGGTAAAGCAAAGGGCACAGCTCCTAGCCCACCCCCGCAAAGGCAGAGCATGCAGCATGAAGCCCCCACATGAAAGGCAGAGCGCGCAGCATGAAGCCCCCCGCAGCATGAAAAGGCAGAGCGTGCAGCATGAAGCCCCCCCAGCATGAAAAGGCAGAGCGCGCAGCAGGCAAACTTATCTGAGTCCCCGGCTGGAGAGGAGGAGGCAGCGGCGGCGGCAGCAAACAGCAGGAAGAAAATGGCTATGGGGAACTTTTTTTCTCAAGAGGCCATGCAAGCCACTGATTGGCTTGTGGCCTCAACAAATCAAGCCCCTGATTGGCTCACCCGTGAGACAATCAGGGCCTTACTACCAGTGAGCCAATCAGAGGCTTGCTTTATTGTTCACTGCCGGTGAGTCAGAGCAAGCCCCTGATTCACAGGCAGTGAAAGGGAAATCTGCAGGGATTTCCCTCGTTTCTGCGCTAATCCTGCCTAAGGCAAAAACTGCGAATCATGGCAGCGTGTTTTTCACGGGGCCCTGGCAACCACCCCTCCCCAACATCCCCAGCTGAGGGCCCCGCACCACGACCAGCCATGGCTGCAGTGGGGCCTGCTCCAGTGAAGCAACAGGCGGGAGATGGAGGGCTGCAGTGACTGGGACGAGCATGTAAGGAGAGGCTACTTTTGCCCACAGGCGACCTTGCATGCCAGAGATAGGCCGGCATGCTGGGGCCGTGGCTCCACAACCCACACACAGGACTGAATGGATACAGCACAGGTGATGAGAGATGAGAGAGGCCACAGCCGGGCAGTGCGCCAGGTCAAGTAACCAAGCCAGGCAATTTATCCACACCATGCACAGCTGCAGCATGCAAACAGACCATGGCAGGGAATAACGTAGAGCAGGTGTATATGCAGCGGTACCCTAGGGTGCGCATTCCCCCCCGGCGGACATATGATTGGCAAAATCGTGGGGATGATCAGCCAGGCCAGGCAACCTGCGACAGTGCCAGCACACCCCAAGTGCAGCACCAATCAGCGCCCTGCCACCACCAGGCTACACAGTACATAAGCGATCCAATGCAGGTGGTTGGGTGTGGGGCACTGAAGTGGGTGTACAGGTTTGAGCAGCAAACAGAGAACGGCGACACAGAGCTGGTTGGACAAAGAGGTGCGCCAGTGATACAGTGTGGGTTGGGGGCACAGGCCACACAGCAGAGCGTGCAGAGGCCAGGGCACTAGCCAGTGGGGGTGCTACAACAGATGGCCCTGCTCCTCCTGCCAGGTCAAAGCTCCCTCCTCCTGGGGGCATGGCACTGGAAGGCAGAAAACCTCAGGCGGGTGGCTACCATGCGATGGGAGAGGCGGGAAGCTGTTTGATGCCATGCCCTATCAGGCTCAGTGGTGTCCCAGCAAGGCTAGCTCATCCTGGCCCGATGGTCCCTCAACGTGTATGGCCGCCGCGTGACCCTACCAACCCTGCGACGGCACTGGTCGCATTCCTGAACCAACGACTGGTGGGAGAACATGTTGGTCACCTGGATGGATGAGGAATGGATGGACCACTTCCGTATGACCCACTCCCTCCTGACTCACCCTCTGCAGGTGGGAGACCAAAATGCACTTCTGCTGATGCCAGGGATGCATGTGGCCATGACGGTGTGGTGGCTGGCCAACCCAGATTCCTGTAGGAGTGTGGGGGAACAGTTCGAGGTGTGACCAGGGCCTTCCATGTTGTGTGCGACCTGCTCGTGGAGCTCCTCTTGGAGCGGATCATCCAGCTCCATGACCCAGAGGAGGTGAACCATGGCTTTGGTTCCCTCATTGCATCAGGGCCATTGACAGCACCCACATCCCCATCATATGACCCCCTCATGCTAAGATCCACTACATGAATAGAAAGCAGGCCTTCATCAACCTGCAGGCCATAGTGGATCATAGATGCCTGTTTATAGACGCGAACTCGGGCCAGTTGGGGATGAGCCACGATGTGTGTATCCTGTGTGCTGCCCCGTTCTACACACACATGTTTGATGGGGAGATCGCCCCCAACCAGTACCTCATGATAGAGGGCGTTCCCATTGCCCTGTTGTGATAGGGGACTGCACCCTCGCAGCCCGTGGCTTATGCAGGCCTATCCAGTGGCACGCAACCCAAACCACCGCCTGTTCAATGAGCACTTGTTGTCCGCACGTAGCATGGTGGAGCAGACCTTCAGGCTCCTGAAGATGCGCTAGCACCTCCTGATGAACAGGAGCCAGTTCAACCTGGACCACACCCCCATCCTTGTCCTGGCAGTGTGCATCCTGCACAATGTTTGCGAGACAGGGGGTGCTGCCCTGGACAACCCATCACTGATGCATGGGACTGGCCCCGTGCCCCTGTACCAACATGGCCAGGGCGGGGCATTCCGCCACATCTCCGAGGAGAACAGAGATGCCCTCTGCCGCTGCATAGTTGCCCAGGCAGCCAAAAACAGGGCAGCACCCAACCCACACGCAAGTCCATGATCCTGTGCACCCCTTCAATAAAGATGGGTAGTGCCCTTTAACCACAACCGTGCCTCTGTGCCATGTGTGGGCTGTGGGGGTCCCAGAAGTGGATACCGTGGGTTGACTGGTTGCATGAGCACTCCCCTCACTGTGTGCTGCATGTGCTTAGGCCCCGCGGTGTCCTGCCTGCCGCCACTCATCCGTCCCCCTGTGAAGGGTCCATGTACACCTGTTCCAGCCACCGCAACAGCCCTCACTGGGCTGGCCCTCGGCCCCGTCAGCCAGCCAGGCACTGTACAGTACCCTCACCCTGCCAGAGTCCCCTCCAAGCTCCACCCCCCGGCCACTGGGGAAGCGACAGCGAGGTATAGGTTCAGCATATTTATTGTTGGGGGATGTGTACAATGGGTGCGGGAGGTCAACGTTGGGGAGTCCATACCCCCCTCTTAGCTGCACCACCAGGGTTCACAGGCTGGTGAACCCTAGTCACAGCCAACTACTGCGATCGCCGACCGGATGTCCCACCCCCCCCTGTCATTCACTGGCCACTCCTTCCTGGCCTCTGCTGATGGTCCCTGTGAGGAGAAACAAGAATGGGGTAAGGGATCCTCTTGTGCACCTATCTCTTTCCCACGCCAGGGCCCGGGCCACTAGGGGTCCCCTGGTCACCCAGGGAGCCCCCTACTTCCCACACGAGCATTACATGTGATGTATAGAAATTCCCAATGACGAGGCCCTTGTACTGACCTGTCCATGGTATTATGTACCATGCATGATCCGGTACAGCTTCACAGAGCTGGTACGCTTGGCTCAGGCAATGGCCATTGCTCCACAGCTCCTGTGGTGCATGTGCTCCATGTGGGTTCTGTATTGTGTTCCCTACTGGGCCCGGGCCCTGTGCAGTTCCCTGTCATCCCCGTCCAGCCCCCCCGGTGTAGCGCCCCTCACCCCTGGACCCTGGGGTGCTGCGGCCTTACCAGAGGGGGTGGGGTGTCCACCATGGGAAGTAGGTTATCCTCGGGTGCATGATCCTGGGGTGGGGGGCATCACATCCCATTGGAGGGATTGGTGTTGCAGCAGGGGTGGGACCAGGAGGGGTGCAGGCTGGAAGGCCGGCTCTGCCGGCGGGTCCCATTGCCCTATCTGGGGGAGGGGGACCCTGTGGACCAGACCCCAGTTGAACTGCTGCTGGGGGAACCGCGGGTGTCTGAGGTGCAGGGGGGGCACCTGCACCAGTGAGTGGCTGCCATGGTGTTGTTCGGCTGCCAATCTTCCTTCCATGGCATGGCGGGGCCTGTCGCGCTGGGGCCACGCCGCAGGGCCTCCATCACCTCCCCCATGAGGTTCACGTGCTGTGCGGCCTGACCCTCCAGCCCATCACAGGCACACCGCTGCTCATGTTGGAGGGCGGCAGCCTGACACCTGTCCCATAGGTGCTCGGTGTGGGATGGGGCCATCATGGAAGCCAGAATCTCCCGGTCCCTTTCCCCCTCCCCTCTGATGAGATCGCTTGTGAGCGCTAGCTCCCGGGAGTGCACCACGGATAACCATTGTGATTCCTCCAGCAGCTCTTTGCTGAGGTCCTCCCTCCAACGCTGGTTCCTGGCCCACATCTCCCGGTTCCGCTCCACGCTGCCGGCAGCCGCACCTTTTGCATGAGCGGGTGTCCGGTCTGTGAATGAGAGGTTGCACAACATGTTACTGCATCTGGCCAATGTGTCCCGCTGCCTGCTACCACATGACCCAGGGTGTCCAAATGGAAGCTCCTACAGTCTGGCAGCTCCCCTCTGCCCTCCCCTGTGGGACTTCATTGCCCTGCCTTCTTGTGGGATCAGCGCCCGGCTGTGGATTGCCGCAGGTGGAGCCCATGTCCATCATGTGTCCCATGGGGGCCGCTGTGGGCCCACCAGTCTCTCCCTCCTGCCCCCACCACCCCAGCCCCAGTTAGACCCTGTCGGTTGTGGTCACATGTCTCCTGGTGCCCACCTCCCCACCCTACACCTCCACCCACCTCCACACCCTGCCCCACCCAGGGCCAGTGTGCCCTGACATGGATGTGTGCCTCACCTGGTAAAGGGGGTGCCGCCGGCCCTGCCTCATCCACCTCCTCATCCACGACCTCCACCTCGTACACCTCCAGACTGCCTTGTGCTGCAATGGAATGGGGGCCATTATTGTTTACCAGCACCCAGGTCCTGGCCGCTCCACTTCTGTCCAGGGCTCCCCCACCCCGGGCCCCGCTGGGGCGATCGTACCTGGATCCTGTTCCTCTGCTTCCTGGGGGCCATCCTGGGTCTCTGCTTGCTCCGCATGTGCCCCCTGTCCCTGTGTCCAGTTTACCTGTGGGTTCTGTGGGCGTGTGCAGAGTGTGGTGGTTCTGTGCTCGGATCCTCGGGGTGCCTCCTCCCACTGTGGGAGGGGGCTGTCACCTCCCGCTTCCTGAATGGCCTCTCTAGGGGCATCACCCCCCCTGCTCCATTGCGTCAGTTGGGGGGGGTTGTGTGTTGGCTCTGCGCCTGCCCGTGGCAAAGGCACTGCTGTGTGTGCGGGAGACCACGATGTCCCCGTCCATGCAGAGGACCCTGTCCAGGTCCTCCTGGAACTCGGCTGTGCACATGGCCCAGGCGGACTTGAGATTGTTGTCCTTGATATGTTTATATCCGGACCTCAAGTCCTTTGCCTTCTGCATACACTGGGTGACATCCCTATTGTACCCCTGCCACTGTACCTCCTGGGCGATGGCTTCATAGACCTGTCTGGTCTTGTAGCTGCACACCAGGTCGTGCTGGACTCTTTCAGACCCCCCCACATGTATAAAGTCCCTGATCTCCTACCTGGACCAGGAATTCCCCTTTTGGGACCTGCAGAGGGGCTTGGCGGCATGGGACCCACCCTATGGCTGTGGTAGCCATGGAGATGGTTGTATTCTGTTGGGGGTGGTGCATTAGGGGTTACTCCAGGTCCTGTTGCCCCCCTCCATGCCACCATGGGGCCTGCCCTCCCCTCCCCTCTCCCACTTGGGGTGCCCTTTGGTTCACCTGACTGTCCGGAGGGCCATCCTCAGCTGTCATCCCAGTGATGCGGTGGTCCGTTGTCTGGGTGCTGTCCTGAGGGGATGGGGGAACAGGTTATGTGGCAGCCACCTGCCCTGTGTTCCCTGGACTGCGGTGCCGGGGCTGGGGCACAGCCCTCCTTTCCTGGTTGGAGGGATGTTCCCTCACGCTCACTTCGCTATCGCTGCTGCTCCTCTGGCTGTGCCCCTGGGATGTGCTGGGCTGGGGCTCCTCGGTCTGGGAGGGTGTCAGTGTGGGCCCTCTGTACTGTGCCAGGAGACATGCATTGTGTTATGGCTTGGGACGTTCCCCCCTTTCCCCCCCATCAGGGTACCCCCCCTTGTACCTCCCATCCTGCCCTCCCCGTACCAGAAGCCCAGGACCTCCTCTTCTGCCTTCTGTCTGGGACACCCCCCTGCAGTGCTTTGGCAGGGCTTTCCCTGCCCCCCGGGCGCTCCAGGGACCCCGTGCTCATCCGGCCCCTTTCTGCACATGGGGCGTCGTTGGCTCCCTTGGCCTTGTCATTGGCCTTCCTGGACATCATTGTGGGAGCCCGCACCCATGTGCCATGATTCCGCCCTCCTTTACGGGCTCTCAGCCGGACATCTGGTGTCCCCCCATGGGCGTGTCTGTGTGGGGGCACATGCGTGACCCATGGCACCAGCGCAGTGGGGCTCCGCTGTTCTGGTCAACGTGGGTGTGGGTGCTTTAGATTTTATATGGATGCTCAGGTGTTGAACACCCAACTCCACCCATGAAGGGTGCCGGCTCCCTCCCGGCTGCTCCATGGGTGTTGGTGGGTGGGTCCAGCACACGTGCCCACCCACTCATGGACTTTTACATGGATGCTCACCCACCCATCCGATGGGTGTTTCTGGGTGTTCGTGGGTGGGTGGAGTCCATGTAAAAGTGACCCATGTTGCAGGGCTACATTGTTGCCCTGTACCATGTATAATAAAATGTAACACCCATTTTATTGGTGTTAGAGTGTCTGTGTAAGAAGGGCCTATATGAGAAATTATAGCAGTTATTTCCTTGGAAGATATGTTGCTATAACCAAAAAATAAAATAAAAGTCCAATAAGAGTAAGGTATCAACCTCAAACAAGATAATCCATGGGGAACTTAAATCCCCTTCTTGTGACTTTCGCTTTCAGGGCAAAGAGGGCAAGATTTTTGAGGATAACCTCATCCTTCTGGAGAAACAGCCAAATAAGTTTCTCTTGATGGGAGAAATGTGAATTCTTAAGATAGTCATAGTCAAGTGGCAGGAATGCTTCCCTTATTTGATGGAAATAAGGACACTAAACACATAGTGGCTGATGTCTTCCACAACACCAGCTCCACACAAACAAAATTGAAATTCCCTGGGGATCTGGACTCTCCTACCCTCCAAAATAGCTGAGGGCATATGTTCAGTATGTAATCTGCACAATACAGCTGCCAGGATGCAATAAATTTCCATTAAAAGATTTTTTTTTAATCCCAAAAGACTAACTTCCACAGACTATAGAGAGGTGCAATGCTCCTAGATAGAATATCAGCAAAATCATTTTGCCTTGAAATATCGAAGAGCCTCTGAGCCCCACCTAGGTCTACTTTAGATGACCCTGGAAGTTTTCCTGGTCTGCAGTCCACCCGTGCGACATGCTTCCACCCACCATAGCATAGAGTTTTGGCCACTCAGCTGACAGTGTAGGCTGGCAGCCGCAACTCCATGGTGCAATGGCCGGCCGGCTGGCCTTGGAGCTGCAGTGTTGATCTACCCAACAGATGGACAGCAGCTCCATTTCTGGACGGTACCCTGGGTTTGGCCGACATTCCCCAGGATGTTCTGGAGTGCCACCGGCAGGGCTGCCCCAGAGCAGGTACAACCTGTTCTGCTTGCACATCTGGCAGGGAGCCTTTACACGAACCAGCCAATCCAGGGGTGAAGCAGGCTGGCATGGGCAGAACCAGAGCTGACATGCATCTAAAACCACGCAGTGTCAAAAGAAGCAAAACAAAATACTGGCTGCCTTTTGACACTTTGTATCACATTTGACATATATTACATGTGCAAGTAACAGTATACGCAGGATTCTGCATATGTGATACATGTGTCATTGGACCTCCAGGTAACAGATAAACCCTCAGTATTTTATGATCTTTTTAATAGAAGTTGCTTAGATGCATTCTGCACTGGCAATATTATAATTTGTGACGGTTTGGAATTTATGTTTTAAGTTTAATTTAGCAACTTTCCCAATGCTGGATCTTGAGACATTACTGTACAATCTGATTTAAATGGGAATTAGGCTTTTACAAGACACTGAGGAGAGATTTTAGACTCATGCTAATTGAGCTCTTTGAGCCCTCATTAACATATGCCTGTGCAGTCCAGCTCTTCTAACAGTGATAAAATGTTGAAAATGGTGACATTTAATAAAAAGCATAGTGGGAGCATTAAACTAGTTTTAATGTTTTTATCATATTTTTGAGACTGTCCTGATGGGATTAACATTTGGAATAATTCAACAGCCCATCCTATCAGGCCTCCTCAAGCAGAACTTCATTTACTTGGAATAATAAGTGGCTCCTTGGTGAACAAAGGTCACAAGTTCCTTCTCACTAAGAATTAAAGCAAGACTTTCCCAGTGAGGGGTCAGAACATCACATTGCTAAATGTGGTTCCAACATGACTGGATCTCATACCTCCAACTCTCCTGCATTTGGGGCACTACCCTATTTTTACAGGCAAATGCCTGTGCCCTGGTTTTGGAGACAATGGCTGGAAAAGCACCGGCACACATTGCATGTCCCAGTATCCAGTGCTTAATTTGTAAAAAAATAAATAAAAAGAATTGCTGTGGCCCAAACCTGCCCCAGAAGCAATGCCTCCCAGACCAAAGCTTGGAAAATAACCCTGTTCTCCAGCTAGCAACCCAACCACCGGACTAACCCACCTCCTTACAGCTGAATATAAAACAGAAGTTCTTGTGATAGAGGGTGGAAACAGACATGACGCTAACCACCCTTTAACCACCCTTGGTGGTTATTTATGCATGTTGCAGGGCTGTATTGGTGCCCTATGCAGCCCTGCAACATGCATAAATAACCACCAAGAGTGGTTAAAGGATGGTTAGCGTCATGTTTGTTTTCACCCTTAATCTATATGATGACCAATACAGGGAGTGGGGTGGAGTATTAAAATAATTAACAAAAGTTAAATAAACCATCCAGGTTTTGGTGTGTGTGTTTGTTTGTTTGTTTGTTTGTTTTCAACTCCAAAATGGCTAATATGGGCCTTTTCCTAGTCTTTTACACTTTGGGGTGAACACTCCTCCTGAGAACATTTCCCGGGGCTCAGTCCCTGCTTGAATTTAATTGCCAGGACTGAACCTTGGCAAGCCTCCCTTCGCAAAATAAGCCGTGCTAATGTCCATTGCCAGTGTCTGTACATGGGCACTGACACTATTCTTCTGTGCAGCTGAGTCACCATCGCTGCTGGAGTCTATGCTCCCTGCCTGAGCTGTTCCCTGCACAACTGGGCTGCCATTGATGGAGATGGCCCTATACTGGATCCTGACTTTCTGTGCAGCCCACCTGCCATTGATGGCTTTGCTCCCGCACAGCTAACCCTGTAATTGTCCCTTTGCACCCTCTGCGCACCGCCAATCTGCCATCGACAGAATCAGTCCCCCATTGGAGCGTACCCTGAAATCACTCTCTCTTGCACAGCCAGGCCGGTAGAGGCCTCCCACTCTACCAGAAATGCGTACATGAATCTGAGAGGGTGCGTGCTTGTGAATGTGTACATGGATTAGGGATCGGACTCTGGGCAAAATTTCGGTTTTGGTCAATTTCGGTTTCGGTTCTCATGAATTTCAGTTTCGGTACTATCGGATCTTTTGCATTAATTTTTGTACCAGATTTTTAACATTGTGGTTTTTCAGTGGGTGACAAACTGCAATGTTAAAAATCCGGTATGAAAATCAATGCAAAAGATCCAAAATGGCCATTTCCGGGTACTTTTGGTTTTATCCGAAACTGAAATTCCCATCCCTACCATGGATGCATGTGAATGAGTGCATGTTACTGTATGAAAGAGTGAATGATGTTAGGGAGTATGGGCTCATATGTGTGTGTGCATGGGGACGGGGCTTATGTTCTTCTAGGACTAATAAAATGGTTGGAGATATAGGATCTCCATAACTAGGATATGTACATTTCCAAAGCTTGGGGTCACCATGATGATTTTCTTTGTGTCTCTGGGATCATGGCCTGAAAAATACCCTCTAATATTTAAATTCTTATGGGAGTTGGGAGCCCAATTTCCTTTGTTTTATTTGAAAATTTATCCTAAGTCCTTGTTGCAGGAACAGTCTTGCCTTGGGTAAGTGTTGTCAGGGTTAGCCCCTTTGAAGTCACACACTCTTGGGGAATTTCACTCCAGTTTCTTTTATTCTAAGCAAACATATAATTCTCCACCATACACATAGGGTGCTATCCTCTGGCCGGTGGATATTGCACCTACGCAAGGCACACAGTCAAAATGCCCATGCTCAGGTGTGAATGCACCCAGCGCACAGCAAACAACGTGGGGCAAAGTTGCAACCCAGGCTGTTGCGACCACTGTGCCCACACGTCAAGGGTATGGAGGAGGAACTGTGCCTGCTCCATCCCTCAGGCCACAGGATGTGTGGGCTCAGGGAGATCATACTGACCTGGGTCACACCTTTGTCCTGTGTGGTTTTCTGTGTGCATGGCATGGCATGCATGCCTGAGTGCCTGCCTTCTGGCCAAGGACTGCACCTGCAGCCGGCATATGCCAGCCAGAGGATTGCACTCTTTGTCTCTAATCACCTCCAAAGTCAACCTCAGTCCTCTGGCTTTAAAGTTCTTTCCCAAGCACGCATTTACCTTCTGCCTCTACTCACGCAATGTCTCTTTTAACCTTCTGGATCAGGTTTCCAGTTTCCCAGCCTTTACCTTGCTGCTGGGAAGTCTGTTCACAAGGAACTCTCTCCCAATTCCTCTTGGCTCTACAGGTCTTTTGCTCCTTTCAAGTTCTCTGCTCAGCTTATCTACTATCTACTATCTGGATGGCCTGGGCAGGGCATGCCCAGTTCAGCTGTGTCCACTCAGGAGCTCGTCACTGCAATCCAAAATGACTGAAGCCCTGCTAGCCCCTGCTCCTCAGCTATTATCTTTAAAGGCCTAGAAGCACTCAGAGTCTCTACCCTGTTACAGTCTGCAATCCAGCAAAGCATTTGTCATGGAAATTTTCTTTAAAAGTAAAGTTGGTCATGGCAGGAATGAGAAAAAGTTGTGGAAAACTCATGGGTAATATTTTAAACTTTTTAAATTCAATATTGTATTTTGTAATCCCGCTCTTAGATTGTAGACACAGGGATTAGATTGTAACCCACCCCGCCCCCCAAGCACAGATTGTAACTCACCCAGCACAGAATAGAAGAAGGAGGAAAACATCCCCCCACCCCTTAGATTATAAACCCAGGGATTGTAAAGCTCTTTGAAAGCCCCAGGCTTAGATTGTAAACCCAAGCAGGGGATAAACGCAGAGGAAATGCTGCCGTCTCCACCTGGGCACCTCTTGAAGCTCTGACAACAGTAATGTTCTCTGCTTCTAATCCCACCGCCACACCAATCTGTGCCGCCACTTGACCATGCCCAAAGCTCTACTCTCCACAAAAAACAACACTGAGGAGGGGTTTGGAGCTCCAAGGAGAGGCCGTGGCTTTCCCTGGTGGTGCCCAGCGTGTTATTCTTGCTGGCTTCTTGCCATGCCGCCATGTCTCCACAGCCAGGGAGGGGTTCGGAGCTCCAGGGAGACACCGTGGATCTTCTTAGCATCCTTGAGCTTGTTCTTCTCACCAGCTTTTTGCTGGCTCTGCTCTTCAGTTTGGGGGAAATCTTGAAAAACCTGGGGAAATCGCGGAAGTCATGGGAAGATCTCAAAAGTCATGGGGGGGGGGGGGCAAAAGTCACTACAAATGTGACTTATGTGACTTTTGTCACCACCATGACAAATTCTTAGCCCTAATTATAGCAAATGCTTACTTCAGGCACCTGAATAGCTGCATTAAGCAAATGGATTACCATGTTTAAAATTCGGCACATGCTTAAGAACTTTCCTGAATGACTATTTCAAATAGTTTATTTTATTTATTTAAAATTTTATTCCTCTCTTCCCTAAAAAAAGGTTCAGTTGGGAAGGTATTTGAGGCAACCAAGTCCCCATCCTGAAAACACCATTCATTTGTAAGTTCAATTCAAAGAAGTAGAGTTTAAGGCATATAAGTGTTGTCAGTATTATAACACTATGCTCCTTCATATAGTAGAGGACTATACTCAGATGTATCGTATTCCCCCCCTTCCCACAACTCTTAGGCCGCTTTTAGACGAGCGGCGGTCCGTTTCGCGTCAGCGGCGTGCATATTTTGAAACTTCCACCTGGTCTAATTAGACAAGACGGAAGTGGCTTAATATGCGCATATTACGGCGGAGGCGCATTTTTTAAGTGCGCGAATTAAATACCTCGATTATGAGGTATTTAATTCACGCACTTAAAAAATGTGCCTCCGCCGTAATATGCACATATTAAGCCACTTCCGTCTTGTCTAATTAGACCAGGTGGAAGTTTCAAAATATGC
>QEPC01004409.1:433892-444609 GCA_003113815.1 Sphenodon punctatus | reverse complement strand
AGTGAGTTTACTGTGATTCAGCTTTAGGGTTTGTTGGAGTTATTCATAGCATTTAGAAATTTAGAATACATTTATTAGTTAGGTAGTTAGTTAGTTATTAGTGTAGATATAGAGATATAAATATTTGATAAAAAAATTCAATAAAATTTTTTTAAAAAATTAAAAATTAAAAAACATTGTTTTTTTCCGGCCGAACGGCCGAACGCAAACGCGCGAACCACCCGAACACCGAAAGACCGAACACAAACGCACAACCCGATGGCGAACGAACCGAATGGCCGAACACGAACGTATGACCTGCCCGAACAACCGAACATGAACGGCCGAACACGAACGGCCGAACCGAACGGGCGAACACGAATGCGAGGTACGACCGAACACGAACACACGGACCGAACGCGGCCAAACCGAACGGCCGAACACGAACACACGAACTGATCGCGGCCAAACCGAACGGCCGAACACGAACCGCGATCTGTTCGCCCATCCCTAGCAATTAAGGCAGGCTGGCAGGCAGATTAATCCCTTTGCATGTCCCAAAATGTGTGAGGGGATTAAGCACAATTGTTAAACTTTGTTTTCCAGATTTACTTTTTGGAAGCCAAGGCACATTACACACAGTGTATCATCCAACCATACCCTTTCACATATTAAAAAGAAAAGTGAAGCAAAGATTATTATTATTTTTTTGCATACTAATCATATTGTGTGACTGTAGCTTAAATTTTTTATATCTGTCCTGGGTCACTCATGTCTTGCGGGAAGCAGTCTCCAGAATACAAGGGGCATTTTCAGACATAAAAAATGTCGGGTGTCAAACCCCCTAAGCACGTGTCTGGTTGTTGTGTGTAAGCACCACTACACATTCCTGTGAGGCCACCGGGGAGGATGGGGAGACACAGGAATATGCTGCCAGCTGGCCAGGCCACCGGGGAGGATGGGGAGACACAGGAATATGCTGCCAGCTGGCCCCACCCTCATGCTTCCCCTAGTGCCTGCCCCACCCCATGTCATGACAGGCAGCCATGATGGCCAATGACAGCTGCCATAGCATCCAGCCACGGTGGACCTAATCCAGGTTGGGACACTGGGTCATACCACACGTGGCCAGTTTTGCCCTGATTAGCCAGAGACTAGACCGGATTGTGACCTTGGACTAATCCAGGGGTCAGAGCCCGGGGTAGCCTCTGACATGGCCCGAGGCAATCTTGGGTAACATCTGGTGGGCCCTCAACAGACTCATGGGCCAAAGTGTGAAAACCCAGGCCACAACGGTCCACCACCTCGTCTGTTTTTACCCACTGATGAGAGATTTGAACCAGCTTCTAATAAACATCCAAGATAGATCAAAGAACAAGTTCCCTTTGAATACACCAAGACTAGAAAGAAACCAGTTATGTATTGTTTGAGACTTTGATTTCTGGTATCACAGCCTGTATTAAGTGTGCAGTACAAAGTGTATTTGCACAAACAGACATAATACACAAATATGTCTTAAGTGTCCAAATGAGTGTTTGGTGTTACGACTGGTAACTCACTAAGGAAGTAGTCAGAGGGAGCTGAAAGGGAAAAGTATACAAGATAACAAAAAAAAACCAAAAACTGATGGTCACATTGCAGAGTTCGAAGGGTTAGAGGAATTAATAAAATGGTAAAGGTATCAATGTATTAAGTGCTTCACCATCAGAGGCAGATTGATCGGTGCACCTCTGCGAACATGCACACACCAAGGTCAGAGCCTGAATATTTCAATTAAGTGAAACCAGACACTACATTTATTTATTTTATTTTTATTTATTTAAATTTTTATCCCACACTTCCTTCAAAAGACTCAGGGCAGCTTACAATATCTATCTATCTGTCTATCTATCTATCTATCTATCTATCTATCTATCTATCTATCTATCTGTCTATCTATCTATCTATCTATCTATCTGAGAAATAAAAAACCTACGGTTTTACAAACTTAGTTAAGGCAGATTCATACCAAGCAAACTTTAACAAATCTAGAAATTGTGTGTTAAGACTCCCGCCTTAACTTCTACACCATGTAAGCAGTAAAGATGGTGTATGGCTTAGCATACTGTGCTCGCTTACAACTTAGGCTCCATGCACCCACACTTTGCCTTGGTCTTTCAGCTCCAATCCTCTTCCTTTGCAGGTTGGGGGCAACACTAAAGCTGAGCAGGATACATGTTGACATTAAATGCATGGAAAGGCCAATGGAAAAAATGGAGGAAACATTAATGCTAGTTTGGAATTAAATTATATCTCATTAACTGTTTCTGAAATAATACAATGGAGATGCATCTTGGGGAGTGTGTGGGGGAAGATGTGGAATAACAAAGGCAGCTGGGAGAGATGGTNGGGGGAAGATGATGTGGAATAACAAAGGCAGCAGGGAGAGATGGTGGAATGACAGGGAGGAGGCTATAAGGATGAAGTACAGCAGGAAGGAACTTGGCGGAATAATAGGAAGAATGTCATAAGAAATTGGTAGAATGTTGAGTTTTTTGGTGATGTAAATGATTGGTAGGAGTGATAGGAGACCATGCGGAACACAACCATCGTGCTATTAAGCACCATAGCTCCGTCCTTGTTGTTCTAGTCTCTATTGCCTCATTGTGCTTTACACCTCCTCTCCTAGGTGGTGTTTTCTCCTTTTTGGGGGGGGGGGTCATCTCACACACTCTGTCGCGCATTCTCTATTAGACATTATCGTCATTATAGTGGTCAGGAATCTTGCAATTTTTGGGGAGGTGAGTGAAGTTTATTGGGTAGTCCAAACCTCTGGGTTGTGTGTTATGGGGTTGGAAGCTAGTAGATTAGACTGGGGGTGGTGTGGGGGGTGGAAGCTGAAGTCAGAAGTTTTCTATCTTCTAAGAGTGAAGTGGTGGTTAGTGGGTCACAGTGAGTGCGGGCAAATAAGTAGTAGGTTAGAGTAGGTGGGGATTCCAAATAAAAGGAATTTAAATGTAAGGACATCATTAGTCCATGTAGTTGTTTGATGGTGGCATATTTACAGGCTGTTAATCACCTGTGCAATGGGGAGATGTATTTGATCGAGTGCCACAGACTGGAGATCTGGAATGTAAATGAAAAAGAAATTCTTGTCACATTGGAAGTAGAGTACCGATGTAATACTGGACAGGGAGGAGCGTGCCATCCTAGCTTTAGTGTTGCCCCCAACCTGCAAAGAAAGAGGACTGGAGCTGAAAGACCAAGGCAAAGTGTGGGTGCATGGAGCCTAAGTTGTAAGCGAGCACAGTATGCGAAGCCATACAACATGTTTACTGCTTACATGGTGTGGAAGTTAAGGCAGGAGCCTTAACACACAATTTCTAGGTTTGTTAAAGTTTGCTTGGTATGAATCTGCCTTAACTAACTTTGTAAAACCATAGGTTTTTTATTTCTCTAATTTCTTTGGGTTTTTTAAAAACACAATGCAAACATGTGACAGTGATTTCTGATAGTATATAGATGGGAAAAGATTATAGTAGATGTATACATGATGGGCAGGGGATTAGCATTGGAGGGGAAGGTGCAGCCTAGTGAGAGCGGTGAGAGAGACTCCTGCTTACACCCGATCGCCTCCTCCCCTGGCTGACCATGACCTCATGGTTCTGGCAGGGGGAGAGAGCCCTGGTCTCCACAGACAGTCCCGGTGGGTGGTCCCCTCCCAATTAGAGCCTCGTGGGGATCATCCTCCGTCCAAGGAGAAGGGAGGAAGGACTCACTGAGCCGGCCAAGGAGGGCAGGAGAGAGTGACTGATAGTAGGCGAGGCTTGCACCGCGAGCGAGGCAGAGACTCAGAGCAGCAGCACCAGTGTGAGGAGGAGCCCCCGCAGCCTTCCCGCAACCCATGGCTCCTAATGGGGGGGAGAGCAGAATGGTCCCCCCCCCCCCGTGGTGCTGCTTGAGTCAGCCGGTGCCTCTTAGGGAAGCTGCTCCCCCCGCTGCTCCATTCAGTCCCAGTTTGAGCTCGCTTTAGGGAGAGAGTGAGCTGAGGTTTACCTGCTGTTGCAAGACCCAGCCATGGACTTACCCCTGCCCTGTATTGATGCCCCTCGCTCCCTCCCTGAGGAGGCTGCAGGGCCCCCACTCCAGTCACTCACTCGCTATTTCCCTGCAGCACCTCCAGGTTGGGGGGGGGCTTGAACACCCATGGGTTGTCTCAGACACTGCCTCCTGCTGGCTGAGCTCATCCTGGGTACAAACTGTCGGTTGGGAAGCGCTGAAGGCAACCGCTGCTGTCCGCACACCTGCTGCTGCTCCTCAGCCCTGCAGACTGTGCTGAGACTGAGTCAGTGTCATGTCAATTACACAGTGCCCTGCTTACTGGTTCTTGGCTCTGCTCCTCTCCCCTCTCTGGGCCCAAGATCCAGGGAGCAGGGAGCTGTGTAACTGACATGACAGTGACTAGCCTAGTTACTGTCATGTCAGTTACACAGTGCCCCTCTTCCCAGCTCTGCTCCTCTCCCCTCTCCAGGACCCGAGAGCCAGGGAAGCAGGGAGATGTGTAACTGACATGACACTGACTAGCCTAGTCACTGTCATGTCAGTTACACAGTCCTGGAAAAACACACTCAGGCAGCGCGAGCAGCCAGAAGGGGCAGATTTGTGCCGCCCCTTTTGCACATGCATGAGCTAAGTCCCGTAAAAGCACACACACACACATGTAATGCCCCCTCAGCTACCCCCTTGTCTCTATGTCTCCTGGGGAGGGGTCCAAGGAATAGAGTGCCTGGGTTCATGGGCTTGCTCTCATGATTTGGTGCAAAACTGCAGTGCCTCCATCCAGGGTGCATACAGGACTATGGGGATCCTGATGAGGAAAGGGGCGGGCTACTCCCCCTCCCCCCCGCATTGCCCAGGGTCCTGTGGTGGGAATGTCTAGGACTAGCTCAGAGATACACACACACACACACCCATTGAAACACACACAAGTGAGACAGGCTAACAAGTTAAACAACAGGTTTATTCTAAACAGCAAATAAGCCTTGCAAGGCAGGTTAAAAATGCTTCAAATTCCCCTGTTCCCCCAACAGATTCTCTGGGGACCCCATACTCCCTCTCCCCAATAGTGTTGGGCTGGGCCAGTTAGCGCGCAGGCTGAGGCTTCTAGGAGCTTCCTGCCAGGGTAATAGTAATAGGGTCATGGGATAATGTGAACCCTCAGGCGGGTGAGCTTTCCCTCTGCTGACCTGGTTGAAACTGGGCTGAATGCCCCACTGGCCGCCCTACCAGCCGACCTCCCACACCATCCCCCTGGTACCTGGGGTTTTGAATCCTCAGACTTCCATCCTTCCCTCTGGTCCCCCATCAGTCGGGCTGCTGACCGAGTAGCCTCTCCATGGGTTTCTGTCAGTAAGCTGGCAGCTCATTGGAGTCTTCACACTTCCCTCACTGGTAGCTTCGGTGAGGGCTCAGGTCTCTTCTGACTGCCCCAGGTTCCTTGGCAGCTCCAATTCCCCATATCTCTCTCTGGCCTTGCTCCCCTTCAGGCAGCCTCTGATCGCAACTCTGTTTTGTGCTGCTGATTTAGCACACCTGTTTCTTCTGCCAGGCCTTCTCAGCCTCTCCTCAGGCAGCCATATTGTTTCCTTTTCTTCTACCCCCCCCCCCCCCCCCCGCAACTCACTCAGTTGTTCTCTTCTGCCCCCAAGTGGCAGTCTCAGCGCTTGGTAGTCCCCAAAGGTGGGGGGAGCTACACACACATAAATGAAACATAAAATAAATAAAATAAACATCTTCCACTACTCCATTTCACAATGTGAAATGAGAAGCACATACCCCTGCCATTTCCTGACTTGTATGTGACCAGATTCTCGTTTACTAAGAAGATCAAAGAGAAAACCCTGTCAACATTGGTTGCAAGCCAGAGAAAATTGCCCCGAAAACTCCCATTGAAATCAATGGAACTCTCAGTGAAGAACATTAGCTCCGCCTTAGCTAATGGAGCCACTAGTGTGGCTCCTTTATCTATCTATCTATCTATCTATCTATCTATCTATCTATCTATCTATCTATCTATCTATCTATCTATCTATCTATCTATCTATCAACATAACATGTATAAACACATAAAAATATAAAAGATAAAAACATTAACATACAAACAACTCCCCCAAATTCCCCCAACCCACCCAGATCCCCTACAAAATCCACCCAATACCACCTCCCTATTCCCCACATCCAATCCACGCCTCACATCCCTACCCCAAACCAAACCACCAACACCCCATCCCCTAATCCCTGTCTACAAAATACCTTTGCAACCCAAAGAGTCTTACACTGCCTCCAGAAGATGCTCAGGCTTGGGCTTAAATGAACCTCTGTGGGAAGAGAGCTCCACAGCACCGGGTCAGCAACCAAAAACACCTCCATGCAAGCCCTTGTCGTATGAATAAGACTAACAGATGGTACTCACAGGGAGACACTCCCAGCCGATTGCAGTCTTTCAGGTATGTGGGGCCCAGACCATTTAGGGCTTTAGCATAGTGATGGCACTTGATCCCAAACCTCTGAATGACCTCACCCAGCGGTCTCATATACACATTGAACAAGAGAGGGGATAGAACAGACCCTGCAGGACCCCACATGAGAGGTCCCAAGAGGACAATGAGCAATTGCCCATCACCACTCTCTGGGATCTCTCTGACAAGGAGAGGAACCACTCAAGACCAGTCCCACAAACCCTCACTAGATCCCACAATCGTGTCAACAACACCTTATGATCAACAGTATCAAGGGCTACCAAAAGACCTAAAAAGATCAATAGGAATTCCCCATCAATAACCAGGTACAGCTCATTGACCAAGGCCAAAAGTGCAGTCTCCTTGCCATACCCAGAATGAAAGCCTGACTGAAATGGGTCCAGGAATATGATGGAATCAAGGTGAGCTTTAAGCTGTCAGCCTAATCCGACAATAACCTTCCCTAAAAGGGGAAGACTAGAGAAAGTCTGATAGCTGGCTGGAGAGTAAGCATCCAAAAATGGCTTCTTAAGAGGGTCCAGACAACTGCAGTTTTAAGAGCATCTGAGATCCTATCCTGCCAAAAGGAGGCACTGACCGTCCCAACCAGCAAAAGCCCCAATGTCTCTCAGCTGGTTTTCACCAGCCAGGATAGGCTTTAATTCCCAAGTGGTTGCCCTCACTGACCCCAAGCACTTCCCCCATATCAGCAGGTGATACCAATTGAAGCTGATCCAAATTAACAGGACAAGACCGAGCTTCCATATCCCCAAATTCTGGGTATGCAGATAATATGGCAGCTCCCAAGTCATGATGAGTAGGAGCAATTTAATCTACAAAGTAGTTAATAAAAATGTCACATCTGCACTCTAACTGCCTACCCTCCTGCTTCAGCCACCTCAGCTCCTGCATAAACCAGGGGAACCTGTGCTTCCACAGCAATGGAAGCAGATACCTGGGTGCAACCATGTCGATGGTCATAGTCAAGATGTCATTCCACAAGGTGACCAGGTCATTTAGAAAGTAGACGCTAAGGTCAGTAGGTAAATCCCACAAAGTATTCAGTAAACCAATCAAATCTATCAGTCTCTGGGAGTGGACCAACCTAATCGGTCCACCACCCTGATGAGGGCATAGGAAGGCCAGGATATGGGCTTTCAGAAGTTAATGATACGACCATGACAACGATGTTGAAACAACACCCCCAATAATAAGAAACTCTGTTTCCAGGTTGATGCAAAACATCTGATACAACGTGTGCCCTGTCTCCTGTGTCAGGTCAGAGATTAAATATCTGGGATAGGCCCACATTTGTTATGGCAGCCATGAACTCCTGCTCCTCCCCTGAAAGTCTAGCCTCAGACTGTATGTTGAAATCACCCAACACAGGAAGTCTGGGTGATCTCAACCCCACCTGCTTGGCTAGAGCAGTTAGGGAATCAGCTATGCAGCGGTGTGGTCAGTACAGCAAGAGGATTCCCAATCTATCCCCAGCCAAATCCAACACAAGGTGGACACACTCTATACAATATGAGTTAGGCACCAGATGCCTCCAAGTGACTACGCTGTCTATATAGATCACAGTCACTATGCTTCCCAGGCCTCTGAGCAGGGTCTAATTCTGCACAGAGTACCCAGCTGGAACAATATGGGTCAATACTGCCTCAGATACTTCATCCAGCCAGGTCTCCGTAATACATAATAAATGAAGGAGGTTAGCAAGAAACTTCTATTAGATTGCTGTAACAACTCTCCTGCACCTTCTACCTAGGTAACTGTGAGAGCCAATTTCCCTGATTAGATGGACCACTGGTCTGATTTGGTGTGGCAATTTCTAGGAGCCTGAGTAAAGACAGGCAAAGTAAAAAGAGTTCATAAAATATTTTTTTCTCAGCAATAGGTTTTACTGAATCTCAACCGCTCTAAACAAATCCAATTGCACCCAGCTATTCACAGCAGAGCTATTGTCAAGCATGGAATCAAGTTGCTCTAAGGTCTTTTCTTGAACAATCAAAAAGTTGGAAATTTAAATATATTAGTGTGCACAGTAGAATAAATTACCATTTTTTCTGCAGCAGAGAAAGTTTGGATGCAGTAAAAAAAAGGAGGCTAATTAACCCATTTATCACAAGCACCAAACAGGCCAATGATTTTTGTAATTATCAAGACAACTCAATTTTTGCTTTAGTATGCAGGCTTGTTTGCTCAACTGAATTGGAGATCATCAAAATTACTTACAATACACTAGCTACCAAAGCATGACAAAATTAGACTGTTACAACCAATTAATGGAACTTAATAAAGCTTTTAAATTATTTTTGTTTATTAACATTCCTCTGAGGTTAATGAGGTAGTCCATTTTTGGCTAGGAGGAATAATTAATTTTTTTAAAAGCAAAATGAACCAACTCTTAATGCCATTAAATTAATTTACTGCACTCTGTTTTCAAACGTTCCATCTGCAGACAGTTTTTAGATAGGTATTAATTCAAGTTATAGGAGACACTATGTTTAACATAAAATTTGAAAGATCACAGGTCACCGATAATGTAGATCAGCTTATTTGTTTAACCCTCTGATGAATTTTGGAGTAAATCGGGCCCAAAAGGCATAGTGAAAAATTCATAAAGCATTTTTTTAAGCAAACATGTACCACTTCATACTCTGTGTATTCCTCAACAATCATGGGGTAAATTGTCCTTTGTTGGCTAATTCCCCCCCACAACCCCCCGTTGTAATTTTTTTTAAAAACAAAAACAAAATGAGAATTTCAATAAATGGTATTGAGGGAAAATTGACCTCAGTTTAATGAATGGGAAAATGAAAGGACCACACACCTAAGGTACTGAGGATCATATTTACCTCAAATATTCAGTTTAACCCCCAGTCAATTGAACACCCACTACTATAATTTTGGGGATGTTGGGGTATTATGGACTCCAAGAACCTTTTGTGTTAATATTGTTTCTGTACTGCAAACGATAACTCTTGATAACATTTAAATGTTTATGTTAAACTGGAGTCATTTTCAAATCAATCAAAATTATTATTTTCCAATTGTGACTTAATTAGGGTCTACTTTACAGTGCATTTTTCAATTGTCTGGGGATTAATATGGAGTGCTGACAATATAATATGGTATATAACAAAACTGACACTCAGGGTGAAAACAAACTAGATATTAGCCTGCTCAAATCCAGGTTCGGTCTGTGCAGCCCCCACTCAGTCCTCACTCACATGTTCAGCATGTCCAGCTTAATAAACAGGCAGTCTCTGGCATGTCTTTCATGATCTTATAGGCCACCTCCACTAGCACAGGTGCAAGTGAGAGTGAAGAGAAGACCAGGAAGTAGGGATGGGTGAACAGTACACGGTTCGGAAATTTGGAGTTCAGACGGAACTCGACCAGTTCGGTTGACCAAACCGAACTTCCGAACCGAACTCAATTTTCAAACTGAACTAAACCGAATTTCCGAACTCGGTTCTGTTCACCCATCCCTATAAAATAAGACAAGCTGCTACTCTGCTTGTACCTCCCCTTTCCCCAGGTAACAACTGCCAGGGTAGGGCCCTGTGGCCAAGCGTGCAGGGGCTGTGTGTTTGGTGCTGGGAGGACTGGGACTGTGGTGATTGGAGGAAGCTGCTGCCACTCTTCTTGTCCCTCCCCTTTCCCCAGGTAACAACTGCCAGGGCAGGGCCCTGTGGGTGCCAGACGTTGACTGGGGCTGTTCGCTGGGCCGTGACGCCCGGGGGCCCCTCCGCTGGACAGACACCTATCGATTATCGTGCAGCCCATCTTCACTGTTGCTGTTGCCACCCCACTAATATTACTGCTGTTACTGCTGTTACGGGGGAAGGCTTCTATCTTGTTTTAATTTGTGGTTTTAAGGGGTTTGGGGGGGATGCAGTGGGTGTGGCTTAAGGGTGGGGCATGGGGAGTGGGTTAGGGTGGGTAGAGCCTACCCCCCTGGTGAGAGGAGGGGAATTTGCCCTTGGGGAGGGTTGGGGGGACCCCCTGTGAGAGGGGGAGTCCCAGGGAGATAGGTCTTGCCCACCGATGAGACGGCGGACATGGGTTAAGGGGACTCCCAGTGAAGGGGGAGTTCCTGTGACTTGGGTGGGAGGTTAGGGTGTGTGGGTTAGGGAGCAGGGGTAACTCCTGTGGTGACAGCACGGGGGGAGGGGAAGGGGGAGTTGGGGGGGGGAGAAATGGGGGGATGTGGGGGGGGGGAGGGGGGGGGG
>QEPC01004409.1:405729-420456 GCA_003113815.1 Sphenodon punctatus | reverse complement strand
GCAACAACACACACCAACCCACCCAAACACACAGCACAGCCAAAACCAACACAACAATCGCCAAAACACACTACACAAGCAGCCACCGAAACAAACACACACCCTCTCGCCTCACTCGCACACACGCACACGAATTTCCGGCGCGATGCCGATTTTAGTGCTTCCCGTGATCTCGCGATATTTCTGGCCGAAGGCCGAATGGCCGAACGCGAATGCGTGAACCACCCGAACACCGAACGACCGAACACGAATGCACAACCCGATGGCGAACGAACTGAACATCCGAACACGAACGCACAACCCGATCGCGAATGAACCGAACGCCCGACCACGAACGCACGACCTGCCCGAACAACCGAATACGAACGGCCAAACATGAATGCTACCGAACCGAACGGGTGAAAACGAACGCGCGATACGACCGAACGACCGAACACGAACACATGAACCGAACGCGGCCGAACCGAACAGCCGAACACAAACCGCGATCTGTTCGCCCATGCCTACCAGGAACCATGGTGGCGGCAGCTACTTCCATGCGCTCTTCCCCATTCAGCTCCTGGCCTCTTCCTGGTTCCTCCCAACAGGATCTTTCAGGGTGATGCAGCTGGATGATGTCATCTGGCTGCGCTTCTCTGGGAGGCCCTGTTGGGAGGGGCCAGGAAGAGGCCAGGAACTGAATGGAGATGAGCGCACTGGAGCAGCTGCTGCCGGCTAAGTAAATTAATTTTTTAAACCGGGGGGAGGCAAGCCCTGCAGGCTGGGGAGGGGAAGTCCTGAGAGTTTGGTAATTCCCCATCCCCCTGTGGAATCTCCTGTCCCGCGTCTCCCCAGCGCAGGCTTCAAATTCTGCGCTGGGCTAAGCGGGGCAGGAGATTCTGAGGGGGGAGGGGAATTCCGCGGGAAATCTGCGAATCGCAGACCCGCGTTTCCCTCGGGGCCCTGCATATCATGGAGAACAGAAAGTAAGTTAGTCTGTCCAAGGTCGGAGACAAGAGTGAGAGAGTGAGATTGATTATGCGGGCGGCAAAGAATTCTTCAAGGGAGGAGGGGGGTGAAATTCCAAGTCTGAGTTTGAAGCAGAGAGGGAGGGAGAGAGGGAGGGAGGGGAAGATAGAAAAATGGGTTACCTCTCCTTGCCAATTGCAAAGGGGATGGGTGATCCCCAGTGATCCTCTGATGAGTCAGGAGTGGGAGGGGGATAGATCTAGGCCTTGCATTCCCTTGGAGCAGATTTGCACAGGAGATCTGTGCATATCAATGTCCAAAAGCAACTCAACTCTACAGTGGGAAGCTCTGGTCAATTGTAGAGACCAGGTGACAAACCTGCACAGAAACTCACAATGGGTATTGGGATACTAGAAAGAAACTTCCTGTATGGGTGCCTAGGAGCCTAGGGCTAGACAAAGGTCACAATGGACATTGGATGGGATCATTTCAGATGGGAATAAGGGTGGTTTTAGGTCATCGCAATTCTGAAGGGATGCAAATGTCAGGCTGCATGGAGGGACAGGAGAATTAGGTGCATTGTTATTCCCTTATATTGAGGGGTCTTTCACTGAAAGAGTCACGGGCAGACTATTTACCAGGATACTGTGCTAGGTGGGAGGATCCTATCTCTGGGGGGTTACAAAAAAGGGGGAGATGCCTAGTATTTCAATTGTTCCCTATCTCTTAAGTACCGTCTCCTCCTGTTTCTTTCTTAGGCTGGGAGTTTTACATGAGGCTGGTCTTCTGAAGGGAATTTCTATGAGGCCAGCTTAACCTATTTTTGTTCTCCTTCCACATGGGGTCCCACTGCTTCTTTCCCCACACTCCTTCCGAGTGAGGGGATATGTATCTTTTTTGACTTGTGTAACACAGGAAGTGGACACGTGGGTGCACATTAGCCACCATCGACCCCCTCACATTCTCTGAGACCACGCCATGGGTGGGGGATGTTATTACCATGGATGGTGGCCCCATGTCTGATTAGGGCAAACATCTAATAAATGGTGTCGGTTAATGTGAGCTAATGTGGGCTAACATCTCATTTGTTAACACCCTCAGTTGCTTATTTAGAAAGATATCCTGATATGTCTGGCTTCATCTTTAGATAGTTTTATATAAATTCTTTAGCCATATTAATGTAGTGTACTTGATGGGCTGTGGTCATAAATAGCTCATAGGTTAATTGCTTTATCAACAATGTCAATCCAATTAGCATTCAATTGTTCCAATGCAGTCATGCCTAAGGACTGCAGGGAAGTTGTTTATATACTTTGTGCTTTTACACAAAGAAAGTAATGTTTCACTGCTCATCTCAGCTCCAGAGACATCCAAAAACATCGCTCTTGAAGGCTTTGGCTTTTAAATAATGCACTAAGGCTGCAAAACTGAAATAATATAAGATGTAAGCTGCACAACTTCAGGCATTAAAAACTGTACAACTGTTTGTTTTTATCAGTGGGATGGAGAAGGTTGACTGAGTAATTTTTTTGACTGGAGTTGAAATGAATGTGCCATTTTACATTTCTGAATAAAATTCAGTTAATATTTTCTGAACATGAATATCCATTAGGAAATTCATAATCTTATTTGTTCAATATATCGTTTATTAGAACATTTGAATGTAAGAACACAAGAAGTGCCATTCTGGGTCAGACTAACGGTCCATCAAGCACTGCCTCCAACAGTGGCCAATCTCGATCACTTAGGAGAAGTACCCAACAGGTCACAATGGGGCAATTCATATTCTGTTGTTCGCTTCTGTTGTTCGCTTCCAGTTCCTGACAATTAGAGGTTACATCCACAAAAACTTACTTGACTAACAGCCGTTAGTGGACCTACCCTTCAAGAACTTATCCAATCCTTTTAATACTCATCTATACTGGCCTTGACGAGATCCTCTGGCAACAAATTCCACAAGTTAATTGTGTGGAGTGAAAAAAATACTTTTATTGTTTTAAATCTGCTGCCCTTTTGTTTCAAGGAGTGTCCCCTACTTATAGTTCAACTTCTATTTGAGTGGGTAAATAACCATTCCATATTTAGCTGTTCCACACCTCTCATGATTTTATAAAGTTATATCATATCCCAACTCCGTTGTTTCTTCTCCAAACTGACAAGATCTATCAATCAAGCCTCTCCTTGTATGGCAAACATTCCATACCTTTTGTTTTCCTTCTCTGTACCTTTTCTAGTTTTACTATATCTTTTTTTGAGATTGGATAACCAAAACTGCACACAATATTCAAGGAATTATTATATTTTCAGTTTTATTCTTTATCACTTTCCGAATAATTCCTAAAATACTTTTTTGACTGCTGCTGCACACTGAGCTGAGGATTTCAATGTAGTGTCCACAATGACTCCAATTCCTTTTCCTGAGTTGTAACCCATAATTTAGAGCCCAGCATTGTGTGCATATAGTATGGAATACTTTTCCCTATGTGTATCACTTTGCACTTTTCAGAATTAAATTTCATCTACCATTTAGTTGTCCAGTAACCTTGTCTCACAAGATCCTCCTGTAATTCCTCACAGTCTGCTTGGGTTTTAACTACCTTCAGTAACCTTGGGTCATCTGAAAATTTGATCACCTCACTCATTACTCCTTTTTTCCAGATCATTAATGAATACATTAAACACACACAGTCCCAGTAGAAATCCCTGGGTCACTCAACTATTAACATCTCTCCATTGTGAAAACTGACCACTATTATTTTTTGGGTCCATGTGTGCTGAGTGGGATGGCCAACAACCGCCCATCCACGTGGGGTGAGTGGGGAGTGATTCAAATGGGAAAGGCATATCTGTGCACCCCTACCCACACATATTTGAGTCTTCCCCCACGAAGACAAGTCTGGATTTTTCTCTGATGATCCTTGTGTGGCCATGGGTGGGTGGTGCGTGGGTCATGGGAGTGCTTACCCCACACGCTGCCTTCAAATGGGCATTTGGATGTGTGTGGATGTGTGGACCTGCATAGTTGTGTCTTGTTTAAAAATGGCCACTGTCACCTATCCCATGACTATTTAATTTCATCAAGAGTCTCTCGTGAGGGACATTTTCAAAGGTTTTCTGAAAATTCAAATAAACTGTATTGACCAACTTACCCGTATCCACATACTTATTTAAACCCTCAAAAATTCCAGTAGGTTAGTGAAGCATGACTTCCCTTTGCTAACTCGATGCTGATTCTTCCCCATTAAGCCATGTTTATCAATAAACACAGTAATTCTGTTCTTAACAACAATTTTCACCAGTTTGCCTGGCAAAAACATCTGGCTCACTGGTCTGTAGTTTCCAGGATTGCATCTGGAGCACTTTTTAAATATTGTTGCGACATTTGCTACCCTTTAATCCACAGGTATAGTGGCAAATTTTAGAGATTGGTCGCAAATTACCATTAATAATGGGTTTAGAATTTCATATTTCATTTCCTTCCGAACTCTGCGGTGATTTGAATATCATCTGGTCCTGGTGATTTGCTACTATTTAATTTGTCAATTTGCTCTAGAACATCTTTCACAATCACATTGGGTAATTTCAGACATTACGTGATCACAGTCAACCACACCAAATAACAGTGGATTTGGTGTGGTGACTGTGATCACGTGAACGTCTGTGTGAGCCCTGCCAGATGGTCACCACGGTGAATTCCTGGTGGGGTTCAAAGCTAACCACAATTCTGGAGGTGAGGCTGGCCTCACCTCCAGAATCGTAGTTAGCTGGACTATGATCAGGAACAGAGGGAAGGTATCATCTGTTACATCGCCCTGGTCCTGACTGTGGCCCAGACCACAGTACGGAATTGGGCACAGTGGTCTGATTGGCCACTGCATCCGCCCATCTCCCCAAGGGCAGGCATCCTCTGGAGCACAGGGGTGAGGCCAAGTGGCCTCACATTGTGCCATGAAGCCCCTCCCCCTCCCTGATCCCCCTCAGAGATCAGGCCGGCACATCTAAAGGACGGCTGGTCTGATCACGGACCAGGATCCGAGATGGATCCCGGTCCAGGGTTCAGTGTGGCAGACCGAAAGGCCCATCATGTCTGAAATTACCCATTGATTTGTGAAAGTCCATCTGATTAATCACTGACAAAGAATAGTTCCAGAGTGGGTAACTCTTCAACTTCCTCTCCAGTGAAGACCAAAGCAAAGAATTAATTCAGCTTCTCTGCAATTGCCATATCTTCTCTGAGCTCCCCTTTCACCCTCTGCTCCCTAATGGCCTAACTATCTCTCTAGCAGGCTTCTTGCTTCTCATGTACTTGAATAATATTTTATTATTAGTTTTCATCTTCAGTAAGTTGCTCTTCAAATTCTCTCTTGGCCTGTCTTATTAAAGTTTCACTTCCAATTTGACAATGCTTATGTTCTTTGCTATTTTTCTCATTAGGACTAGCTTTCCATTTTAAAAATTATGCCTTCTTGGCTCTAATAGGTTCCTTCAACTCACCATTTAGCACTGCTGGCAGACATTTGGTCCTCTTGCTACCTTCTTTTTACTTGTCGAATACATTTAATATGGGCTTCCAAGATGGTGTTTTAAAATAGTCTTTATGTCTCTTGCAGACTTTTAGGCTGTTTTCAGAAGCTACAGGGAAGGGATAGGAACTTTTGTAATCACTGCAGCATCTTTGTAATTGCAAGGTTTAGAGCCTGCCAGAATGCACTGATCCCCTTTTAAGGCACAAGAAATCCCACCATTGTAAAGGCTACATTCGGGGACCCAGTCATGTGTGGGACTTCTCATGCCTTAAAAGAGGATTAGTGCATTCTGTTGGGCACTAACCCTCACAATTGAGTGCAGAGCCACTGAGGTGATTGCAAAAGTTCCTACCCCTGCCCTGTAGTGTCTGAAAGCAGCCTTAATACTTGCAACTATTCCTTTTAGTTTCCCTCTGACTATTGTCTTCATTTTTGGATAGTTCCATGTTTTAAAGTTAAATGTTACTGTGGTAGTTTTCTTTGGAATTCCCCCTCATATAAATATGTCAAATTTAATTATATTATGATCACTATTGCCAATCAGATCCACCACTCTTGTCCCTTGCACCAGGTCCTGCACTCCACTTAGGACTACATCCAAAGTAGCTCCTCCTCTCAGAGATTCCAGGACCAGCTATTCCAAGAAACAGTAATTTATGGCATCTAGAAATTTTACCTCTGCATCAAGTCCCAAGGAGACATTCATCTAGTCAATATAAGAGCCCTGAAGTCACCCATTATTATTGTGTTTCCAATTTAAGTAGCCTATCCAACCTTTGTTAGCATTTCATATTCCCAGTCTCACTGTCTTGGTCAGGGATTGATAGTATAGTCTCACTGTTATACACTTCCCTGTTACACATGAGGTTACTATCCATAGCAATTCTATAGTGAAATTAGCATTAGTTTTAGTTAATTTCCCATCCCATTTGTTTTAACGGGAAATTAATTTCTGGCTGCAACATCTTCATTTGTCATCCAATTTTCATGGAATTTGTAAAGATTATATACCTTATTCAGGGAATCATTCATGCCAAATCTCAGAAAGATTGGATAAAGGGTTCCAATTTTATAATTAAATTTTAATTTTGTCATTTCAGGACACATTTCCTTCGGTAACATCTTTGTTTTCCATCCTACGAGATTTGAACATAGTGTTCCCCTTTCCCAAGGAATCATCAATGTCAAAATTCCCTTTTCCTTTCCCCTTATACTGAATCAGATGGTGGATGAGTGCAGTTAGTGCACGTAAGTGCACAAGACAGTGACGCACTTCAAAAAACAGTACAGAACAATGACAATATTACACAGACAGACAAAGATTACAGACAAAGACAAAGACAATGGATAGAAGGAAAAACTTCTTGGGATTTAAATTCGGAATTAGTTTTGCTGAATCCTGACACTTTCATGTAATGTAATATATCATGTCTAAGATCCGACAATTATTGTACTAATAAGATATATTGTTTTACGTTTTGTATGTTAGTTTGTATTTTTATCTCTTTTGACAATGGTCTTCGGCCACGTCTAATTAACTTATTGATTGATTGATTGATTGATTGACAAAGACAATCAACAGTGGGAATAATGGGAAGGAAGGGATGAGACACAGAGAAACAGAGAAATAGAGGGGCCACCAGGGGGCGTGCGCTGGGAATAGCTGTGCCTGGTTAGAGCTCCAGTGAGGCCTATACCTAAAACGATTCCAGAAAGCTACAAAACTAAATCTTCCCTTCAACAAGGGGTAGTCAATGAAATCTAAACTTTGGAGGTGCAAGAGGGTGCAAAAAAAATCTTCTCAAAAGGGGAAAAAGCTGATTTCCCAGTGTCCTTCTCCTGAGGCCTGCTCGGCTGAAACTCCCACCTTGAAGGACAAAATGGCTGCTGCTGCTGAGTCAAAAATAAAAGATCTTGAGGTCAGTGTACTTAATATTGAAGCCAGAGGCACAATGCACATGTGCAGCTGATAGAAGCGCCGAGATCCCGCTCCTCCCAGTGCCAAGGCAAAAGCACACAAAACAGCGAACATTTTAAAAAATAAAATAAAAAACAAAACCAAGACCCAGGCAGGGGAGACACCGGGGCATAGGCCCAGCTAAAAAACCGGCAGAGAAGGGGCCAATAACAAGGTTCTACCAACAAAGGCAGTCAGCGGCCCCAGGACAGCAAGCATACGCGGTGAGCAATAAAATGGTGGCCGCGGCCAAGCGAAACTCCCCGGGGGACCCTGAAAGGAACCAGGCCACTATGGATATCATACTGGCTGAGATAAAGGCCTCTAGGGCAGTAGCCCTAAAAGATAAACAAGAAATCCTAGAAAAAATAAGTAAAGTAAAAGGCTCAGTGGAGGAGGGAAACAAAAAGCTAGAAAACTTAAGCAGGCGGCTGGAGGGGGCTGAGGAACGTATCTCCAGCCTAGAAGATCAGTCCCTCCACTCTGAAAGCGACCTGGCTAAAATAAAAGAATCTCTGTCTCACTTGAGGGACAAATGCGAAGACCTTGAAAACAGGTCCAGGCGCTGCAACCTGCGCATTATGGGGGTGAAGGAAGGGGCTGAGGCAGGAGGAGTACAGGAACTTTTACATCAAATATTTGCACAAAACTTCCCTGACCTGAAACACCTCCATAATGTGGAAATAGAGAGGGCACACAGAACGCTGTGCCCCAAACCGAAAGAAAGTGACCCCCCCAGAGCCATCATAGCAAAATTCTTGAAATTTAAAGATAAAGAGGCTCTTCTAGGAGCCGCGAGGAAAAAAAATCAAGGCTTGGAGTACCAGGGCAGCAAGCTCAAACTGCAGACAGACTACGCTCCTGACACAATGAGGAAACGCAGAGCCTGGTCCAAATATTTCACCGAGTTGATGGAGAGAGGGCTCAAGCCTCAACTCTGGCACCCGGCCAAACTGACCATCCTAATCAACGGCCGCAGGAAGATCTTCGAGGACCCAGCAGACCTGGAGATTTTCATCCAAGCACACAAACCTAAGCAACAGAGCACAGGCTAGAGATAGCCAGACTAACAGATGAGTGCTAAGCTTAATGTAGATAGGTCCTTTTACTTGTCTCTCTTATACATAGGTTTATTAACCTCTAAAGCTTCTTGGTTACAAATATAATGTTTAGTTATCAGATGCTTATATCATTGTACTCTAATGCGCAATTAAATGTTAACTGCCAAAAGTAACAGGGCATAGTGGAACCCCAGTCTCCACCTAGCCCGATAGAAAACAAGGTACAGAAATAGATGGAAAGGCAAAAATAAAGACAGGAAATGCTGGGGGGAAGAAGGGAACAAAAATTGCAAAAGCAAAAGGGAAACTCACATATACACAAATCCCCCCTCCGTGATAGCCGTGGCAGGGGTTTGGCGCCGCCGCCCCCCCCCCACTCCCCAGAGCGGTGAAGGACGGGGACACGGGCGGGGTTCTTCAGCCGCTAGGCCATATAGGAGGGAGGGGCCCTCATTGCGGAGCAACGGGGGCAAAACGGGGAAGCGCCTGGGACTCTCGCGAGATCAGTGAGATCCCGGGCGCCATCTTAGGCTCCCTGCTCTGGCACAGCATTCTGTGTGGCCAGAGCAGGGGCAAGGATGTGCAGCACAAGCGGGTGGCCTGGTGCAGGCCACGCGGCTTGTGTGAGAAGAGTGGACAGGGAAACCTTCGGCGCCTCAGAAGCGGGCACCCCGACGCCCCCCCCTCGTGTGAGGGAAGTCAGTAGGCCCAGTAGGGCCCAGGTAGTGAGCCACATGGGCCCATGCATAAGCGACAGCCTCAACTGGGGCTGAAATGGCCAAGCGGGCCTGCGGGGCTGGAAAAAAAGGCCAATAGGTCTGTGGTGAACGAAAAGGCCTGGCAGGGCCCCCGGCGGCCGAGAAGGCCCTATTGGGCCAGGGGGGCGGGTGGTAAGGCCTATCAAGGCCTGTTTTGGCAAATGCCCCCCGGAACCTGGGCCGGGTGAATAGGCCCGTCCGGCCCTGAGTACAAGGAAGAGACCCACCTGGGTTTGTGCACAGTGGAATTGGCCCCCTCCACCAGGGCCAGTATTGGGAGGAATAGGCCCACCAGGGCCTGTGTGCAGGTGTTTACGCCCACCAGGGCCTGTATAAGGGTGGAAAGGACTGTCTGGGCCCACGTAGAGGTGAAAGGCCTGCATGGGCCTGTGTGTAGGTGTACAGGCCCACCAGGGCCTGTGCGTAGGTGTATAGGCCCACCAGGGCCCGCGTAAGGGTGGGAAGGCCCGCCAGGGCCCGTATAGGGGTAAAAGTCCCGCCAGGGCCCGTGTAGGGGTGAAAGGCCCCCACAGGGCCTGTGTAAGGGTGAAAGGCCCACTACGGCCTGTGTTTGGAGGGCGGAAGGCCCACTAGGACCTGAGTTTGGGGGTTAAAGGCCCACTAGGACCTGAGTTTGGGGGTGAAAGGCCCACCAGAGCCCGTGTCAGGGGTGAAAGGCCCACCAGGGCCTGAGGCTGGGTGAACTGCCCAAAAGGGACCTGTGTTTGGGTGCCTAAGGGGCGGCCCAATAGGAGGTTACTTACAGAGAGCAGTGGGATAGGGAATAGAATTTTTGCCTGGTAATCCTTGGCCACAGAGGTGACCAACATGCCACCCAAAAAACAAGGGGCTAAAAAGAACCCTCCCGCCAAAGAAAACACGGGGGCCAGGAAAAAAGGGAACGGGACAGAGGGGCAAAGGAGGAAGTGGGGATAGCCAGGCTGAAGTCCTGTGAGCAATGCAGGAGCAGTTGGCTGCTTACCAGACGAGGATAGAGTACCTGGAGAGTGCCCAGGAGAGAAGGGGAGCGACTGAATTAGCCATGGAGAGCAATGCGGGCCTGGGGGATTCCGCCGGGGGTAGGGTCAATTGCCCCCCCATGGCAAGGGGATCAACCCGCATGGGGAGACACTGTGCTGTTCCATCTCGCTATAGGGATGAGGAACCTGGACCCAGCAGGAGGAGAGAGGATTCGCCGCCCATACCCCAGGCGTGGGGTGAGCCCTCGCGGGAAGGAAGACATGGGGTAGAGGACAGGTCGGAAGGGGCACGCCAGACTCCTGCTGGTTCCGGAAGCTACATCGGAGAACAGAGGTGCAGGGGAGACCCAGGACCACGGGCAGGTGAGGAGTGGGGCGACCCATGGTGGGAAGAAGGGACGGGGCAGTGTAGCCTGGAGTACTATAGGCTCCCCCACCTAGATTCTACTGTTGATAGGGATGCGCAAGAATGGGGATATGGGGGCTGGAGATGGCAAGGGGGGGTGCTAGCCCCACTGCACCCAGGCATCTGCACCGAGCTCTCTGCGAACGGTACTCGGGTGGCACGGATCGGAGTTATGCGGCAGCGGCTCATGTGTGGGGAGCCCCCCAGTGTTGTGGATGTTCAATGGCCCACCGCTGTCCGAGTAGGGAGGCGGCGCGCCCCCTGTCTGGTGGGCACGCGGATGTGTCGGCCCCCCTGGGGGAGCACCTCCTTCAGGCAACTAAGGAAAAGATATGGAGTGGTGAATATATAGACATATTCGCCCTGCTTTTCAGTGATCCGATCCTGGATCCCGATGACAAAAAGGAAAAAAAGGAAAAAGAAAAGTTTAAGAGGCTAAAAGCAGAGAGGTCGTGGTCCAATTGGACGGTGGCTTATACAATCTATATGGGAGTTACATTGATCAAATTTCCAGACCGGAGCCTGGAGATACTCAAGTACTCCGATATAGTGCGGAGGGCATTTGATACGGGGGGCCCTGGAGCGTGGCTGCGCTACGACAAGTCCTTTAGACAGAGGGCAGTCAACAACCCTAGATTGAGGTGGGACGTGCACACCCCGAACATTTGTCTAGAGTGCATCAGTGGCACCAGGTACATGCCATGGTTGGATAGCGGGCATTTCCTTACTAGACCAGGGACCACGCAGGTGGGGTCACCGACTGGCCGGGCACATCAGTCCCCAGCAGGACCGACGTGTTGGGACTTCAATGATGGGTGCCGGTGTTTTTGTGCCCAGTGCAGGTTTAAACATGCATGTACTCAGTGCGGTGTGAGCATTCTGCATCAGCATACTCCCGTTTCCAGCAATACGGAAACAGGATGCAAGGGCGGGCAAACACCTGACAGGGGTGCCCCCAGCGATGGTGGGAAAGGGCCCCAACCCCAGTTCGGCATGAGGTATTGAAGACTGCCACCCAAGATTACCCTGGTAGAGCAACTGCCCAGTACATTGTAGAAGGATTCCAACAAGGTTTCAGGATCCCAACGGTGGGCCCACGGTATCACCTGAGAGCGAGGAACTTGAAATCCGTTGTGGGGAAAGAGGAGATTGTGCAGCAAAAGATCGACAAAGAAGTGAGGGAAGGCAGGATCCAGGGCCCCTTTGAATCCTTGCCCATACCATCACTGCGGATATCCCCCCTGGGTATCATGCCAAAAAAGGCACCAGGTGAATTCCGCATGATTCACCACTTGTCCTACCACAAAGGCGAGTCGGTAAATGATGCAATACCCTTTGAACTCTGTTCGGTGCGGTATGCATCATTTGACTCGGCGGTCGAGATGGTGCGTGCCTGCGGAACATCTGCCCTCCTCGTGAAGTGTGACATCAAATTGGCATTCCGACTCCTGCCAGTACACCCCGATGACTTCGAGCTGTTGGGCATGGAGTTTGAGGGCCAATTTTACTTCGACAAGGCAATGCCCGTGGGATGTTCAATCTCATGCGCAGCCTTCAAGAAGTTTAGTACAGTATTGGAGTGGATCACGCGACGCCGTGCAAGTGGCGGGCGGATCACGCATTATCTCGACGATTTCCTCTTCGCGGGAAGGGTAGGCACCACTGAATGTGAGCAGGCAATGCTGGCATTTCAAGAGGTGGCAGAGGAGATAGGGGTACCTTTAGCGCAGGAAAAAACAGAAGGCCCAATAACTAAACTGACCTACCTGGGCATAGAGCTGGACACAAAAATTTCACTCTCCTGGCTCCTGGAAGATAAATTATGGATGCTCCGGGAAGCGGTGAGCAGTGTGGGGGGAGCAAAAAAGGTGACAGTTAGGGAATTGCAGTCACTCCTCGGCAGCCTCAATTTCACCTGCCGGGTCATTGCACCAGGCTGAGCATTTATGTCCCATCTATATGCCCTGGTGGGGAGCGACCATCCCCCGCATCACCACGTCAGGGTGACAGCGGAGATGCGGGAGGATTTGGCTACTTGGGAATCTTTCCTGGCGCAATACAATGGAGTTAGTTTCTGGCGGCAGTGACTCCTGTTGGAAGCGGAGCTCCAGATACAGTCAGACGCGGCGGGGGGGCATGGCTTTGGAGTTTACTTCAGAGGAAAGTGGTGTGCAGCCCCCTGGCAAGCAGCATGGGTGGAACAAGGGATAACCCGGGACCTGACATTCCTGGAATTTTTTCCCATCGTGGTGGCAGTGGCGTTGTGGGTCGCTGAATTTGCCAATAAGAGGGTCTTATTTTGGTGCGACAACATGGTGGTCGTCCATGTTGTCAACAAGCTGTCGTCTAAATCGCAAAGGGTCATGAGGCTGGTGCATGCCTTTGTTCTCAAGTGTTTGAGAGCAAACATTTTATTTGTTGCCAAGCACGTGCCGGGGATTGCCAATGCCATCGCCGATGTCCTTTCTCGATTTCAGGCAGACCACTTCCGCCAGCTGGCCCCAGAGGCCAACGAGAAACCTGACCCATTCCCAAGGGACATGTGGAGCCTTGGATTATAGAGCTTTACCAGGCAGTGCAGGGATCCCTTGCGCCCAGAACCAGATGGGTGTATGAGAAGGCATTCAGCGAATTCCAGGAATTCAGGTGTCAAAAAGGATGGGACACAGGTTTTCCCATAGCAGAGGGGTGCCTATTACAATACACCATGCAGTTGCGGGCTGACCGACTGGCCCCAGGCACAATTGCAGGGAAAATATCAGCCATCACATTTACAAGCCATCTAGCGGGCCACCCCTCCCCTGATAACGGTTTCTTTATGAGCTGTTTAAAGGAGAGTTGGGCCCGCCAAGCCCCACCCCGGCAGGATACCCGGGCCCCAATCACGCCTCCAATCTTGATGGCCCTTACAGGGGTGCTTGAAAAGGTTTGTTTCTCTAACAGCGAATGCAATCTCTTTACCGCGGTTTTTCGCATTACCTTGTTCGGAGCCTTCCGGATTGGAGAGATGGTTGTTGATTCCCAGAGGGACAGGTCAGGTCGAGCGTTGCAGTTAAGGGACATTTCGTGGTACGGAGATATCCTCATCCGCCATCTGAGAAGGTCGAACACCGACCAGAGGGGGAAAGAACAGTGGGTTAGACTTCGTCCAGCCGGGGACCCCAGTATCTGCCCCATCGGGGTGATGAGGAGGTATTTGGGGTCTCGCCCAAGGGTTGGGGGATTACTTTTCACACACGATGATGAATCCCCACTGACACGTTACCAGTTTGGAGCGGTCCTTAGTAGATGCGTTAGGATGGCGGGGCTTGACCAAGGTAGCTACAGTGCCCATTCATTTAGAATAGGGGCGGCATCGGTCGCAGCAGACATGGGGTTTTCAGGTGAATGAATTCAGGCAATAGGGCGTTGGCGCTCGAATGCCTACCAATCCTATATAAGGGAAACGCGACCACGGGTCAGCCGACCTGGGCCAACAGCCGCGATGAGTTACTAACCTTTATATCTTTTTCAGAAGCACCAGTGAGACAAGAACAGTGTGTTGTGTGGATCATCGGACACAGCATCGTCCACTGGGCAGGGAAGAAGGCCGCATGCAGCGGGTGGGGTTCCCAGCTGGGCCTAAGTGATCGAGCAAGTATTTTCTGGCTCGGTAGGAGGGGGATGCTATGGGAGCAACTCCTTCCGATGTTAACGGGGGTGAAGGAAACATTCCCGGCCCCAGAGGTAATGGTGATCCACCTTGGGGAAAATAACCTCCCCAGAGTAACTGGGCTGGGCCTGACGAAACAAGTGAAGTTAGATCTAAAGATAATACAGGACAGGTTCCCAGCATGCACAATTGTCTGGTCAGAAATGCTCCCGAGGAGAGTATGGACCACAGCAGTGCGCCCAGGTCGAGTCGACCGGGCCAGACGGAGAGCCAATGCTGAAATAGGTAATTGGCTGCGGCTCAGGGGAGGTCGAGTTATTAAACATGTGGACATGCGGTACGATAGGGACGAACTTTTCAGAGGTGACGGGGTTCACCTATCAGACGTGGGATGCGATTTGTACCTCGGGGTCCTGAAACAACACTTGAGGCAGATAAT
>QEPC01004409.1:391094-402713 GCA_003113815.1 Sphenodon punctatus | reverse complement strand
GGAATGTTTATACCAGGTAATGGAATGTATGGGCATAAAGGGGAACTTCCTAAAAGCTATCAGAGCCTTAAATTTAAAACCAAGCTCCCGCCTATTCATCAATGGCAACCTTTCTAACCCATTTTACCTGACTAGAGGCAAGGATGCCCCCTCTCTCCCCTTCTCTTTAATATTTCCCTGGAACTCATAGCGTGCGCAATAAGGCAGGAACAAGACATAACTGGCATACAAATAGGTCAGACCCAACCCAAAGTCTCCCTGTTTGCAGACGGCATGCTCATATACCTTACACACCCACAAAGTACAGTCCCCCAAACCCTCCAACTAATAGACCTGTTCGGTCGAATATCAGGGTACAAAATCAACTACCAAAAATCCCAGGCCTTAATCCTGGCAAAAAACAAAACATTGCAAGGCAGACCCCCTTTACAATTGCGCAATCCCAGTTTAAATACTTAGGGGTAAATATCACCAGTGACCACGAAAAGCTCTTCAGGGCCAACTTTCCCAGCATACTAAATAAAATCCAGTCTGAAATTGCGACTTGGCAAAGACTTAAAACCTCTTGGCTAGGCTGCGTTAACCTATTTAAGATGATAGCGTTATCAAAAATCCTATATAAGGCAATGGCCCTCCCAATACACTTACCTGCAGTGTTCCTTAAACAATGCGAGCAAGCCATGATGGAAGCAATCTGGAAATGGAAAAAACATAGAATTAACAAGAGAACTTTAATTAGAAGAAAGGATAAGGAAGAGATCAATATGCCTGACCTAACAAGCTACTTTAAAGCAACATCCCTCAGAACCCTAAAATACTGCTTCCACCCTACTGCTAACACCACTTGGGTAGAAATTGTGAAAGATATAATGGCTGTACTGGACTTCCAGGAACTACTGACCAGTAATAGAACCAGTGAGAGGTGTGAAATACAGAGTCACCCATTTGCACCCACAGCTATACACCATTGGCAACAAGTGTTACATAAACTGAAGCTGTCCCCTCTTGCCTCCCCATTCTCCCCTATAAATTCGCAGGAAGCAAAACAATCTGGTCTAGCCCCAGACCTCCGCAAAACACTTACCAAATGCAAAATCCTAAGAGCAGAACACCTGTTCCAGGATGAACGATTCCTACCCATCCAGGAACTGAGCACTAAAACGAAGGCAAAAATAAACACGTTTCAATACTTACAGCTAAAAGCGTTGTTCACAACCAAAGATAAAGTCCAGCACTATGCCAGACCCCCCACTAACATTGAGAAAATTGTCTTTGGCCACGGCCCAAATAAAGGGTTGATAGCCAGGATCTATGGGGCATTAATCGAGATGGGGACTGACAAACTAACACCCTGTATAGAGAAATGGGAAAAGGAGCTGGGGAAAAACTTCAATGAAAAACAGGTAACCTCAATTTGGCAACACATGCATGAGTGCGCCAGTTCCCTAGAAGTAAAAGAGACCCGAATCAAAGTAACCCTAAGATATTACTTAACCCTGCCACCAATTCAAAAAGACAGCTGACCCAAACCCAGGTGCGTGTTGGAGGGGGTGTGGGGAACAGGGTACATACCTTCACTGCTGGTGGAACTGTCCCAGGGTGCAACCTCTATGGCACATAATCTGGATGTACATGAAAAAGGCCACCAAGATAGAGGTGCCCTTCCGTCTGGAGTCAGCGCTTCTGGGGCTCTACCCAAACATTCCACTGTTAAATCACCACCAGGACACTTGCAAAATAATGACTCTGGCCGGACTAAACATCATTGCCCAGAGCTGGAAAAATGCAACAGACATCTCAGAGACGGCATGGCTGAAACGCATGTGGTACGTGTACTCCATAGAAAAACTAGCAGCCACCCAAGAGAACAAATCCAAGAAATTCACAACCAAATGGTTCACATGCATAGAAGTCATCCAAGGAAAAACCCTCCAAGAAGAATTTAAATCTTACCTGGTAAACTACAATGTATGAAACGTAAAAGGCATAATGAACACCAATAGGAAAAAACCCACAATGTTGACATGTGTGTGTTCAATTGTTTATTTTTATTTGGTGTCTGTGTGTTGTGTTTGATAATAAAAATAAAATCAATTAATAAAAAAAGAAGAAGCTGTTTGATTCTTAAAAAAAAAGAAAAGAAACAGAGAAATAAGTATGTTTTTATAGCTGTCAATTTGTCTAAGGGAGGCTAAGTTAGATTTTATAAGCAATTTTTAATTTTGTAATTTCTGAATACATTTCCTTTGGTAACATCTTTTTTCCCCATCCTATTTGGACAAAATGTGGACATAGTGTTCCCCTCTGCCAAGGAACCATCCATGTCAAAATTCCTCTTCCCTTTCCCCTCACCAGATGGTAAGTGAGTGTAGTCACTGTGCTGCAGTGTACAAGACAGTGCTGACACACTTAAAAAAACAGTACAGAACAATGACAATATTACACAGACAGGCAGACAAGGATTACAAACAAAGGTAAAGAACAGTGGGAATAATGGGAATAATTGGAAGGAATGGATGAGAAACAGAGAAATAAGGTTATTTTCAGAAGTGACGCTAACATGGGTGGCCACGCTTACTCCGTTGTGTACACCCATGGTAGTGTCACATCTGCTTCCACCCACCAAATGTTTGCTGAGGGTGGGAGCAGAGTTTACTTCGGACTGTGGGAGGGTAACTCAAGGTTGTGCAATGGGCTCCCTGCCAGCACACAGCCCAGAGTTAGTCTTCCCACGGTCCAGGGAAGGCAACCCCAGACTGTGGTAGAGTGGGCCACCATGTTTAATGGAACACTCTACCTAATTTCAGCCGGTTTCTGGAGCTTTTCCAGGCAGGCGCAGCAGTCTTACAGGCTACTGCACCTACCCGTCAGAGAGGGGACTGGGCCATGCTGAGCAGCACAAGGGGCAGGGCTATGAGGACCAGGTCGGAAAGTCCCCCCATCCTCTCCCAGTCCCCTCCCCAGTCCCTGCCACCAGCACATTTGTTCGACAGCAGGACCTGATTTTGCCTGTGGTGAGGGCTCTCACCAAGGGAAGGATTAAAGTGTTATGGCTCAAGGAGCCACCATGTTTGAAAATACCCTAAATTTGTATAACTCAATTTGTCTAACTGAGGCTGAGTTAAAGGAACCGTACAGAGACAGAGAAAAACCAGCAAGTGTTCTGTCTGAGACTGAAGTAACACTGGCAAAGTTCCTCAGCTTCGCAGAAGGTTAAGAATACTCAACATGCCCTCCCCGCAAAACCATCCTGAGTCCATGATTGGTTCAGAAAGCTTTCACAGCATGTCCAAAGAATAATCTATCAGAGGGATTCTTCTGTGTTAGAGTGTATGCAATTGGACAGAGAAGAAGTCACGCATGGTTCCCCCTCCCTTCTGACCCACTTCTGAACTCTTATTTACAGCAAGGCCTAGACAGGATGGAGCCATGGCATGGGCTCTAGCCCTACATGTAGCAGAGCAGAGCTAATAACTAATACTAAAATTTATTCAGTTTTAGTTATTAACCCATTCATTTTCATTATTGTAATAACAAAAACTTTTTACTTTTAGTTATTAATATTAACTAAAATGAATGCACATCTCTATACCCTGGTATTACAGTGTCCCTTTGGTTACCCTGAATCCACGAGGTCACACTCCCAACACCCGTAGGTGCTGCCATATGTGCTTGGACACATAGATTGCACCTGGACCACAGACCCCATGCCAGGGGCATGTGCAATTTGTGCATATGTACCTGTGTGCATGTCAGTCTGTGGGGGATGGGATCAGTCTCTATGTATATACCTTAATTTACTGCCAAACGCTCTAAGGCCCTTTTTACATGGGCAGCGGTGGGTGGGGGGATGGGTGTGCTGTCTCTTTGGGTGGAGGTGGCTGTGTGTCCTTTCCCACAGACACACACCCATCTCCATGATCATCCACCTCAACCCATCTCCACTCATGGAGCCTCCTCCATTTTGTCAGATGGCTCCATGGGTGGAGATGGGTGGGTGATGGGTGGAGGTAGGTGTTACGCGGGAGCGTGCTTGCACCTCCACCCACTGCCCATGGTTTTTGCATGGGTGAACACTGATTGAACACCCATCCCCCCACCAACCACCACACCGTTTCCACAGACACCCCCACATGTCTAAAACCCTCTTGAACACCCAGCGGGGGGGGGAGGGTGTCAATGTAAAAATGGCCTAATTCTCCCATATTACGTTTTAGACTTCTAGTAATTGTATGTGGATTCTTAAACATATTCTTTTTAGCCTTATTCTACTCACTATAAGTGACTGTTTCAGTTAATTTGGAATAATTAAAATGTTTCTGTTCTGCACTGATTCCCACCTGAGATGTCTCAACTTCTTTCCTATTCTCTATATTAGAATACTCTAATTCCCCTGAATTAACAGCATCCTTTGATGATGCCTCACCATGAACCATGTGCTCCTCAGCATTTGTCAGCTTTCTCCTGAATTCTAGTTTAAAAACTTTTCTATCTACTTTATCATTTTTAGTGCCAGAAGCCAGGTTCTTCTTGTTTAAGGTGGATCCCATCCCATTGGTATAGGCTCACCCTTCCCCAGAAGGTTTTCCAGTTCCTAATAAATTTAATGTCTTCCTCCTTCCACTATCGTTTCATCCATGCATTGTGACTCTGGAGCACAGTCTGCCTCTAGGGTCCTGTGTGTGGAAATGGGAGATTTCTGAGTATGCTACTCTGAAGGTTCTTATAGACTTCAGTTTCCTACCAAGAAGCCTAATTTTAGCCTCCAAAACGTCTGTCCTACAACTTCCTATGTATCATGACAAATGGCTTCTTCCCAGAACTCTCTAGAATTCTTTCTAGGTGACATATGAGGTCTTCTACCTTCACACCAGGCAGGTAATTTACCATCTGGCTCTCATGGCCACCAGCAGTAACCCAGCGATCAATATATCCATAACAACTGAATCACAAACTACCATGACTACTCTATCCCGCGTTCCTGAGCACACATCCCTGCAGATGTATCCTTGGTGTGACAAGATAACACATCACCTGGAAGGCAAGTCCCAGCTATGGCACCACTTCTGACCATTGCAGTTTTTATTATTATTAGCAAACATTTATATAGCACAAGCAAGGCACATGGCACTTTGCAAAGTAATTGAAGGAATGTAACATTCATGAGGATGGAAGGTCCCAGGTGTACGTGCTTGGCTTGGTTACATAGATAATGATGGCTGGTTGGTCCATGTGGTGATGATATGAGTACACAGACCTTAGGTAAGAGATTGTACTGGATGGAGGGTATCAGCAGGAGTTAGGTGAGGGGAGAAAGGAGTCAGGGTGGGCAGAGCAGAATAGGTGGGTCTTGAGGAGGGATTTGAGGGTATGAAGGGAGGGGGAGAGGCGGATGTGGTCAGGGATGGAGTTCCAGGCATGGGGGGCAGCTAAGGAGTAGGGATGAAGGTGGTTAGGGGAGAAGTGGAGGTGTAGGAGGGCAAGAGAGGGGACAGAGGAGGAGCGGAGTTCACGGACTGGAGTACAGAGAGAAATTAGCACAGATAGGTAGGGGGGGAGCAAGGTTGTGAAGAGCTTTACAGGTGAAGACTAGGAGTTTGTGTAGGATTTGTTCAGGAAGAGAAGAGTGAAGAGAGGAGAGGAGGAACTGCACATAGTCGAAGTGACGGGCGAGGTGGATGACCCTGGCAGCAAAGTTTTGGACGTAGATAACGGGAGAAAGGTGAAAGTGTTAACAAGAGACCTCCTCCCACTTGTGACTATTGGGGGGTGGGTACCCTAATATCCACCATTCCTTAAACTTCGGGGGGGAATTAGCTTAAAATACTTAAACCAGGGTCTCCACGTGTTCAAAAGGATCAAGCTGAGGACATTACATGCTACAGGCAGTTTATGTACCCTCCCCAAATAGAAAGAGAGAGAGAGAGAGACAGGTGTCCAAAAACAACAAGTTTATACATATATATATATCTATAACACAGAGAAACACAGCCCCGGTCTGGCTGGCAGGATTTAACAAGGGGAAAACACAAGTGGCTTGTGGGGATTGTAGGAGAAGGAGGTGGGTTCTGGTGTTGGCTCAGCAAGGGGGAGCGAGAGAATGTGAAAGAGAGAGAGAGAGGGAGAGCGAGAGAGAGACAGGGCTTCCCCAGTTGGCTGGAAAAGTCTGGACCTGTGGTTACCTTTCCTTGTCTGTTGAGATGGGACAGGCGGCCCACAGATCCAGCGGAGTTCGGGGGATCGAGGAAGGAGAAGGGGCAGACCAAAGTCTGGGAGATCTCTTAACTCAGACACGCACAGAGTGACCTACACATATCTGGGTCCCAAGATTTCTCAAAGGCTGATGGGAAAACCAGGACCAGTTATAGGGTACTGAAGAAAGGATTTGGGGAGGCTACAATGGGTCGTTTGGGGTACACAATGAGCTAACAAGGGGAGAAACCCAACTTCCACTTCCATCACAAAAAGGTCCATACAAGATGCATAAGATTCCTTTTACACAGGAGGTAAGAGTAAACAAAAAATTAAGGAAGGGAAAGAAGGGCTTAACGATAGGTTTCAGGATACAATAAGTGTGTGTCTTGTTTCTCTTGGGGAATGCAAAAATAGGATGCTGCTGCACTGAGTCCTAACTACCAGTCCTTTGTTATAACAGGGTGAGTCTTTATCCTTAACGACTCCATTCTATATTCAGAAAGCTCTCCCTTCTAGTCTTTTTCTCAACGTTAGGCTGGTATTTTTCCATGAGCAGTCCCTTTTTTCTAGGATCTAGGGTGGCTGGGCCCAATCCTTGTTTTCCATGCTCCCCCCCCTTCCCCTTTCATCCAGTGTGGGGTTTTTCCCCAAGCCTCCTTGCCCTTGGTTACCCCTGTGGCCTTTGCTGACCCCCGGGTCCAAGACAGTTGGCTATCACAAGGGGGGTACATCCACGGGGGGGAGGGGCAGGGGTCTGGGCTAACAATTGCGTTGGAGGCCAGTGAGAAGGAGGTTACAGTAATTGAGGTGAGAGATGACCAGGGCATGAACAAGGATTTTTGCAGTGGAGACAGAGAGAAAAGGGCAAATCTTAGCAATGTTATGGAGGGATAAGCAACAGGCTTTGTCAACAGAGTCGATGTAGGGTTTGAAAGAAAGGGGTGAGTCAAAGATGAAGCCTAAGATATGGGCTTGGGGGACGGGAAGGATGGTGACCTCATCAATAAGGATAGACAGGGAAGAGGGAGAGGAAGGATGACGGGGGTAGATGACAAGTTCAGTTTTAGCCATGTTGAGTTTGAGTTGACATTGAGACATCCAGGTAGAGATGTCAGAGAGACAACTGGTGAGTCGAACTTGAATAGATGAAGAAAGAGATGGAGTAGAGAGATAGAGTTAAGTGTCATCAGCATAGAGGTGATATTGGAAGCCACGGGAGGCAATGAGTTTGCCATGGGACAGGGTATAGATAGAGAAGAGGAGAGGGCCAAGGACAGAGCCTTGGGGAACACCAACAGAGAGTGGAAGGGAGGAGGAGGTGGAGTTGGCAAGAGACACATTGCAGGAGCGGTCAGAGAGGTAGGAGGAGAACCAGTCGAGGACAGAACCATGGAAGCCAAGGAAGTGAAGTGAATCCAGCAAGGGGTCAACAGTATCGAAGGCAGCAGAGAGGTCAAAGAGGAATAGATACAGTTAGATTTAGCCACAAGAAGATCATTGGTGATCTTAGCGAGAGCAGTTTCAGTAGACTGAAGTGGGCGAAAGCCAAATTGGAGGGGGTCAAGGGAGGAGTTGGCGGAGAGGAAGTCAAGGCACTGAGAGTAGACAACACATTTAAGAAGCTTGGAAGCAAAAGGAAGGAGTGAGAGAGGAAGGTATCTAGAAGGGTCAGAGGGGTCGAGAGTGGACTTTTTGAGGATAGGAAAGACAGTGACGTGCTTGAAGGTGGATGGGAACAGTTTGATATTCTCCTTCCTGGAGGCCTTGTTCCTCTGCTTTCTTTACTTCATTCTTCAATATTTTGTCATTTGATACTTTGTGACTTTTTCCTGCACCATTTTACCTAGATGACCGAATCAAATTCAAACTTGCATTCTAAAATTCAACTCCCACCTTCACCACCAAATACTACCACCAAAGACAGGAAGTACCATGCATGATATCAATTTTTTTTAAAAGCAGTGATAGTTTTCACAAATGATTAGTTTTGAATTCAACCTCTACATCAGGGGCATAGATTTAACCAGTACAGGCAGTGTAATTGCACCAGGGCCCATGAGTCTGGGGGCCAATGATCCCCAATGGAGGAGACTGCTGATGCATGTGTCATCCCAGACTTCCCATTCCTTCCTTCATTGCACCTGTTGCTGATCTTTCTGTCCCAGATCCAAAACCAGCCTTTTCTCAAATGGCAGCCAGATTTTAGCTCTGCTGCATCATCCCTCTACCCTGTGACTGGCCCTTGGGGCCTGGGGCCCAGATCCTGGCTGCCCTGCTCCCTCCTCCCATGGTGACCTATTCTTCTCATTGCTTCTTTGTCAAATTCCCTGCAATCCTCCAGTCCAGGAACAACCAGCAAAATGAAAAAGTCAGGGTGTAGTCAGGGAGCTAGTGCTCAGAAATATAGGTTCCATGGGAAATTTGTGGTAAAATATTGGGGTATGGTTTCTCTTGAAGATATCTCCCCCAAGGGTTGGAAGTCACATGTTACCAAGCCCAAAAGTGATGCAGAGGGGGTGGGGGACATCAAAATGGCCAATGACCCTTGTTCAGTAAATTGGCTATATCTCTGTTATTAATGGTCATAGAGCAACCACTCATAGCTCAAATTAAATGTAATTTTATGCTCTTTAATGTTTATACAGGGTGAAAATTGATACAGGTAGCCACCATTGGAGCAGCAGTGCTTAGCCTCACCTGACAAGGTAAAACTACTATTCCCAGGACGTTTAGAACCCATGAAGGGGAGGGGTTTGGGGGCAGTTGGAAAAAGGCAGAAATATACTGAGAGAGAGAGAGAGGTGAGAGGTTAAAGGAAGAAACTCAAGTGGAAAAGTGTGTACTGTCTGAAGGAGGAGGGGGCTCTACCCTGTCTTGGTCTTGGAACAGTCTCCCATGGGATCCTGCTATCCATCAAAAGCCTGACATCCTGCTCAGACTGGTTACTAGGGATTTGCAAACACCGGGAGGTTCGGTATTTGGCCTGTTCGGGGTTTGGCCTGAACAGGTTCGGGGGGGTGAACCCGTTTGGGCGGGGGGCGTTTCCCCTCCCCCTCCAGGCTGCGCAGGTGGAAGGGGCACCAGGGAGCCCCTCACCCTGCCCAGCCTCGTAAAACAATTTTTTTAACCCCACCCCACCCCATAACCCTACCTGGTGGTGTCGTGGCTCTGGCCCCGGGTCTGGTGGTGACGGGTCCGGTGGTGGTGGGTCCGGCGGTTGGTTCGGCGGTGCTCTGAAGTGCTTCAGGCTGCTACTGGGCCTTCCGGGTTAAACCGGAAGGCCTAGTAGCAGCCTGAAGCACTCCAGAGTGCTGCTGCCGGACACACCGCTGCTGCTGCCGGACCCAGAGCCCAACCTACCTCATGGTGCCAGGACTCTGGATCTGGGTCTGGCGGCAGCAGCAGCAGCGGTGGTGGGTCCGGAGCCCCAGCACCACCAGGTAGGCCAATCCCTGGGATGGGAGGGTTAATATATATATATATATATATATATATATATATATATATATATAATAGGGGGGAGGTGCTCCCAGGTGCCCCTTCAACCTGCACAGCCTGGAGGGGGGAGGGAAAACCAGGTTCCTCCCTGCCCTCAGCCCCCGCCTGAATGGGTTCAAAACCCAAACTTGGTTTGGCTGGTTCGGCGGGGGGCAGATCAGATTCAGGGTGTTCACCAATGGGCCGAACACCCCGAGTTCGGGCAGAATCCCGACCTTCCGAACTGCGTTCGCACATCCCTACTGGTTACTGAGAGACGCCTGAAACTCATGAGAGCCGTGGAGTTGCTCTCACCATCAGAGATCTTGTGAGGAGATTTCTGTGAGACTCTTTATCTGTGATTTAAGTCGGGCAACGTACAGCGCTGCAACAAACAAAACAACCCACCACCTCTATACATGTTAAGGGAAGGGTTGGACTAAAAGGGGGGTGCGTGGGAGCTGTATTCTGTATTGTGAGTTATGTTGATGGTTTTCTTTCTCTCATATTATAAAGGGTTACTATCTGTCTTTGTATTATGTTGTATACTGTCCTATGGTGTGCTGATGGGGTCTTGTATTATTCCCTAGGGACCTGCATTTGTGGTTCTATCCCACTAAAGCCCCTTGGGTGGAGGCACCTGGTGCCATGAGACACACACCCAGGACCCACTGCCTAAAGGGAGGGTGGAAGGAATTAAAAGGGGGGGGGGGGTATCTATTAATTATTAGGTCCCTCCATCTCTGGAGCTGTTGGGTTACATTCAAAAATCAATTAAGGTGCTATATGAAAAATAAATAAAAATAAAAACATGTTTTCACTTTATTTCAGATACTGAAGTGTGAGCAGCCATGGAAGCAATTATGCTGGAGAAGAACATTCCAAGAATGGATATCAGCTATTCACTATGTATAATATGCCAAAAGGAATTAAGTGAAGGTTTAGTAAAAAACCCAAAGTCACACAAGCGGATTCTAAACAGTAAAAAAGAATGGACCAAGTACCAAGACCCTATGCACACTGTATTCAGCTTGAGACTTCATGAACTCATCGTACAAATATTAGTAGACAACAAGGCATCGTGTCATAGGAGTTGTTATCAATATGTCAGTGGTACCTGCTGCAACACAATAGTACCGCAATTCCAGTAGGAGAAGACTGACATAATCACAATGCATTCCATACAGTAAAAGTATTTATTTTTTTTGCAATGGTCTTCACACACCCGATGACGATATTGAAGTGAACATGTGAGTTTTGTATGATGCAGCACATGTCCTTCAGAAGTCTATTAGCAATGCTAAGAGATGGAAGTTCACAGGATCAATTGTAACAGATGAGCATGTTCCATTAGAGGTGTATTCATTCTTCAGATGGCTTGTTTAATATGTCTTTTTTATTATTATTTTTTTAAAAAAATCTTTATTTGGTTATAAAGCCATACAATGTACATTCTGCAACAACATTTCTTCTCACTTAAAACATTTTTGTTCTCACATCGTTTTGAAGCAAAAGCGAGCTACCTTCGTAGTATCAGACAAACTAACTGGAGTTATTATTCAAAACAGTTTTCGGTAATCCTCTTGGCCGAATTTTTTCCCTTCAAGAGCCTCAATAATTGGAGCCCATGTCTTTTCAAAGTTCGTCATGTTATTTTGCAGACTAGCATGTAGCTTTTCCATTGTTAATTTATACCAAATCCTCTTGATCCATTCCATTTCAGACAAATCTTCTGCTGCTTTCCAGTGTCTTGCTATTATATTCAAAGCTGCTAAAAAGATAATCTTACAGGAGTTTTGACATTCTAAGAGTTTTTTTGTCTTAGGATATAGACCCAGCAATGCTATCTCAGGTTTAAATGGAACTACTACTCCCGCTACCTTATTTACTAGCTTCCATACTTTACCCCAGAAAACCTGCACCTTACTGCAGTCCCACCAGCAGTGT
>QEPC01004409.1:333737-363888 GCA_003113815.1 Sphenodon punctatus | reverse complement strand
CCCACAGACATGGAGACGGGCCTGGGAGCCCGAGCCTCTGGAGGAGACGGCTAGAGGGCAGGTGGCGGAGGAGGAGCAGGAGGAGGAGGGGCAAGACCACAACCTGGACAGCGCCCACGGGAGATGGCCATACCAGCAAGGGGGGCAATGGGGGCACAGGGAAACCCAGGACTTTATCCGGATCTGGGGGACCCTGGAGCACCAGCTGGAGCTGGCGGTCAACCAACAGAATGAGCACGTCTTCAAGGAGATTGTGCAGGAAATGGAGGTGGCAAAGTATCACAGGACAGTGGCACAGTGCTGATCGAATGCCAAGGAGCTGAAAAGGGGGTACAAGGCCATTAAGGACAACAACCGGTAGTCCGGGCACAGAGCCCAGACCACCCCATACTATGAAGTCCTGGACAGTATCCTACACATGAAGGGCCCATAGTCACCTCACAACTTGTGGGGAACGCAGTAGTCCAGGGCAGGGAACGGGCCGAGATACCCCCTCCCCTTGGTGTCCCTATTGAAACCACTGGCTCCAAGAGCCCCTCCCCCCAAGAGGAACACCCCGGGACCTCGGGGACCAACAGGCCCCCCTTGTGCGCCAGCCCAGATAACCCCCGGCTGAGGTCTGAGGCTGGAGGATCCGAGACTGGCACCCTGGTCACCATCAGCCAATTGACACAGGGGGACCTCAGTCACACCGAGGGGCAGGCCTCGGAGGGCTCCAAGACAGACATAGAGGGTAAGCAGGCAGGTGGGATGTGACATGGAATAGGGGGAAGGCCCGGGAGGAGGGGCACACGGGCCATGGGCCCGCCCTCAGCAACCCCCAGGGTGGGGCCCAGGGACCGCAGGGGGACACCGGATGCCCACCCACCCACCCCATTCCCGCACAACTCACGGCACGCCCTGGAACCTGCAACAGCCTGGCAAGGGGAAAGGAGGAGAGCAGTCCCAGGAGCAACCAGAGGCCCCAGGTGAGGCAACATGACATGAGGGGGAGGGGAGGCCCGGCAAGCCTGGCCAGGGAAGCTGGACCCTGGGTTGGTGCCGGCCACAGGGGGCAGCCAGGGGAGGGCACCAGCCACCATCCCAATGGGGGGGCAGGGCCCCCCATCCGCAGCATGGGATGGGGGCGGGAGGCTGGGGCAGCTAACCATGTCCTACCATGCACCCCAAAAGGGCAACCCGCCAGGGACCTGCAAGGCGGACCCGTGCTCCTGGCACAATGGATGAAGGAGCACCGGGCATGGGTATGGCACCGCATGGAGGAGTAGGCAGAGGACATTGTCCGCTCCACCACAGAGCAGGGCGAGCGGATGATAGCGGCCATTTACCGCATGGAGGCGGCCACCAAAAGGGCCGTGCAGCAGGCAGAGGCCAGGGACCGGATGTTCCAGATGGAGGTGCATCTCAAATGGGGGCAGGAGTGCTGGGCTCACAGCAGGCAGGTGGAGGCGTTTGGGTGGCTGGACCAGGCCATTGACCGGATGCAGACATCCCGCAGGATCCCAGCGATGGTGCTTACCCCAACACCAAAGTGCTGTGAGACGGAGTGGCAGGAGTCCGGTATCGCAAGGGCCCAGACCCCGATGGCCACCCGCTGGACCATGGGTATGGGGGCCTGCATGGGGGTGGTCTGCTGCTCCAGCCAGGGAATTAACAGCTCCACGAGGCACAGGAGGACACGCCTGTCCATTCGAAAGTGCACCCTCCAGGCGGCCTCATCCCATTGGGCTAGTGCCTTGGCCCACCACCCCTGTGCCTGCTCCATGACCCATACCCACCAGTCAATGGGAATTGTGAGCAGGGCAGTGCACCCTATGGTCTCCCTCCACCACTGGAGTCACCCTGCCGCCTCACGGAGCACCACAGCCTGGCCCCGGGTGCAAAGGAGGACCTTTTGGGCTGTCTAGGACACTTGCTGGGCCCTGAGGCAGGCCAGGGAGTGCCTGCACCCGTGATGGGCTCTCCGGGCTCTGGTAGTTGGATGCGCAGGAGGTCTGTGTGGGAGCGGTACCACTCTGCGCACATGGCTAGGTGCATCCCGCAGGGAGCACTCTGCAAAGATGAACCGGTCCCATGACATAGGCACCTTGATGCTCCTACACGTGGGTACTATGAGTGCCTATGTCATGGCAGACACCCCACCGGTCAACCTGCCTTCCCCAGCCATGATTCTGGGCCCCTCGGTGCCCCCACCTCCTCCACTACTGCCCCAGCCACTGGTGTGCTCGATAGGGCCATGTTTCCACCTACCGGTCCCTGTAGGCCTCCGGAGGAAGCTGCTGGCCAGGGGGGCCCCTCCAGCCCAGGGCCCACTCACCGTCCCACCACAGCCTGACCCTCAGGACACCGAGGCCTCCGAGGACACCGTTGGGGACACAGACAGCGGGGGGGAGGAAGGGAGCTCCCAAGTGCCCATAGGGTGGCCTCAAGGGCAGCTCTGGAGATGGGGGGAAGGGGGGGATGGGGGAAGAGGGCCGACCTGAGGGGGGGAACCACTGTGGAGTGGGGAGAGGGTGAGTTGGCGGGAGCACATGTAGAAGGCTGAAACAATAAATGCATGGGAACCACAGTCGCCTCTGTGTGTCTGTTAGTGGGCCCAGGGTCGGGGGCACAGAGATGAGTAGAGGTGCAGCCAAGGTGCTACTGGGAACCCCAGAGTGGAGGTGGTGGGGTTGTGTGCGACCTCAGCCCTTGACCTCCAGGCTGATCCACCTCGCCAGGGTGGCATGGATGCGCTTTGCGTACTGGTACTCCTGCGGGTTCTCAGCGTTCACATAGAGAGGCATGGGGGCAGGAGGGCACCGGGGCACAGGGTAGTCGATGGCATCCCCCTCGGTCTCACACACATTGTGCAGCACACAGCTGGCTCCGATCACGAGGGAGGAGGTCTCCACTGTGTAGTCCAGGTGGCCCACAAGCCTCCTCCAGCACTGCTTGAGGGCCCCAAAGGCCCTCTTGACCACGGTCCTGCTTGCACACAGGCGAGTACTGAAGAACGCCTCCACAGGGTTCCTGGTGACCGAGTATGCCTTCATCAGCCAGTGGGTAGGCTGGGTCTCCCTGGTTGCAGGGGACCATCATAACCCCCTCGATCTGGGTCATCCCCATGTCCGAGAAGTCTCCACGGTACATCCAGGCATAGAAAGGAGAGATGGTTATGATCTGGGCATCGTGGATGCGACCAGAGTGGCCTGTGTAAATGTCTATGAACCGACCCTGGTGGTCCACTACCGACTGCAGCTGCAGGGAGTGGTAACCGTGTCAGTTGACGTATTCTGAGGCTGCCCCAGCAGATGGGCACAGGATCTCTATGTGGGTGCCATCCACGGCACCCATGCAGTTGGGGAATCCCCCAGCCGCGAAGCTGGCCATCACGGCCTCCTGGTCCACCAGCTGAATCACTCAGTCTAGGAGCATGCCGTCGACTACCTTGCAGCTGTCCCGCAGGATCCCAGCAATGGTGCTCACCCCAACGCTGAAGTGCTGTGAGACGGAGCGGCCGGAGTCCAGTGTTACAAGGGCCCAGACCCCGATGGCCACCCGCTGGACCATGGGTATGGGGGCCCACATGGGGGTGGTCTGCTGCTCTAGCCATGGCATTAACAGCTCCATGAGGTGCAGGAGGACACACCTGTCCATTCAAAAGTGCGCCCTCCAGGCGGCCTCATCCCATTGGGCTAGTGCCCTGGCCCTGCACCCCTGTGCCTGCTCCGTGACCCATACCCGCCAGTCAATGGGCATTGTGAGCAGGGCAGTGCACCCTATGGTCTCCCTCCACCACTGGAGTCACCCTGCCACCTCGCGGAGCACTGCAGCCTGGCCCCAGGTGCAAAGGAGGGCCTTTTGGGCTGTTCTGGACACTTGCTGTGTCCTGAGGCAGGCCAGGGACCACCTGCATCCATGATGGGCTCTCCAGGCTCTGGTAGCTGGATGCACAGGAGGTCTGTGTGGGATCGGTACCACTCTGCGCACATGGCTAGGTGCATCCCGCAGGTGCTTAACTGGCCCAGCTCCATGGTGACTGGCACCCCGGGTGGGTTGGGGCCGCACATGTTGTAGGTCGGGACTGGTGGTGCCCCAGCCCCCGGTCACGCCCTCCAAACCGGGCTCGGGGCCCTGGGTCACCCCAGTTGCCCCCCTGACCAGCAGGTCCTGCTCCTGCAGGGTGAGTGGGCCAGGGAGGGCACGGGTGGCTCCATGCATGCACATGCCTTCCCGGCAGGGGGCATGGCATTTGGCTATGCCTTCGGCCGGGCGTGTGCAGGCAGCAGCTGCATTCCTGCTGTCATCACCTCCCACCTCTCTGCGTCAGCTGCCTGCTGTCCTGAGCACCCTGATTAGTGTGTAGGCGGCCCTGTCTGTGTGCTCTGTTCCAGCATCTGGGCTGGGTCTGCACCCCATGCCTCGTTCTGTATCAGTACAATGTTGAGGCCTGTGGCCTTATCGGTTGGCCTTGGAGCTCCCTGGCTTCCTCTCCTGTCCCTCCAGGGATTGTGGGCCCCCCCCCTTTCCTTGCAGTTACTATCAGGCACTTTCTGGACCATGTCTGGCCATGCTTCCCCCAGGCTTGCAGGCCCCAGCACCCCAAGTTCCCCGTGTAGCTGGACCTTCCATGAGACCATGGCCCTGTGTGACCTGTGGTATTCCCCGTCCATGCAATTGCTCCTGAGCTGCCCGGACAGTCTCATCGGTGCCTACGAGAGTATGAGCTCTGGGATGTAGTACTCTAGTCATGCTGCAAGTGCCCACGATAGCCGTCTGCCTGTGTCCCTTTCCCGATGGGTGGATCCCGGAGATGAGGTGCGCGCATGTGGGGTGGTCGGTGGCATAGACCATGTCCACCCTCTCTGTGTGCAGCCTGTCTGGCTACATGGCCTGTCTGTCAGAGGGTGGCCCTGCCCTAGCTGTGTCCTTCTTAGACTGTGTTTATGGGGCCCAAGGTTACCAGCGGTCCTGCGGGGCAATCTATCACCACCTGCTGGAGCTGGGTCACCTTCTGTGGCCCCCACATGCGGACTATGCCTTGTCGGAGCCCTCTGAAGTGGAGGTGGTGGAGCTGGCCAGTGTGTGGTCCAGATCAGATGTGTAGGTGGGGCTCTCCACCCAGGATCCCTTCAAGGCTTCCTACCTGGTTGCCCACCACATGTGTGAACTGGGCTTCCATCGGGGCACATTTCAGTAGCCGCACTTCATACACCTGGCAGGCCACCAGGCCCTTCGTGGCCCCCTGCGGATGACTGTGATCTCCCCCTGCCTTCCGGGTCCTGGATACCATCCCTGGTGTGCTCTCCTGCCTCCGCCCTGGCGCGATGGGTAGCTGCCCCTTCCCTCCCTGCTGTTCCTGGCTCGCTGCTGTGCTAGCTGTTTCTTGGGGTTCAGCTGCCCCTGCCTGTGGCTCTGGGCCCAGTCTGAGGGCCCCCCTGTATGCCTCCAGACCAGGTGTTCCCCTCCATGCCTGCCTTCACCTGTGACTGTATCCTGAACTGTGTGCCGGCCCCCCGTTGGCCCGGGTGCCTCTGTTATTCATACTCTGGCCTCACTCCCTCCTGTGTCTGGGCCCCGGGCCCCCCTGGGTGCCTGTGTGACCATGGGGTTCCAAGACCCCTGGACTGGGGCTCCGGGCACCCTCCTGGGTGTGTGTGTGTGTTGCTGACCCGGCTGACCTGCTTCTCATCTCCGTCTCACCCCCTTGCCATCCATTGCACCCTAGCCATTGTGTGGGATTCCTGTCTGCCTCCTGGATGGTTACCGGGCTGCTCCCTGGTCCGTGTGGCCTCCCCCTGTGACTCTGCTGTGCCCCTGGGGTTCCCCCCATCCTGGGGCTGCCTATGTTGCTGTGGGGGTGCCTGTGAGGGATGTGCTGTTGTGAGGGTTCTGTTTGACATTTCCCTTGTCCTGCCCTGGCCCCTGCCCCCCACTCTCTGTCCCTGCCCCCCTTTTATCCCCCCTGTGCCCATTGTGCTGTGTGTGTTGTCTGTCCCGCCGTGCCCCCCCCTTCCCTTCCTTTCCCATGTGGGTGGGTGTGCACCCGGGCATGTGCTTCAGTGCTTGTGCTGTGTGTTGCACTGTGACCTTGCTTTCCCTGTGCCTGTTGTGTGTGCTGCCCTGTGGGCTCTTCTCCCTCTTCCCCCTCCCTTCCCATTTGCCTTGTGTGGGTGTTCCTTGTGGGTGCTTTTGGCTTCATTTGCCCTTGTTCAGCCATGTCTGTGTCCCATCCCTCCCCGTTGCCTTCTGGGTGTTTTGACCACATTCGGGGATCGGTGTCATGTCTGTTGCACTGCCCCGGCCTGTGATCTGCCTGTCCAATTCCCTGCCATGGGCATGGTCCAGTCACGTCTGTTCTGGGCCTTCTTTGACCACGGGGAATGGTTGGGCGGCTCGCCACCACTGGGAATCCACTGTGGTGACTCGGGACTGCATAACATCTGAAATCATGCTAAGTTGCCTAATCTCTCCCACCCCCGTCGGTATTCAGGCTTCTGCTTAAGAAGCGAACTATGGTTCCTGTGGGAAGTTAGTAAAGACAGATATCTTGACACGCAGATCTTGGACTTAGGAAAGGGGAGATATTAAAATAATAATAATAATGCCTAATGAAACCAACAGAACATGAATGCCAATTGGAAGTACAAGGGCTTTGTGAATGCCAATAGCCGTTAATAGGAAGTGAAGCAATAAAATGGGAGATGCTTATCTGACACACCTTTGGCAAACACCTTGAATACAAATGAAGGTGAGGGTGATTGAAGGGTAGGTAACTAAACAAAGGCCAGGCTGCAAAAACAGTGAGGAAGCCAAACGCAGGTGATGGAATAAAATTTGGGACAGCGCTAGATGGACTGAGGTAAGAGGCCAGTGGGGCACTAGGAGCAGCAGGAATGATCAGGGCTGGGTAGAATTACAGGTAAGGGGAAGGGCAGTGCAAGGACTAGAAATGACAAAGGGCTATTTGGGATGACAGGAGGGCATCAGGGGCAGCTTGAATGACAGGACTGGGGGTAATGACAGGGAGAAGGCTTCCAGGGAAGCTGTATTTATGGGGAGGAGGGTGGAATGATTGAAAGGAGGCCCCTAAAAGTGGCTTAAATGACAGGAAGGAGGCAACCAGAAATGTCTTGAATTATGGGGGCCTCAGTGTATTGGCAGAAGGGACTGCTTGGAAAAGACTGGACTATTAAGGGGGTGGGTGCATGAAATGTTTATGAAGAGGCAGAAGGACAGTGCTGAAACAATCAGAGTATGGGTGGAATAACAGAAAGTAAGCCATGGGGTGGGTTTGGGAGGGGGGCAGATGGGATAACAAGTGACCACTGGAATGTGAGGAAGGAATCATCCAGGGATTTCAGGAATGGTGGTTGGCTGGGTGGAATGAGAGGTAAGAAACTGACAGGAGCAGCTGAAATGATTAGGACCTTGGTGGAATGACAGGGAGAAAAAGGCTGGACGTCAGCTTGACTAACAAAGGTCCACATGTAATGATGGGGAGGGGTGCCAACGGAACAGCTGATATGAGAAGGACGATTGGTTCGAATGATTTTGAGGAGGTTTCAGGGAATGGCTGGAATGACACATTACAGGTATGGCTATTTTGATGACAGGTTCATGAAATGACAAAGTGGAGATAATTGGGAGGTGTTGGCTAGAATTATGCACATTTGGGTGGAATGACAGGGAGACCACCACCAGAATAATCAAATATTATGGGGGCTGGGTGGAATGATAGGGAGGGGGCAGCTGGGAGAAGCTGGCATGGTAAGGGCAATGGGGCTCACAAGGACAGTACCTGCCAGCATGGCTTTAAAAGGCATTTTCTACAAAAGTTACACAAAGGGGTAACAGAATTGAGATGACAACAACATGGAGGATAGAAGAGGCAGGTGGGGAAGCTGAGGTTGGATAAAGTGGGTGCTTGGAGTTAAGGGCTTTGGGAGGAAGGTGAGGGTTAAAAGTGGAGGTTTAATGGATACTAGTAATTGAGGGAATGGGATAGCTATTGTGAGTGCTGGTGTGACAGCATGGCTTTGCTGAGATTGTCTTACCCCTTATGCTATGGCTCTGCTAAGAAGGGATGGTGTGTCTGCTGAGTGGGTCAGGGGTAAAAAGGGACAGCATGGTCCTGGTATAATGCCAAGAATTGGAGTGTCTACTGAAGGGCTGGCCCCAAGGTTTGTGAGGCCATGTGCAAAGTCTTGTTGCGGGACCTAATTTGCATAGGGTGAGCATGCACAACCAAGTTGTGAGAATGTTGGGAGCTATCTCGAAGAACCTTCTTTACAAGGTAACAACCTTCTGATCACTCACACGGAGAGGAGTTGTTTGTAAGCAAACAGCTTTATCTCCCAGTCGATCAGGTATCCAGGCTGATGCTGCTGCAGAGCTGCTAGGAGGCAGAGGCAGGTGAGAGATGGGGACCGGAACCAGGGAAGGGAGGCAGAAGAACTTATTGGGGGAGAAGGTGGCTGCAGCCTGCTGCCCGGCCAGGTAAGCTTGGGGCCCAAGCTGGGAGGTGGGGGAAGCTTAGGTTTGCTGGGAGTATCAAGTGGGAATGGAAGAAGCAGGGCTTCTGAGAGATACCTATGAAGTGGGTTGAACCCAAATGATCCCATTGATTGAAACTGTGCTAGAAAAGAGCTGCTGCAGTTGGGAAATGGAATATGAACCCCTCATCGGCTGTAAAGAGGGTGGGGGTTGTAGACAGATGGAGTCCAGGCAGACTGGGATGAGACAGGAGTAGGAGTTCAATGGGGGTGGGGGAGGGGGCAGGGAACAGGAGAATTTAAAGCTGGTCATGGTAGCCTGATGTAATATGGGGGGGGGATGGGAGATCAGAATGTGTTAACATGAGGGGCAGCATGAATATGACTCAAGCAGAAAGGGAACTAGAGAAAATCATGGGTGAGGGAGCAGCAGATATCACAATATGTAGGGGGGAAATGGGACCCTTCATAAGAGCCTTACTTATCCAGGCAGCTGCAACTTTTCTCTGGAAATGCTGGCCCAAACTGAAGCCACAGGGGCACTGCACTTCCCTGTGACAGGACTTGAAGTGGGGCGTGGGTTGAGCAGTGCTTGTACTGAGGGGATATTCCTTGTTGCTGAGAGGGTTGAGTGGGACCTTCTTAAAGCTAGGTTGTAACTGGGTATGGGGTATGCAGCCCCCAAACTCACCCCTCAAACTCTCCAGGGTCAGACCCTCTTTGCTTTCTCACCCAGTGAGAGCCAGCAGCTTTAAAATCAAACAAGGATCTGAGGGAGCCTTCAGCAGAGGCAGAAAGAAACCAACAGCCAGCTGTCAGCCAACTCTCATTCAGCTCCGGTAGTGATGCAGATGGCAGGGAGGGAGGAGGGTTACCACGTGACCATAGATGTCGTGAGAAGTGCAATGGAGAAGAAGTTTTTAAACACACAAGTTGGGGGAGACATCCGCAAGTTAAAAGACCTGAATTGGTAAGACCCCAGAGTTCCAGGATTTCCTAAAGCCGGGAGAAATATGCAGGGCCAGCCCCAGGGTTTGTGAGGTCATGTGCAAAGTCTTGGTGCGGGGCCTAATTTGCATTATTAGTCCCCACCTAATTATGCAAATGTGTAAATTTACATAAACGTTACTTCCTCTGGACAGAAAGGATTCCCATTCTCCACCCCTCTGAGCAGCCATAGACAAGCATGGCCTCCCAATGCTTTCCCCCCACCACCTCCCCAGCCGAGCATCTTCCACCACTCCCCAGGAGTGGTTCCACTGCAGGAGAAGCCGGGCAGGCAGTGAGGCAGACACAGAGGTGAGGCTCCAGGGCCTGTTGCTTCTTGCTGCCGGTGCCGCCTCTGCTTTGTGCATGCACACGATGCGACCAGTTCAGAGATGCTGCTATCAAACACACAAGACACCCAAATGCAGCTAGCCTATTAAGCGCATTATGCCATGAAATACACACACACACACACACACACATATATATATATATATATATATAACCAGTTCAGCTGTGCCCCCATAATCAGTTCACGCTGCCCCTACCCCATAGCCAGTTCATTTGCACCCCCACACCCCCATGTAATCAATTCACACTGCCCCCCATCCATAACCATTTCATTTGAGCCCCCGGGGCAGTGTGAATTAATTATATGTGGGGTGAAAATGAACTGGTTATGGGGTGTGGGTTTAAAGACTATTCCTGTTAGCAATAACTTCATTAAGAAGAGTTAGTAAAATAGCAGCCATAACAATCTCAGAACCATATTTGCAGATTTTCCAAGATAGAACAGATATTGCCTTATATCCCAAATTCCTCCTAAGGTAGTATAAGTAAGACAGTTGTGAGAATGTGGTCCTTTTTACACGGGCCTCTCCCAGCCATGAACACACAGATTTCTGTGTGTTCATGGGTGGGGGAGTCCCGTGTGAATGATGTGGTGCACATGCCCATGGTGAGTGGGGGTACATACGCGCCTGCCTAACATGCATCCCCATTCACACACCCCACTCGTCCCCATACACAGAGCAACTGAGGGAAACGGCGGTAACTCCATGGGTGTGAATGAGTGGGGGGTGAGTGGGGATGTGTGTGGCCGTGTGTACACCCCACCCATGCACCAGGGTGCCCACGGACACCCCACCTGGTGGAACCATGTAAAAATGGCCTGTGAAGAGCCACTTGAAGAAAAACAGAAGGTTGCTGCCTTGTAAATAAGGTTCTTTGAGCTGGGTCCTAACATTCGCACAACACCCACCCTTCCAGTCCTGCATGGAATTTTCTTATATCCCTCAAAAGGGTTTGAAGGAACTGTTATTCTAAGGGGGGAGAGTGATTTTTATACTAGAGGAGCTCGAGACCATCACGTGTTCTATTATTTAAATAGAGTGAGCATGCACAACACAGTTATGAGAATGTTGAGACCCAACTCGAAGAACCTTCTTTACAAGGTAACAACCTTCTGATCACTCACAAGGGGAGAAGTTGTTTGTAAATAAACAGCTTTATCTCCCAGCCCCATAGGTTTGTCCCAGTGTCCCGCTGCTAGGCGGCAGAGTCAGATGAGGGATGGGGACCAGAGCCAGGGAAGGGAGGTAGAAGAACATATTGGGGGAGAAGCTGACTGCATCCTCCCACCCCGCCAGGCAAGCGCAGGGCCCCAGCTGGCTGCGTGACCATATGCCCTGGAAATATGCAGTGTGTCACAGAACTGGGAGTCAGAGAACTGTGTGTCTAAAAATGCCCAATGATCCATCCATGACAAGGGCATTGATGACACCTCCCCCATTAAAGGATCCCCCACCTCAAGGCCTGTGCAAATATCATGTCCAGGGTATGTCCTCCAACTTGTGTGGGGCCCACCATTCTCTGAGACAGCGATATAAAATGTTACAGCTGGAAATGTATTTTTAAGTTAATAGCTGATAACATCAGGACACTTTATTCAATCTTTCTGAAATTTGGCCAGATTGGTACACTAGTGGAGGGAAATAGATTTCCCAGGTTTCATGCATATTGGATGGAAGATGGAAAAAAAGGTGTAACAAGGAATGTGTATGGAGTTTTTCATAAAATAACAATATTCAATTGATTGTAGAATTGTTCCCCTTTATCCAATCTTTTTGAAATTTGGTACTAGGGATGGGCGAACAGATCGTGGTTCGGGTTCGGCCATTCGGTTCGGCTGCGTTCGTTTCGTCCGTTCGTTTCGCCCGTTTGGTTTGGTTCATCAGTTCGAATATTCAGCTGTTTGGTGGTTCGGGTCAAACTTTAAGTTTGGAGTCGGTATTCAGGTCAGTCGGGATCAATTTGGTCTTTAGTTTGGTGCAATCAAGAACTGAAAATGACATTTAGTTTTTGAAATAAAAGGGAAAAAATAAAGAACATATTTCTGGCCATAAATTTTTTGTTTCTTATTACTTTTTGATGAAATTTAGGAAATTTGTACCACCAATGCAGCGCACCATGTATACCAAAATTTGGAACAATTAGACAAAGACAACCTATTTCAGAAGCAATTGAATGTTGTGATTTTAAGAAAAGCTCCATACACATTCATGACTACAACTTCTTTATCTTGCATTCAATGTTCATGAAACTTATGCATATTACATCCCTCAATATGCTTAATAATTCTGCCAATTTTAGGAAAGAGAGGATAAAGGGTCCCAAGGGTATAAGACATTAACCTGAAAATACATTTCCAGCTGTTACATTTTGATATTCCATTCTGTTTACAGGATATTTGACAGGAATGTATCAAATACCTTTACTGACATTTCAGCAAATGTACAGGAGATTTTGATAAAGGGAACCACTTCTGTTGGCCAATTTGCATCACAAACCGATCTTATACCACAGTGACATAAGAGAATCCCAGGCATAGGCCCCTTCTCTACATTTGTTGTACAGGCATATAAAATTGAGACCCTTTATAATATCTTTCTGATATTTGGCAGAGATGATCAGGAATGTGAAATATATAGTTCTGCCAAATTCCATGTACACTGGTTGGACTACAAATATGTTATAGTCAGACATACATTTATATGTTAATTGCTTATACCACCAAGATCTTTTATTCAATCCCTCTGTAATTTGGTAACGATAGTAAATATGGGAAGCAGTATAAGCTGAACAAGTTTCACCTACATTAGATGTGGGACAAAGAAGTTACAGCTAAGAATGTATATGTAGAATATTGCAAAATACAATAATTCAACTGCTTCTAAAATAGGATTCCTTTATCCAATTGTTTTGAAATTTGGTGCACATAATGTGTTCTTTTGGAGGTAGAGGGATTCCAAATTTCAACCACATAGATTAAAAAAAAAAAGTTACAGCTGATAATGTGTTTTCCATTGAAACCAATGGAAATTCAATTCCAAACTCACCGAACGCATCCGAACTGAACGTTTGAGTTCGAGTTCGAGTTTGGTTCGAACGTTCAGTTCAGTTGACCGAACTGTTCAAGTTAAGTTCAAACTCTGAACTTCCGAATTCGAGTTCGGTTCGAACGTTTGGTTTGGTCGACCGAACTATTCGAGTTCGGTCCGAACTCCGAACTTCCGAACTGCGTTCACCCATCCCTATTTGGTACACATAGTGTCCTCCATTGGGGGTAGAATTTATCCAAGTTTCATCAGAATTGAATAGTAAACAAAAATATTAAATTTTCCCATTATTTAAAAAAAAAAAGTTTTCCATTTTTTGTTATTATTATTGTTATTATTGTTTTTGCTCTTACTTACAGGAGGATTGGATGGACCATCTCCCACTCACTGAATTCATGTACAACAATGGTCCCAATGCTTCCCTAAGTACTTCCCCCTTTTTTTGTTTCCTATGGCTTTCATCCACCCCTTTATCTTCCAGATGCACCCCTCACCTCTGTACCTGCTGCAGGTTCCTTGGTAAAAAGCATACACCGGGCTCAGCATGCTGCCCAACAACACCTTTTAAGAGCACGTCTTTGATACAAAAGAGCCGGAGACAAACGACGTCTCTCTGGGCTCCCCTTTCAGGTAGGAGACATGGTATGGGTCAAACGCCGAAATTACCTGTCCTTACGCTCCTCTGCCAAACTTAATGATATATATATGGGCCCTTTCCCTGTTACCCGGAAATGAAACGATGTAACCTATGTAGTGGGTCTTCCCCCCCATATGCACATCCACCCATCATTCCATGTCTCCCTCCTGAAAAGGGCTCATACCCCTGCCTTTGCCATCCAATGGGACATGCCTTCCCCTCCTCTTACATGGGGGCCCCGAGTATGAGGTCAAGGCTGTACTGGATTCCCGTATTTCGGGTTCTCGCCTATTTTACCTGATAGACTGGAAACATTATGGTCCCGCAGAAAGATCATGGGAACCTGCCTCTAATTTTCATGCCCCCCACCTTATTAGGAACTTCCACCTTCGCCACCCCTCTAAACCCAGCCTTCGAACCAAGGTGGGGGGGCGGGGCCTTGGATGGGGGGGGTACTGTCAGCACGTCGGCTGAAGAATAGGGATGGCCGGCGAAACAGTGACTGGGACGGAGCTGGGAGGCTGGGCTAATCCACGCTGCAGAGTGTTCGGGGTCCAGCTCCTCCCCCCTCCCTTGGCAATTGGAAACTCATGCAGGGCTTCAGGGTGGAGTGGCGCCCTGCCTGGAGTTCATTAACTAATTAGGCAAGATTGCTATATATAGTACTGACGGGGGCCATGAGCCTCCGCCGGTAATCACTTGTGAGAGACTGGCCCCTCTACTGCCTTGGAGATTTCTGTGTCAGGTTTTGGTTGTGCCTTGAGACTGGGAGCGATCCCTGTGTCCCCTCCCCCTTTGGAGTGAGTCTGTGAGTGAGTGAGTATATTCTGTCTTGTTTGTCTCTGTGCGAAAGGAAGGTGAATCCCTGGTTTGGGTACTTCCTACCCCTTGTTCCTTATTTTCTGGTTCCTCCCTGCTATTCCTTATCAAGTCGTGTTCCTTGTGAGTGTGTACCCTATCCCCTCACTCCTCCCTTGTTTCCCATCCCCCTCCTGAGACACCCGCCTCCTGGGATTCCCCTTCCCCCTCCCCTTTTCCCTCACGCCCCCCACCACGGTGCCCAGGAACCCTGAGTACTCCCCTGAGAATCTGGATCCCTTCCCTGGTGTTGTTTGTGCCTTTGGGGCAAGTGGCTTCCTCTCCCTGAGTCCCAATGATGACAAGGGTTGCTCTCTGATTTGGAGGGAAAGCCCACCTTCTATCCTGAGGGACATTGTATACCACTGAGGGAACCTAGTATTGAGAGGAGGTTGCCCCTTGTCTTTGTGGGGTTCAGTCCTTCTGACCCTTTCCTACTTTTCCACCCTCTATAGCCCCCTCCCTGGTGACAACCACACTCCTGTTCCTGCCCCTCACCAGAACTGCAGAGAACAAAAGTGCTCCATCTGAAAGCCCCTCACAGAGCTCCAAGCTTTCAGTGTAGTAAACAATGCAACTATTCTCCACCACTCATCTGAGCAAAAGAGTGAATTCAGGCAGAGGATAGGAGCACTGAAAGCTTGAAGGGTATAGCATACAATACTTTAACCACACACTGTCAAAAAACATGAAAACAAAAAGTTACTGATATTTCTAGCTCGGTGAGTATAATCTATGCACCTTCACTTGAGTCACCAGAGTACAGAATTTGATTTATTCAATTCAAAAAGCAATATATTTGTTAGACCTGAGGATCAGGAAAGCACATTTCTTTAACTTAACATGAAACTCTAATTATGCAAGTCTGACTTAAGTGGATCCCATTCTGTTTGGCATCTTTTAAGAAAATGTATAAGGTATGCTTCTCTGCATACCCTATACATGTATGAAGCATGTATAGAAAGAAGCCCTTTCTATACATGTATAGAATGCATAGAATACATGTTTTCTTTCCCTTTCTATACATGTATAGAAAGAAGCATGTATAGAAAGAAAATCCATAGCGTATGCTTCTCTGTCCTACCTTCTTCCAGATATAACTGACTTTATAGGTAAGAACTAGGGATGGGCGAACGCGGTTCGGAAGTTCGGAGTTCGGACCGAAATTGGTCTGTTCGGTTGACCAAACCAAACTTCTGAACCAAACTCGAATTTCAAACCGAACCGAACCGAATTTCCGAACTCAAATTTCAAACTGAACTGAACCGAACTGAATTTCCAAACTCCATTCTGTTCGCCCATCCCTAGTAAGAACCAACACCTTGAATCTGGCCCGGAAGACTATTGGCAGCCAGTGCAGAACTCGGAGAACTGGTGTAATGTGCTCACAATGACCTGTCCCCATAATAATAATAATAATAATAATAATAATAAATGTTTATTTTCAGCCGGCTTTTGCCATAGCCACATGAGACCAACAACCATAATAAAAATCATGAAATACAAAAAATATAAATCATTACAGAAATGTACACAATTAGACAGCATCCTCACCCCCCAATCCAGCCATTTACACAAAATAAAACTGGCAATAACCAATCACAGAAATGAAATGCCTTGCTCTTTTGCGAGGTGTACCGAGGCAGAGCTTGACCCCTGAAAGCTCCCCTTAAGCTGGAGAAGCTAGTGCTGTCATAGCGGCTACACCAGCCCCAATAGCCGCTACTGCTCTAGAGCAGCTAGACTCATCCCCTTTCAGCAGTAGCTGTACCCTCAAACCATCCATCAGAAAACATGGCATTGACTCAATATAACTCTTCAACCGTTTCTCCCTCAGACTATTATGTCTAGGACAGTGTAGTAGTATGTGTGCAGTTGACTCAGGGATGGCCCAATCACATCTACGGCACACCCTAAGATCTTTTGGGATTCAAAGATCTCTCCCCTCCAACACTGCAGAGGGGAAGCGATTACATCTCAGATGCGTTAACGCTCTCCTCTGCTGAACATTAGGCCAGGTGAGGTATTCCAGAAGATTCCCATTCAGACAAAACAGATGATAATCCAGGGCTATTCCCTGAGTGGATAAAGCTGCTGATTCTAATTGGATCTCCTGATCCAAAAGCCTCTGTTTAAATTCGGCAACAGCCTGATTACACTCTATGGACCTCAAGCGATCCTTCGCAAGGCCCAGTTTGCAAAACGCCCTTTCAGTGGACTGGGACCACAACACCATGGTCCTTTCTTCCACAATAAGGGCTAGGAGAGATTGAGGTACAGGGGAAAATACAGCTACTCTAAAGCAGAATTTTAATAAAGCTAGCGTGGCCTGCACCCTTATGGCTCTCATAGCCGGTTCGGTCCTCATAATCACTTGTGGGGTACACTTGGGTAATCCCAATATTGTCCGCAAAAAACTATTCTGGGGGATTTCGAGTCTAGCCAACAACTCACCACCCCAAACGGCTACTGCATAGAGCAGCTGTGGTATTACTTTGGCCTTAAAAAGGCAGAGTGCTGGGGCAACCAATTTCCCATCCTGAAAAAAATAGAATTTCACCAGTGCCTTAGATGATATCCGGACTTGATGCATAGCAGCTTTAAGGTGGGGCATCCAACTACCTGAAGAGGCAAAAATGATCCCCAGATATTTAAACAGGTGCACCTGTTCAATACCGACATCATTGCTAAACCATCGGTGCTGAGTCTTGGACCTGCCCGCCACTAAGACCTTCGTCTTCTCATAGTTTATACTCAGATTTTCCTGTCTGCACTACTGGGCAAACCTCTACATGCTCTGCCTCAGGCCCACCTGTGACACGGATAACAACACAGTGTCATCAGCGTATAACAGCAGAGCCAGCTTCCTTGGACCCAGTTTTGGCACATGAAGTTCAACCCCCTCTGTAAATGGTATTAAATCATTCAGATAGAAATTAAGGAGGACTGGCTCTAAGAGGCAGCCCTGATGGACGCCTCTTTCCACCGCTATGGCCTTAGATAAAGGATGGCCGGGGTCAGACCGGACTTGCAGGGTATTGTTATTATGAAGTTTTATCATTAAGAAGAGCAAGCACCCATTGATGGATGTGCCTCTGAGTTTAGTCCAAAGGTGCTCTCTATCGATAGAATCAAAGGCGGCCCATAAGTCCACAAAGCAACAATATAAGGAAGAAGATTTTGTTTGAGCCGAGGCATATTTTGTAAAGAGCAATTTGAGCACAAACTCTTGGTCTATCATTGACTGTCCAGCTCTAAAGCCAGCCTGCTCTGGATAAATGACCTTATTCTTATCAAGCCATGCCAAGAGCTTCCCTGTAGAAACTTAGCATATCATTTCCCAATTATAGATGGTAGGTTAATGGGCCTGTAATTGGCAGGGTCCAATGGGTCCCCTTTCTTAAAAATGGGGACCACAATACTTTGCAACCAGTGCTTGGGGATCTTACCCAAAGAGTTAATTATCGAAAAGAATGGAACTAATAAAGCAGCCCACCATTCTGGACTATGCCTTAGCAGCTCCAGGGAGATAAAATAACTTCTTGGGGCCTTTCCCTCTTTAAGTGAAACAATCAGCTCTAATATTTCCTCTACCGTGACCAGAGGCCACTCCTGGAATCTGTTCTCCAGTTGAAACTCTATTGAGGTACAAAGTGAGTTAAGCCATGTAAACAAGGCTGCAAGGTAGAACTCCCACTTAGCTAATGGGGGCAATGATTCCTGTTTCAGCCCTTTACTACCCAAAGCTCCAGCTATCAGCACCCAAAATTTCCTGCCATCTTTGGCCTGATGTAACAGTGTCCTTTTGGACTCATAGTATTCTAGTCTTTTCCTCCACAATAACTGCCTAATTGACCGCCACAAAGCCTTCCTTGCTCTAAAGCAGGAGGCATCAAACCAAATCTCTTGCGGGTTAAAAGTAGCCCTACCCAATGGGTTATAGGATAAAAACTGCAAAAAAAGACTGTCAAGGTTTTGAAAGCTACCACAGCTCCCCTAGGGGAATAAAAAACTTGTTCCCTTAGCTCCCAAGACAACTCCAAGTCCATAAACTCCAGACATTCACTTTGCACGGCTGGGGACCATCTTTTGCAGATCAAACCTAATGACTCTTTCTCTTCTGGCTGTTCACCGGATGGAAGTCCAAAGCCTCCTTCATCTGGGAAAAAGCCACTAACCCTTAGTGCCAGAGGAGAATGTTCTGTTTCCACAGTGGCTAAGATTCTCAGCTCAAGACCATCTGTTACAAAACATTCTTGTATCAGAAAATAATCTATCACACTGGCACCAACCTTTGAAAAAAAGGTAAAATCGCCCTCAAGGTCCCCCGGCAACAACCCATTCAATATTACCAAGCACAAGTCCATTCAGAACTGACGGAAAATCGGAGCCCTGGGACAAGAAATCCTGTCCCTCGATTGCCAGATATTATTAAATGGTGGAATTATAGTGTCGTCTAAGCACAACACACTCCCATCTAACACAGGGTTACCTACACGCGAATTCAAATCCCCACCTAGAATCAGCGACACCCTCGAGAATCTAACATACGCATCCTGAATAGCTTCCTCCATATGCTCCCAAATATCAGTAAATAATACACTGAAGAAGAGGGGGGTACATATGCTAATATCCCCTTACCCGCTGATGTTAAGCAGTGCCAGAGGCCAAATTGAGACTCCACTGATGCAAGTAAGTCCATTTTTGCAAATAATGAGCTACGGAGCAAAAGGACTAGACCACCACTAAGCCTCCCTTTGGTCTTAAAAGATCTAGCCTGTGATACGTGCACCTCGAATCCACAGCATGAAATAGGTTGATCCATCCATGTTTCCTGCAGGAGCAAGATGTCACAGCTCCTGGCCAGGGACTTAAAGTCCAGACCATGCTGACGCTTTTTCCAACCTGATATGTTCCAGCTTAAAATCCTCAAGGTGCTTGCATCACTCTCTAACAGTCACTTAACCTGGAGGGAAAATAAATCCTCCATCTCCTGCCATTCGATATCCTCTCTAGCCCCACCTAGGCAACATGGCTCTTGAGGAATCACCGCAGGAGCTTGAAATAGCACATTTACCTCTAAAGGGACAGCCAGGCGCAAAAGCCATTCATTCACATCCAAATTTCTCTGGGTCAAACCCGGGGAATTCTGTGCAGTCTTATTGCCAAGAACAACTCCCCCTATCCCCAAGCCTGCACTGCTAGTCCTATTGATGTTAACTGGAGCTATTACTGGGTAGATAGATTGCTCCTCCCCAGGACCGTCCATACACTTATTAGGCAGCAAAGGTGGTAACAGCCCACCTGGCAGGATGGCTGATTTGCTTACAAAGCGGTGAAGCACTAGTTCCCCCATTCCAGGGGTAGAGGGCACGCTAAAACTGTACCTTATTAAACCCACACCACTGGGATCTCCTGCCACCGGGCCTTGAGGGGGAGCACAACAAACCAACATGTTGTTCAAAGTTACTATAGATTGATAGTAGCTCGAAACCCTTCCCCTTCTTAAAGTTGAAACAATAGGGGAACATCCCGGGGGGTGCTTCTGCTGCCTAGAGAATCTCCCTAGCTGCAGATATATGCCTTCCATTCGGTCTAAAATGGAGACTTGCTCATTAGGCACTGAACCACTTTGCACACTTGAAGTGGTTGACAGTGTTTCACTGCATGGCTCATACATTCAGTCGTGAATCATTTTTAATATTCCCAGTGACACCAAGACGCTCAGGTTGTGGGGCAGGATTTTTTATTCTTAAGGGATAATCCATATCCATTGTCACCTCACTAGTAAGGTCAATGAAATGACCCTTAGCATGAGTAACCCCAATGTTACTTATTTGAGTACTAGCTTTAGACTTAACTGAGTTCTCCACAGGGCCAGCAGGCAAGCTATATTTAATCCCTGCCCCTCTTGGGTCAGATAGGTCAACTCCGTCAGTAGAGGCAACACCTCCACAGGCTCTAGCCTGCCTTCTAATAGATTTGGGGCACAAAGCTCTTGCCACAAAAACATCATTGTCTTTCAGGCTTTCAGACTGTTGAAATATCTGGTCAACCAATTCTTGTTTGTTAAATAAAACATTGAGAACCCACCGGTCTTTCCTTACTCAGAGATGCTCAATGGAAATGATATCATACCGAGTAACTACCACCCTTAACAAAAGTCTAAGGTGTTCAGCGATAGCAAGGTTAGTGTTCCAAAAGGGTAGTTGGCCGGAGGGTAGAGGGAAAACTGAAAAGATTACATTAAATGTGTGGGGTCTGGCGGAGGGCAGCCTCCAAACCCCAGGAGGGGGATGGGAAGGACGAAGGAGTGACGGGACCGGGTTAGAGCCCAGTTCTGGGAAGGGAGCAGTGTGCCTGAAAAAGGTTCCCTCAGGGTCTTATGCGGCAGTTCAGGAGGCTCTCAGTCACTCCCTGCCAAGCTCATCACAGGGAGTCAGGCCACACAGCTTCCCGGCCAGGGAAAGACCCCTCGTTCGCGGGCACCACACACACGGTTCCCAGGGCCCAAGAAGTGCGTTGGGGGTGATGTCACCGGGGTGGGGGCTCCCCCCCAGGGGGGTAACCTCAGGGGAGGGCTTAAGGACTCCTGGCACGCTAGCAATCTCTGGACACCCAGTGCAGGGGAAGGACTGAAGGGCACACACTCACGCGTCCGCACGGGGTTACTTACTCTCAAGCACAGCTGTCCCACTCTCTCTCTCTCTCTCTCTCTCGCTCGCTCGCTCTCGCTCTCTCTCGCTAGCCACACTCTGCCACACCAAGACTCTCGCACTCTGAAAATAGGCTCCACGCTCCACACACTTCGCACAGGGCCGGTCTCACAAAGCAGGGCTCTGATCACCAGCAAAGGTAGGCCCGGCGTTTTCCTCCCTATATAGGCGGGGCCGGGGCGTGTCTCTGTAGGCGTGCCGAGCGTCGCAACGGCGCCTGCGGGGGTGTTCCTGTGTGCGGCCATTTGCAGGGGGCGTGGCTCTGCACGTCGCGTACTGTGCGGGGCAGCTTGGTGCGTCCTGCGCAAGGGGATTTCCTGGGGGCGTGGCTCCGGACGCGTCACCAGGTGCCGGGTTTGGGGGCAGGGTGTTATTGACGGGGCCTGCGGGGACAGCGTGACGGTGTGCTCTGCTCCCTGTACCCCGCGGCAGACGAGCTCCCCATCTCCTCAGGCCCCAGGGCCTGACAAAATGGGAGTCTGGAATAGCTAGATAAGTCAACAAAAGCAGGATTTCTTGCCGGAAGAGTAACTCCGAACCCCTCTATAGGTACAACCTCCTGCTTGCTGATTTCTGATCTTTGTACTTGAGTCATTCTGGCTTCCACAACAGAAAATATGTCCTCACCTCCAGGTTTTTGTGCTGGTACTGCCGATCCCAAAAAACCGGCATTAACTTCATTGCTTACGCTAGGCATTGATTCTCACACCAGGGAAGATAAAGTTCCAATTCAGCTGTTACCACATTAAGTTGATGAAATACGTAACGCATTGATGACACCATAAACATTACATGGTCTGCCAAACATGACATAACAGAGGGGGCCTTAACTGCCTGTGGGAGCTCTGAAGGGAACAAAAAGTCATCAGCTCTGTCCATAATGTTACTGGGGGTTGATGATAGTTGAAGCTCCACCGGCAAAGAACTAGTATGGCCTGAACCAGGGAAAGGGGAGGGGGGATGGCAATGAGAGTGAGAGATCAACCCAGCAACAGCAGACGGTTTAACCACCTGGGGGGGGGGGTCAGGTAGGTTTCAATTTTCCGCTGCTTGGGGTTCTTAGAGGTTGGCAACAAGCTCCTGGCCCCCGCAGTACTTGAGCGTTTCAGCGATGCCATTTTAAAGGCAATAAAAGCCACTTACCCCCCACAAGTCAATTAGGCCCAATCAGCGAAACAGCAGTTGAGAGCAGAGCGACAACAGCCAGCCACACGGTGACCACGCCAAATACAGCGCGGCCACCCACGGCCAGTGCCTAAGGCCATGCGCACAAGCCCTTAGGTGTGCTGGCCACGGTGCGTGCCCATAGTGCGACCGTAGGCTGCTGGTCACGTTTAAATGGTCCTGTTCACCCTCACGTGGTTCCTCTAGTCCACTCTCCTCCGGGCTGTGATTTCAGCATGCAGCAATATGCCTGGGACATACACTCCCCTACCGTTCACCTCTTGCTGCAGCCAAGAGCCCTCATACCACTTTCTGGGACTGGGGTGTTCTCCGCTGTCAGACGTGTAGGCAACTCTTCCCCCTGCCCCGCAAACCGCTCACACTAGCCTGTAGGCTGCGGGTCGTGTTTAAAGGCTCCCGCTCACCCTCACATGGTTCCTCTGGTCCACTCTCCTCTGGGCTGTGATTTCAGCGTGGAGCAATATGCCTGGGACATACAGTCCCCTGCCGTTCACCTCTCGCTGCAACCAAGAGACTCTGGTTTACTTTCTGGGACCGGGGCGTTCTCCACTGTCAGACGTTCAGCCAACACTTCTTCCCCACACCGCATACCACTCACCCTGTCCCCATTAGGAGGCAGGCTGCCACATTTTGAACCAGATGCAGTCTGTAGCCCCACGAAGAACGCTTTACAATAGTCTAGTCTTGAGGTGATAAAAACATGGATGACAGTGGCCAGGTTGGAGTCCGAGACAAACAGCTGAAGCCACCACACCAGATGTAATTGGAAAAATGCACTCCTTGCCACAACCCCCACCTGGATATCCAGGTAGACCTGGGAATTGAGGAGCACTCCTAGACTTCGAACCTGGGGGACCATCGGGGGCAAACCCCATCAATGACGGACCATTATCTCCTTCAGGTCAGTCTCTCAGCGCACCCCCTAAAGAAGGGGAATGGACCAGTCAGGATGGTCCACCCTCAGAGGCTGATGGAACCTCAAAGGTTCCAAGAGGTCATGAGGGAGCTTACCCTGGACCTGGACGGTCACTCTGTCGATGATCTGGTCCAGCATTGGAACACCCTGCTGGGAAAGGCCATTGACAGGGTGGCTCCAAGACGCCCTCTGCCTCTGTCTCATCACAGCAGGGCCCCTTGGTTTACTGAGGGGCTGCAGTGTATGAAGTGAGTAGGCAGGAGGCTGGAGCAATGCTGGCGTCAGACTCGAAATGACTGCTACCAACTTCTCCATAGGGCCCATTTGCAGTCCTATGTTGAGGCTGTGAGGACAGCAAGGCTGTGAGGACAGCAAGGAAGGAGTTGCTTGCTGTCCTCATAGCATCTGTGAAGTCACGCCTGGCGGAGCTGTTTCGTGTGGTCAGACCGGGGGCTAGTCAGTCCAGCCTCCCTCTGCCTGGACAGGGACTTGTCCCAGGCCCACTGTGAGGAGTTTGTCAGTTACTTCTCAGACAAGATCGCTAAGATTCAGAGCGACTTTGATGCTGGATTAGGGACAGTAGGTGGAGAGCGCAAGGTGGTGGAGGCCCCGTCTGGCCCAACTTTGTGGGAGGAGTTTCAGGAAGTGATGCCAGTCGATGCGGTGGATGTCCTGGGGTCTGTGAGAGCCATCAGTTGTGAACTTGATCTGTGCCTGTCCTGGCTGGTGAAAGCCTCCAGGGGGACATTGCTAGTGAGGGTGGTTAGCGCGTCTTTGCAGCAGGGAAGGCTGTTGCCTAGTCTCAAGGAGGTCGTGGTGCGCTGCCTGCTGAAGAAACTATTGTTGGACGTGGACGCTCTCGCCAGTTACCGACCTGTTTCTAACCTCCCATTTTTAGGGAAGGTTATTGAGCGGGTGGTGGAGATCCAGCTCCAGGCGCATCTAGATAGCGCATCTGGGTTCCTCCCTGGTTATGGCACTGAGACGGCATTGGTGGCCTTGGTCGACAATCTCTACTGGGAGATGAATGCAGGATATTCGATATTATTCATCCTGCTAGATCTCTCGGCCGCTTTTGACACCATGGACCATGGACTGCTGCTGAGACGGCTGCATGACCTGGGGGGGTCTGGGCGGGACTGTTCTTGAATGGTTCCACTCATTCCTCTCAGGGAGAAGCCAGCGGGTAGTGTTGGGAGCTGAAACATCTTGACCCTGCGCTTTATCCTGCAGCATTCTGTAGGGTTCCATTCTGTCTCCATTGTTCTTTAATGTATATATGCAGCCCTTGGGGGAGGTCGTAAGAGGGTTTGGGGTGCAATGTCACCAATATGCTGATGATACTCAGCTGTACCTCTCTTTTTCAGATGACCCAGACCCTGCCGTCTCGTGTTTGGAGGCTGTGGCGGAATGGATGTGACAGAGCAGACTGAAGCTCAGCCCCGATAAGACAGAGGTGATGGTGGTGGGGAGAGTGATGGAGGTGTCGTCCTCGCCCTCCCATAGCTCAGCAGGTTCGGAATCTGGTGGTGATTCTGGACACAGATCTCCGCCTGGAGTGACAGGTGGAGGTATTGACGAAGGCTGCTTTGTGCCAGTTATATCTGGTGTGTAAGCTGCATCCATATGTCTCCGGCCGGACCTGACCTCCCTCATCCATGCCTTTGTCACCTCGAGGCTGGACTACTGCAACGTGTTGTACATGGGGCTGCCCTTGTTCCTGGTTCAGAGGCTTCAGCTAGTGCAGAATGCGGTGGCCCGGCTCCTGTTGGGGACGGGTCATCAGGAGCACATAACACCTGTACTCTGGACTCTGCACTGGCTGCCAATAGCATGCCGAGCCAGGTTCAATGTATTGGTGTTAATCTATAAGGCCCTTCACAGTCTGGGCCCCTCATACCTCAGGCACCGCCTTGCCCTCTGCAGCCCAGAGCAGCTCCTTCGGTATGCCGGGGGTGCCTACTTGGAGGTCCCCCATGTTAAGTGGGGGGCCACAATGGAGATGACATTCTCGGTGGCCGGGCTGCACCTTTGGAAGTCCCTCCCAGAGGAAGCTCACCTGGACCCAAGCCTTTTAACATTCCAGTGAATTTGCAAGACCTGGCTGTTTGCCCAGGCCTTTGGGGATGGGGGGAAGGGTGGGTTAGGGTTTTTTTTATCTCCCGCCACCCTTATTTATTGTATTTTTAGTATTACTCTAGCCTGTTTTATTGTTGTGATTTTATGAGTGTTTTAATATGTTTTTATAATTGTATTTTATGTTCTTGAAATTGTTAGCCACCCCGAGCTGTTCTCAGGAGGGGTGGAATATAAATTGACAAAATAAATAAATAAATAAATAAATAAATGACAGAGGATGCCACACTCACTGCCTTACCCACGAACATCACTTCCATCTTGTTGGGATTCAGCTTCGGACAGCTCACCCTTATCCAGTCCCCAACAGCCACCATACACCGAGTAAGCATAGAAACTGCCGGGTCTGGGTCGGATGAAAAAGAGAGGTAGAGTTTGGTGTCATCAGCATATTGATGACACCGCAACACAAACTGTCTCATGACATTGTCCAGCGGCTGCATGTACAAGTTGAACAGGAGAGGGCAGAAGATGGAACCCTGCGGAACTCCATACATGAGCTCTCATGGAGATGAAAAACAGTCCCTGAGCACCACCCACTGCATTCTCCCAGTCAGGAAGGAATGTAACCATTCAAGAACAATTCCACCCACTCTGGCTCTGTCCTACAGGCAAGTCACCAACATCTCATGGTCAATGGATTTAAAGTGAAAAGGTCAGTCACTGACAATTGCTTTTTTCTGTCTCATCTTTCAGCCAAATATACCCATCTGGGGAAGAATTTGTATGCTGCCTTTATGGATCTAACTACGGCTAATAGACACTGCTTATGCGGTAAACTATTTATTTCATCAACTGATTAAATACTATTTTTTCTTCATAAGATCATTATATTTAGATACTTGTTTAAGAGTTAGAACAGGAAATGGTGCCATTTTAACTAAAACAATCCCTACTGCAACAGATGTATGCCAGAGAGATGTATAATGGCCCCTTTTATTTTTAGCTTCTATGTAAATGATTAAGTGAAGACGTTGGACTGTCAGTCCCTTCATATGGTGAAAATTGGGGATAGAAGGTTAAACTTATTGATGTATGCAGATGACATGATTTTGTTATCCTATTCCCAGATAAGAATGAGAAGGCTGTTAAATGCCTTTAATAGCTACTGCACAGAAAATGATCTTACCATGAACCACTCCAAGTCCAAGATGATGGTTTTGGGTAAAACAAGAAAACTTCATAAGTGGTTGATTGACAACAAGGAAATAAAGTAGGTCAGATCCTTTGTGTATCTTGGTATTCATTTCTCAGCCTTAGCATTATGGAACTTACATATTAAAATTGTAAATTGAGGGCATACTCTACCTCTTATCTAATGAAATGTCTAATTAATCATAAATATGATGGAACTGTTCAGCTAATTCTGAAGATGTTCAAGATGAAATTGGTGCCACATGCAGCTTATGGGACAGAGGTATGGGAGTTTGAAAATTTAACACCTATTATAACTATCCAGAGTCATTTATTTCAAAGTGTCCTGAGTTTGCCCAGGAACACCCCTGTGTATCTGAATAGAGCAGGATTGGGGGAAGTGGCCATTTTGACCCTAATCCATTGCAGACTGATAAATTATTGGATTAAGTTACAGCCAACTGGTTGCCAAAAATATGTCTAGAGGAACAAATAGTCTGGCTCCAGAAATTGGAGGGGAACCCAAATGATTTAGTCCAAGAGTATGGTTTTTCCTTGCTAGCCCAGGGCTTCTTAGCTAATAAAACCAGACAGACATTTAACTAAAGGGTCTTGGACATACATAGGCAGAAGGATATGGTGACTCTCGACAGTTCTCGGTATGCAACCTGGATGAAGGAGGTGAAATTAATTCATGTCTGTGACAAATATTTATGTTTTCCTCTAAATCTGGATATAAGGAAGGCTTCTACAAAGCTGCGTTTTGTCTTGATGCTGACCTAAATTATTGAGGGAAGATATAAAAACATCCGATTATATGAAAGACTTTACATCTCTGTTGAGCACATGGTAGAAGATTTGGTCCATTGTGTTTTAAATAATCGTATTTATGGTGTCCCATTGAAGAGATACTTGGGTGGTCTACTAGAGAAAAAGAACTTTTAGACTGATATTGCAAAGTTGGTGTTTTTATTAAGTGGTAGTAATGAGTTTGTAACGCTGAGAGTGGCTTTATTTGCAGTGAAGGCCCAAACCTTATGAGAACAGTATGTCAATTATATTAATAATATAGAGGAGGAGGAGGAGGAGGAGGACCCACGGTGGAGACGAAGGAGGAAGGCCTACCACAGAGGGGGCCAGTGGGGGCTCCAGGAGACCCAGGACTTCATAAGGATATGGGGGACCCTGGAGTACCAGCTGGAGCTCGCGCTCAACCAGCACAATGGGCATGTCTACCAGGACATAGTGAGGGACATGGAGGCGGCGGGGCACCATCTCATCATGGCACAGTACCGCTCCAAGGCCAAGGAGCTGAAGAGGGAGTACAAAGCCATCCGGGACATGAATAGGCAGTCCAGACATGGTGCCCGGACCACCCCATTCTATGATGCCCTGGACTGAACACTCCACATTAAGGGGTCCATAGTCACCCCAAGGCTCGTTGGGAGTGCTGTGGTCCAGGGCAGGGAACGGGCAGAGGTACCCCCTCCCCTCGCTGCCCCCCTGGTAGACATGAGCTCCAGGGCCCCGAACCCCCAGGAGGAATGCCCCAGGACCTCCGGAACCTGCAGTCCCCCCAACAGCAGCCCGGATAGCACTCACCCCCAGGCCAGGCACGCGGAGTCCGAGGCTGGCACCCTCATCACCCTCAGCCAGTGGTCCATGGGGGAGCACTCCCACACCAAGGGGCCAGCCTTGGAGGGATCAGAGACCAACATTGAGGGTAAGCGGGTGATCCAGAGGGGGGAGGGACTGAGCCCACGGGGCCAAGGGCAAAGGGGGTTGGGGACAAATGGGCCAGGGCCAGGGCCAGCCCCAGCCCCCCACAGGCAAGGCTGGACAGGGCCCCTTCCCAGGTCGCCCAACCGCACACCCCTACACACACAACCCCCCCTCCTTGCCTGCAGGCCACAGAACACCCCAGGACCAGACCCAGGCAACCAATCAGGCAGCCATCGAGGAGCCCAGCCAGCAGGTGCAGAAACCAGGTGAGGCAGGCGGTCCGGTAGGGAGGGAAATCCAGGGTGCAGAGAGGGGGTCCCCAGGCAGTCAGAGGGTGGGATGGGCCAGGGAGGGGCTGCGAGAGATGCCAGTGGGCCTGAGGGGCTCCTGTCCCATCCCGGGCAGGGGGCAGGGGCCTGGGGCAGGATTGGACTCACCCTCCCGTTCCAACAGGGCAACCCCGGCAGCCAGCGTCCCCAGGGCCTGTGCCCCCAGCGCAGCGCATGAGGGAGTACCAGGCACGGGTCCGCAGGTGGGGGAAGGAACAGGTGGAGGAGATCGTCCAGACCTCGGTGGAACAGGGGGAGAGGATAGCGGCCATGGACAGGATGGAGATGGCCATCGAGCGGTCCCTGGAGCGGGTGGAGGTGAGGGACAGGAGGCTCCAGGCCGAGGTGCACCTGGAGCAGAGGTGGGAGCACAGCAGCAGGCAGGTGGAGGTGCTCAGGAGGCTGGAGCAGGCCATCACAGGCATCGTGCGAGAGCACTCGGCGAAGATGGATAGGTTCCACGATATTGGGACCTCCCTGCTCCTGCACGCCAGCATGATGTGTGCCTATGTGATGTCAGGCGCACCCCTGGGCACCCTGCCTGCCTAGGTCCCAATGCTGGGACCCTCGGTAACCACGCCCTCTGTCCAGGCACCCCAGTCGCCCCCACACCCTCAGGGGCCGCGTATCTGCCTCCTGCTGCCCCCTGCGCTCCAGAGAGTGCAGCCTCCCAGGGGCCACCATGGGTCCCAGACCACCCCTCCCCCCCACTGGCGGCCCCCCTGCCAGACCAGGAGGCAGAACAGGACACTGCAGGGAACACAAACAGCGGGGGGAAGGAAAGCTCTCAGGGCTCCATGACCCCCACTGGGAACTCACGGGGATGACCAAGGAAATAAGGGGGAGTGGGGGGAAGGGGTGGGAGGGGGAGGGCAGTGTGATGGGGGCACTGTACGGGACAGGGCACAACCTGGGTGGCGGGTCAGGGTGGATGTGTACATGTGGGTGAAATAAACGGTGTTTGCACTATAATGGCTGCTGGGCCCATTTGTGGGTGAGGGGGGGGAACCGTGCGGGGGCAAGGCACAGGGGGTGGGCCTGTGGGGGGAAGCCCTCACACCTGGGCCCCCCCAGGCAATATGCCTCACCAGGGCATCCCGGATCCGCTTAGTGTAACGGAACTCCCTGAGGTTCTTGGCGTTCACATACAGGGGCACCGTACCGGGGTGCCGGTGGGGCTTGGGATACTCCAGGGCTGCCCCCTCTGTCTCACATACATTGTGGAGCACACAACAGGCACCGATCACCAGGGCCAAGGTCACCACGGTGTAATCAAGCGAGCCAGCAACGCTAATCCAGCGCTGCTTGAGGGCCCCGAAGGCACGCTCCACCAAGGTCCGGCTGGAGCATAGGCAGGTATTGTATAGCATAGAGGTGGGACCCCGGGCCCATTACCGGCAACCAGATTTACCGGTTACCGGTTCTCTTAAAACCGGATTCCCGGATTAAATCCGGTATGCCGGTACCGGATTTATTTCATTGATTTCAATGGGGCACTGTGTCCCCATTGAAATCAATGAATTCCTTCCCCCTCCCCCTCCCAGGCTGCGCGGGTGGAAGGGAGGAGACCCCCCACCCACCCTGCCCAGCCTGGATTTTTGTTTAAAAAAAGACTGAGGCGAGCCCACCCCCCAGCACCAGCGGCCGCGGTGTCCC
>QEPC01004409.1:295226-333637 GCA_003113815.1 Sphenodon punctatus | reverse complement strand
GGGGACGCCGCGGCCGCTGGTGCTGGGGGGTGGGCTCGCCTCAGTCTTTTTTTAAACAAAAATCCAGGCTGGGCAGGGTGGGTGGGGGGTGTCCCCCCTTCCACCCGCACAGCCTGGACTCTGGGAGGGTTTTTTTTAAAAACGTTTTAAGGCTTTAAGTTTTTACATTGCAGCCATTTTTAAATGGCTGCAATGTAAAAAAATCCGGTACCCGGAATCAGGTACCGGGACCGGATTACCGGGTCGAATCCGATAATGCCGGTATGCCAGGTACCGGCATTATCGGATACCGGATTTACCGGTTTTCCTGCCCCTAGTATAGCACCTCCGCAGGGGTCCGTGGTACAGGGTAGACCTTCATCAACCACCAGGTCAGGGTTAGGCAGTGTCCCCCGGGATACAGGGGGGCATCGGGACCCCCTCGATCCAGCTCATGCCCATGTCAGCAAAGTCCCCCCAGAACATCCGGGCATAGAAGGGGGAGATGGTCATGATCCTGGTGTCGTGACTGCGGACGGAGTTGCCTGTGTAGATGTCTATGAACCAGCCCTGGTGATCCACCACCCCCTGCAGATGCAGGGAGTAATACCCGTGCCTGTTCACATACTCTAGCACCTCCCCGGAGGAGGGCCGGAGTATCTCTATGTGGGTGCCATCCATGGCTCCCATGCAGTTGGGGAAGCCTCTGGCCATGAATCCCGCCATCACGGCCCCCTGGTCCACTAGCTGGATCGTTCTGTCCAGGAGCACACCCTCCACCACCTCGCACACATCCCGGAGGATACAGGTGACAGTGCTGAGCCCAACCCGAAGTGCTGGGACACAGACCGGCAGGAGTCGGGCATTGCTAGGGCCCAGTCCCCTATTGCCACCCGCTGGACCATGGGGATGGGGGTCTGCATGGAGGTGTGCTGATGCTCCAGCCAGGGTGTAAGGAGCTCTGCTAGGTGGAGCAGGGTGGGCTTGTCCATCCTGAAGTGGGCCCTCCAGGCTGGCTCTTCCCACTGGGCCAGCACCCTAGCCCACCAAGTCTGTGGGTGCTCTGCGACCCATAGGCATCTGTCAATGGGCAAAGCGAGCAGGGCTCCCCAGTGCATGATCTCCCCTGCCCACATGAGGCACCTGGCAGCCTCACGGAGCGCTGCAGGCCAGGTTCGGCTCTGGCTCACAGCCTGCCAATCAGCCCCAGAGACCCTCTGTACCCTGAGGTGAACACGGGCTCTCCTGCACCCGTGGTGTGCCCTGTGGGCCCTTGCAGATCTCCAGGCCACAGAAACCTGCTGCCGGACAGCCAGGTGCACCTCCGTGGTAAGGAGGCGCAGTAGCTCCGTGTAGTTCCGGAACCACTTGGCTGCGACCGCGAGGTGCATCCAATAGGCAGCTGCCCTGTCCCACTGCATGGTGGTGGGGCCCATGGAGGGGAGTTGAACTGTTATACAGGGCCTCTGATGGCAGGGATGGCCGGGGGGCAGGCCCCTAGCTGGTCACCCCACCCATGGGGGCCCGGGTTATGTTTGCGTGCAATTGAGTACACCTGCAGGCAGTGCACTGGGCCTTGCCCCTGCACGGGTGTGCGGGTCTGCGCACTCCCTGAGCAGCTGCATTCCATCAGGCATCACACACCCCCGTTTGCTATAACTTGGCCTTGGAGGAGCGATTAGCTGGACTGTGTATGCTATTGTGTTATGCGCTGTGCTGGGTCCACACCCCACGCCTCACTCCATTCTGCAACACTGTTTCTGACTGAGGCCTGTTGTCCTGTCCCTGGGACCCACCAGGGTCCCCCCCCCGGGCCATGAGGGTATGTGGGGCCCCCTGTCCTTGTTGTTATTCTCCCTGTCTCTCTGGACCATGACTGGTTGTCCATCCACTGGACTCCTGCTTCCCGGCCCCCCTGGGGCCCCCCATATCTGGACCTTCTGCGAGACCATGTCTCTGTGCAACCTGTGGCATACCCTGGCCGTGAAGCTGCTCCTGGACAGCACTGTTAGCCATGCGGGTGCCTTTGCGAGCTTGAGCTCTGGATTTTTCTACTTTGGCTATGAGGCGAGTGCTCGTGATTGCTGGCTGCATGCGGACACCCTGGGCCTCGTCCACTTCCCCGATGGGCGCCTCCAGGACAGGCGGTGTACTCATGTGCCCTGGTCCAGAGCTGAGACCATGTCTGTGCTGAGTGTGTGCGCCCTGGGCACCTTCACGCTGTGCCTTGCTGATGGGGCCCCTGCCCTGACTGTGTCCTACTTTGCCTGTGTTCATGGGGCACGTGGGTACCAGTGCACCCATGGGGCGGTGTACCACTGACTCCTGGAGCTGGGACAGCTTCCTTGGCCCCCTTCTGCTGCCTGCTGTGTGTCAGAGCCTTCCGCGGTGGAGATGTCGGCCCTGATGGGGGTGTGGTCCCGTACGGATGTGCAGTTGGGGCTGTCCCTGCAGGACCCCTTCGAGGCCTACTACCTGATAGCCCAACACATGTCCATGTTGGGGTACCACCTTGGCTTTATCCATTGGCCCCACCTGGTTCACCGAGTGGGCCACCCATCCCCAGGGCCTGCGGTGGCCCCCAGCAGAGGCCTGTGAGTCACGGTGTTCCTCCAGGCCCCCCGGTGTCTTGCCCCCATTTGGGCTCCCGCCCCTGTCCGGGGGGGCATCTCCGCTGGCTGCTCCCTCCCTGATATGCCTGCCTTGCCGAGGTGTCGCCTGCTTCCCTGGGTGTTGCTGGCCCTGCCTGTGGCCCCGGGCCCCCTCCGGGCCCTGTCCCCCTGGTCAGCCTGCATAACTGGGGTTCCCCTCTGGTGTTGCCCTCCCTGGTCCCTGGGTGCAGTGCTCTGCATGACCTCACCAAGCCAGCTGTGTCCAGCGACCTGTCCCCACCCGCCAGCACTGCCACCTGCTGCCCGCACACACCCCATGTGCTTGTGTGACCTGGGAGTTCTGGGGCCCCCGGACTGGCCCTCGGTGCCTCCTCTGAGTGTGTGTGCATCCTCGGACCTGCAGCGCTGCACCGGCTGTCCTGCCTGCCCAACACCTGCCCCTCAGCAGTGGAGGGGTCTCCGAGTGCCTCCTGGATCCTTCCCGGGCAGCTCCCTGTGCATTGCGGGCCCCTGCTGTGCCTTGGTCCCGAGCTCCTGGGGCCCCCTGTTCCAGGACTGCCAGTGTTGCTGTGGGGGTGCCCGTGCAGACTGTTCTGATGGGGGGGTTTCCACCTGACCTAGCACATTGCGGGTCCCCCCCCTCCTCCCTGTCCCAGACCCTCCCCCCTTGCTCCCATTGTGCCTTGTGTGTTGTCCGGTCACCCGTGCCCCTCTTCCCTTCCTTTACCTTGTGTGTGCATGTGCCCGGGCGTGTGGTCTTGCTGTGTGTTCCGCTGTGCCTCCACTGGCTGTGTGCCTGGTGTGTGTGGTACCTGTGCGACTCTTCTCCCTCTCCCCCCCTCCCTTCCCATTTCCCTTGTGTGGGCAGTGCCTTTTGTGTCTTTTGGCTTCGTTTGGCCTCAGGCGGCCATGTCTGTGTCCTGCCCCTGCCTGGTGGGTTCTGGGTGTTTTGACCACATCTGGGAATCGGCGTCACGTCTGTTGCGCTGCCCCAGTCTGTGATCTGTCGACCCGATTCCTGGGCGTGGTCCCGGTCCCGTCACATCTGTTCAGGGCTTTTATTGGCCCCAGGGGGTGCTTGTTTTGTTCACCCCCATGGGGAATCCACTGTGGTGAACCAGCCACCTGTAACATCTGAAAACACCCCTTGTTAGCTGAAGGCAATAGCTGACAGCTGGAATCCCAAGACAGTGAGCATGTGATTCCCTGGACCAATGAGAGACCAGAGAAAGTGGATGGGCATGGCTACCAGACATAAATACAAAGGCAGCACAGAGCACCTTCAGTCTCCACTTGAACTCCAAATGGGGAAGGATCTAGGAACTGTGTGACCTACCCAGGAGAGTTGGACTGCTACAGGACCTTCTCTCGCAGACTTCAAGGGAGACCCAGGTGAACATAAACTATGTTGAGACTTTGTTGCCCTGGATAGGAAGGACAACAGGAAGCACATCCCATTGATGTGCAGGACTAAGTTTATATTGGGGACCCACTGGTTGGGAGAAGCCCCTACCCGGTGGACTGGGAGGGTTGTAAGGGTAGCAAGGAGACCCGTGGCAAATTGCCAACCAAATAATCAGAGTGGTTTCGGGGAAGAAATCTATGGACTGAACCCCAAAAGAAATTTAGATATATGAAGAGATTTTATGCAGCGGTGTACTAATTTCCCAGGACCCCAGAATGTGAAGGGGGGATCCTTAGCTCCATCCACAGTGTCTTTTAAAAATATTATACAACAATCCCTGTTTTATTTTCTTTTATATTTTATTGGAATATATTTTTGTATTTTGATAAGGTCAATAGACCAATTCAAATAAATAAACAAACAAACAAATAATAAACATAGCTTAATGGGGAAGAGTCAACATGGACTTAGCAAAGGGAAATCGTGCCTCACTAATCTATTGAAATATTTTAAGAATGCAAATAAGCATGTGGATAGGAGTGAGACGGTTTATATAGTGTATCTGATTTTCAGAAAGCATTTGATAAGGTCCCTCATGAAAGGACAGTTTGGATTGCATTCGGGTGAGCTTGGGTGGCAAAAAAAGGGTCACTGGAAGGTCAAACAGGGAGGGGTAGTCAGTTGAGGAGCAGACTTTCAGGCATCAGGGGTGGAGAGGCTTGCAAGAAACAAAACTATCTGCCTCCCCCCTTCCCAACACCTTCTGAGCTCGTCACTGTTCCTGAACAGCAGGTGTTTCAGAAGGCTCCATCTTACAGCATTTCCCAGCTCCCCAATCCATTGCAATCCTCCTCCCATTTCACCCATCCAACCCATCTACCCCCATATTCTCATTCATTTGTTTAGCTTGGCTTAGATAGATTTAGTGGTTATTTTTTGTTTTACCCCTCCCTGTGTTCAATCTTCCTTCTTCCCTCCCCTCTCCATTGAATCATTTCCCTCTCCCATATATTCCATCCCAGATTCCCTTCCCTTCCCTTCCCCTGTTTTTTAATTTAGAGTAGGATTATTAGATTGATTTAAGTTTCATTTCAGTTTTGTACCCCTCCTTGTGTTGTTTGTGATTGCCCCCATCCCATAGATAGATAGATAGATAGATAGATAGATTAGAGACAGTAGACAGTTGTAGGAGTTAGCTTAGTGATAGAGATAGCGTTAGTGATTTAGTTTTAGTGTTTGTAGGAGTAGGCTTGTGTGCTTATTAGATAATCCATTTAGTTCATAGCATTTAGAATAGTTAATAGCAGTTAGATTTAGTGTAGGTAGATAGATATAATATTAGATTAAAAATTTAAATAAAAAAACCCATATCAAAATAAAAAAACCAAATAAAAAACCAAAAAACCATATAAAACCAAATAAAACCCCCCAAAAACATATAAAAAACAAAACAAAAAAAACATATAAAAACATTTCCCAAACAGCCAAACCCAAACCAAACGGCTGAATGGAACGGACGATCCCGAACCCAGCGAACGAACCGAACGCAGCTGAACCGAACGGCCGAACCCGAACCACGATCTGTTCGCCCATCCCTACCATTAGCAGCTATTGACTGGGTAGGTTTCCTGGAATGGATCCTCTTACTGTCAGGAGCAAGGAGTGAACAACTGAGAATGGATCACCCCACTGTGACCTGCTGGGTTCTTCTTCCAAGTGACCAGGGTTGGCCACTCTTGGAGTCAGGTGCTAGTTTTGATGGATCATAGGTCTGAGCCAATATGACACTACTAAGGTTTTTAGGTTCTTTTGTATATACTCAGCCAACTCCATATAATGAGTGAAGCCACATGAGATGCTAAACTGATTTGGGCAACTTTATCCCAGTTTGGACACCATTTCCATGTGCTATAGTGGCTCGTATGCCTGGTGGCCACCATATGTTCACCCCACCCCTGGGACAGGGTCACACCATGTGGCAGCATTACCCAAACTGGGGTACTGCTACCCAAATAGGGTAATTGAGCAGCTGCTATATGTGCCCAGTCCATGTGCTGTCCCACCCTATGGCGAGGCATACTGATACCAGTGAGCAGCAGGTGTGGTCACCATTGCCGTGCCTCCATCTCATGGCCCAGGGTAGGATGGTGAGTGGGGCAGGACTGGGGACCTGTGTGTGTGTGACTGTCACTTTGGCCCCCACCAGGGCATGACAGGATGTCTGACAGTGGCCCGCCTGCCAGTTATCTCCATGGAGAGTGTGGCCTTAGTGGCCTGCTCTCCTCACCAGCCCCAAAGGGTAGTGGCTGCAATTGCTCACCCCGGGGTCCATAGGAATAGATTATGCCTGAGCTTGTGTGGTTGCACCCATAGTTGCTTAACACTTGCTGTGTCTACACTCATTCCTGTTATTAGTTTAATTATCAATATGATGTTTGAAATCAGTTTAATTCCACTTTATCCTTGCGTAAGTTATTTTTTGGCTGTAGCTTTCTTTTCCATTTTGGATATTTAAATTTTAATCCAAATTGTCTAATTTCATTTAAAGTATATAACTAAATACCTTTGAGCTGATCATTAGCCAGAATAGAAAATAGTCCAATAAAATATTCATCCCAGTCTTCAAAGCCATTATAATTAATCAGTTATGTATACACCATCTTATGGTCCCAATGTGTTTGCACAGAAAGATTTGCTATGTACTTTTCTCCCAGAAATTCTCTCCACGTACTGTGGTTTTATTGCTCAAAAGGAAGGCAGTCATGACTGATGGCTAAGTAAATATTTTGCTGGACTAGAACATTATGTGCACCATCTAATCCATGTTGAGGAATATTGATTTCCTGTAAGAGACACAAGGGAGTCACATTGTGAGAGTTTTGCATGAAACTAATATGAGAGATTAAACTTATCAATGAGCAAGATAGTGGGTCCTGCAGAAAGGGACTCAAATAGTTAAAGATAGTATGACTGATAACAATAGTTCTCAATGGGAAAAGAGCATCTGACCACAGAACTATCAAGTACCCCCTACAAAATGCTTCAGGGCTTCTTCAAGGATACTGTTGGAGTGACAAATATCAGTAGCTAGAAAATGGGGAGTCAAAGTTTAATTATAAATTACTGTATAATAATGAAGATCATTGTTGTTAAGTGCAAGGTAATGCATTTTGGGGAAATAATTTAATCTGTGTAGATTGTCAAAGGAGTCTAAATTAAGTGTAACATCTCAAGAATGGAATTTTGACATCAATATGGACAGCTTGATCAAGTTCTCAGCTCAATGTTCAACTCCTGTCAGTAAAGTTAAATAGGTTGTTGGCTATAGAAATGAGACAGAAAACAATATGGAAATTAAATTTAACACTATAATATAAAATGATACCATAGCCTTACCTAGAATAACATGTATTGTACCCATCACCTCATCTCAAAAAAATTACTTCCAAAAATTAGAAAAGCTTTGGGCTAGGCCTGAAATTACAAAGCATGATGAATGGTATTTATATGGACGGACCATTATCTCCTTCAGGCCAGTCTCCCTGCGCACCCCCCGCACTCCAGAATGGGAAAGGACCAGTTAGGATGGTCCGCCCTCGGAGGCTGATGGAATCCCAGCGGTTCCAGGAAGCCCTGAGGGATTTAACCTTGGTCCTGGATGGTCACTCTGTCGATGAACTGGTCCAGTCTTGGAACACCTTGCTGGAGGAGGCCATCGACAGGGTGGCTCCGAGACACCCTCTGCCTCCGTCTCATCACCGCAGAGCCCCTTGGTTTACCGAGGGGCTGCGGTGTATGAAGCACGTAGGCAGGAGGTTGGAGCGACGCTGGCGGCATACTCGCTCTGATTCCGACTGACTTCTCCATAGGGCCCATTTGCGGTCCTATGTTGAGGCTGTGAGGGCAGCGAGGAAGGAGTTCCTTGCTGTCCTCATAGCGTCTGCGAAGTCACGTCCAGTGGAGCTGTTTCGGGTGGTGTGGGGGTTGGTTAGTCCTGTCTTCCTCCACCTGGATGGGGACTTTTGTCACCTACTTCGCAGACAAGATCGCTCGGATTCAGAGTGACTTTGCGGCTGGATTAGGGGCAGTAGGTAGAGAGCGCAAGGTGATGGAAGCCCCGTCTGGTCCATCTTTGTGGGAGGAGTTTCAGGAAGTTACATCAGCCAATGCGGCGGATGTCTTGGGGTCAGTGAGGGCCACGTGTTGCGAACTTGATCCATGCCCGTCCTGGTTGGTGAAAACCTCCAGGAAGACGTTGGGGACGGTGCTGGCGAGGGTAGTCAATGCATCTTTGCAGCAGGGGAGGTTGTTGTCCAGTCTCAAGGAGGCTGTGGTGCGCCCCCTGCTGAAGAAACCATCTTTGGACATGGGTGCCCTCACCAGTTATCGACCTGTCTATAACCTACCCTTTTTAGGAAAGGTTATTGAGTGGGTGGTGGCAATCCAGCTCCAGGAGCATCTAGACAGCATTGGTTTCCTGGACCCATTTCTATCTGGGTTCTGGCCAGGCTATGGCACCGAGACAGTGTTGGTGGCCATGGTCGACGATCTCTGCCGGGAGATGGATGCAGGATGTTCAACATTTCTCATCCTGCTAGATCTCTTGGCCGCTTTTGACACTGTGGACCATGGGCTGCTGTTGAGATGGCTGCATGACCTGGGGGATCTGGATGGGACTGTTTTTGAATGGTTCCGTTTATTCCTCTGTGTCATGGCTGGTAAGAGAAAAGGGGGAAATATTCGAAGGAAGGGAACAGTAAAGGGAAGCAGACACACTCCAAAAGGAAAGGACACACAAAATAGGGCGGCCTTCTCTCTTTGTCAGATATCTATCGAAAGAAAAAGGATCCCTCAGGGTCTTAATTGGGATGTCTCTCTTACTCAGAGAGTAGCCCTGCTCATTATCGGGAGACTCAGAGAGAAGGTAATTGCCTCAACAAGGGGAAGTACAATACAAGAGATCCACACAGTCAGGGGAATAGTCCGGGGCCAGGACACCATGTGACACTGTGGAGAACAAGGGGGGAAGGGAGGAACCCCGGGAAACAAAAGGGGAAACACAGGGAGGAAAAGGAGATGAGGAAAAGGGAATAAGGGTGAGGGACAGGACGTTCATTCAGGCAGGCAGTGGAGGGGTCTAAGTTTTCTTGTTACGAGGGTTTGGGGAGGGGAGGAACCAAACAGAAATAGGAAACACCACTGTCACTACAACACAAAACAAGACCCACAATCAATGCCACACACAGTCACTTTCACTCACCGCACGTACTCCGGGGAAGAGTTACGAACAAGACGTAGACAAGGATTGAGTTCACTCTGTCAGGGTTTCACAGACAACATGAGATTCCAAATGCTCAAGGGGCCAGCTTCTCAGAACTGATTACCGGCGAGGGCTCTCGGCCCTACTGGTAGTTGATATAGGCCAGTCAATTACCATGCTGCAATGTCCGCGGCGGGGTTCCCGCCAGTCTCTGACCCAGGAGCTTCCGCAAGGATGTCCCACGGCTGGGCGGGGCTCCTCCGCGTCTCCGAGCGTGAGGTAGTTCCGCCCCCTGCTTCTTACGCCTCTGGCCCTGCTAACTGTGGTGTCCCATCCCCCCTTGCCGGGCAACCTGAACCACGCTGCCCACAGCCGCCAGAGCCAGGCGGTTCCTAACACTCTGGGGGAGAAGCCAGTGGGTGGTGCTGGGGGAGGAGACATCTTGCCCCCGCGCTTTATCCTGAGGCGTTCCGCAGGGTTCCATTCTGTCTCCATTATTATTTAATGCATATATGCAGCCCATGGGGGAGGTCGTGAGAGGGTTCGGGGTGCGTTGTGATCAATATGCTGATGATACTCAGCTGTACCTCTCTTTTTCAATGGACCCAGACCCTGCTATCTCGGTGCTATCCCAGTGTTTGGAGGCCGTGGTGGAATGGATGTGGCAGAGCAGACTGAAGCTCAACCCCGATAAGACGGAGGTGATGTTGGGGAGAGCGAGGGAGATGTCGGCCCCCCTTATTGGGGGGGTTCGCCCTCCCATAGCTCAACAGGTCCAGAGTCTGGGGTGGTGCTGGACGCGGATCTCTGCCTGGAGTGACAGGTGGAGGCAGTCGCAAAGGCTGCCTTTCGCCAGTTGTATCTTGTACGGAGGCTGCGTCCATTCATCTCCTGCACAGACCTGGCCTCCCTCATCCATGCCTCCGTCACCTCGAGGCTGGACTACTGCAACGCGCTCTACGTGGGGCTTCCCTTGTGTTTGGTTCAGAGGCTGAAGCTAGTGCAGAATGCGGCGGCCCATCTCCTGTCGGGGACGGGTTGTCGGGAGCACATAACACCTGTGCTCCGGACTCTGCACTGGTTGCCAATAGAGTGCCGAGCCAGCTTCAAGGTGTTGGTATTGATTTACAAAGCCCTTCACGGTCTTGGCCCCTCATACCTCAGGGACCGCCTCGCCCTCCATGCCCCGGAGTGACTCCTTCGGTCTGCCGGAGGTGTCTTCTTGGAGGTCTCCTGTGTTAAGTGGGGGGCCACAATGGAGAGGGCATTCTCGGTGGCCGGGCCGCGTCATTGGAACTCCCTACCGGAGGAAGATCGCCTGGCCCCAAGCCTTTTGATATTCCCAGCGAAGGTGTAAAACCTGGCTTTTTGCCCAGGCCTTTGGGGAGGGGGGGTGGTTTAGTGGATTTTTATCGCCCCTACCCTATTCATTTTTTAATGTATCCTGGGCCCAGTTCTTAATATTGAGATTGTATTTTTATATGTTTTAAATTGTTTTATATTTATGTTTTTATTGTTGGAAGCCGCCCCGAGCCGTGTTCAGGAGGGACGGGGTATAAATAAATAAATAAATAAATGTGCACCCTGCATCCACCCCTGGAGGCTGTGGACATGTAAATTTACTGTCTAAGTGCCGGGGAAGTGCTGGAAATTGCCATAAAAGTGCTATAAAACTGTCATAAAAGCCTCTGAAAGTGACAAATATTATGAAAATGCCAGAAAATGATGAAATTGATGGGAAATTCAAACAAACACCACAATAAAAGAGAACTTGAGTGATGGTAAACGAGATGGCAAGTTCTGATTGGCTGGCAGGGCAAAAAAAATAATGGCTGCAGCCATTTTGTCCATTCTCTTTGGTGAATTTGGCAGTGTGATAGAGTGCTGAATCTGTAATTAATTGGTGGTGGGGGGGGGGTTAGGGGTACATGGCCTGGCCACAGGGCCAATGCTGGGAATGGGGGTTACATTTAACGTTACCATGTTTTTTTTAAAAAAAAATATTGGGTACCGCATTGCTTTTAGTTCTGTCTGCTGCTTGGTTGGCACTTGGCACCATGAGGAAAGAAGGATCTCTCTGCCTTGCTCCACTTTCCCTTGCCTGGTCTGTTCAAGTTACCAGTGCCACAGTACCAATGCCATGCCAAGACTAGAGGCTGCCCTTGAACTGTGAGTGAATGTCTGGTTTCTTGTCACAGTCACACTGTTTTGTGGGGTTGTGTGTGTTGTCATCTTTTTTACAAAGACTGTGGATGCCACATGGCACAGCAGAACCTAATTGTAAAGTGTAACTTCTACTGTTCTGCCATCTCCTTGGCACCATGAGGCCAGACTGGGATCTTTATGCCTGGTTCCACTTCCCCTTGCCTGGTTCAAGTTACATGTGCCACAGTACCAATGCCATGCCAAGAGGGTGCCCCTGGTGTGGTTGGGTGGGTGTAATTTTGTGAGTGCTGGGCTGACTGGCTTTTGGTGGGATTTATTTTTCATGCAGTTGCAGACTGTTTTGTGGGGTTGTTGTATTCTTCTTGAGCGAATGTCCCATTCTTGCTAGCCTGCATTTTTATGGACTGCTTGGCTGGCAAAATAATTAAAGTGGGTTCACTCACTTGCTGATGGTGGGCTATCATATGGGTATGCTACCTTTGGTATTTTTTTTTTTATTTCTGCATGCAGTTGCACTTTTGTGGGGTTGTCTTCTGCGGCAATTGTCCCACTCCTGATTTTCTGAGTAGTTATTTGGCTGTGGGTTCAAAAACTTTGCCAAGATGTGACCAGCCTGGGCACTGGAGAAATATTTTCCAGTTTCTTTCCAATTAATATGGGGGGTAGGGGGGAAGGCTGCATGTGTTGTTGTGTACCTTGATTGGTGCTTTGCTGCAAAAAAGGAAAGAATGAAGACCTCTCTGAAAGGCACCATTTCATACAGTCAATCAACATCTTGGTTGTAGGTGCTCAGCAGGACCCCTAGTAGGTGCTCAGCAGGACCCCTCGTAGGTGCTCAGCAGGACCCCTAGCAACAGGTCCAAGATGTTGATTGATATTGGCTGTTGCTCATCTCCTTTGAATGCATCATGTCTGGCCCAGACTTCTACCAGTCTCCTGGTTAGGAAAGCTGAACAGGGGTCTAGAAATCCATAGGTCTTTCTGAATATTGATATGGTGTCAGCCAGCCCCATATGGTTCCAGTGGCAAGTCCTTGCCATCACAAGCGCACAGAAAACTATTTAACGTTGTCTGTGGGAATGGGCCATCTTTCACTGAAACCATGCTTTATTAGGAAGCTGTGAAAACCCTGAAAACCCCTGGTGTATTCTTTTAACGTGTCCGTGGCCACAAATTGTCTGAGCTCTTCATGTAATAGTCAGGTCCAATCTCCAATAACTCCCATCAGCTCCGGACTCTGGCTTGCCCCAGGTGCCAAAGAACAAAATATTTCCATTTGGAAACAAGAGACAGCCAGATAGTTCATTGTGTATCCCTGGCATGTGCTTTGCTGTAAAATACATGTTCAGTTTAAGGCATTTCAGAATGAAGCACCTCATCGACCCCACAACCCTCTGCAATTTTGATTATTGTATATTTACCACATGGGATACTGCTTGGTTATCAGTCCAGAACTGCACATGTGCTTTGTCGGCGCACCCTCCAAATAAAGATGAGGACACGCTCAATGGGATTAAACGGTCTCACTCTTTATTGAATATTAACAAACAGGAAGGGGAGGATGGGGGCACCCCTCCCGCCTCCCCCCCCCTTCCTGAACTGGGGTCCTTATTTCTACTAACCTTACTAACTATTAATTAAAAAACCCTTTTGAGGAGGTCCCCTCTCCTCCCCTCTCAGTCCCCGCACTATGTGCGTACCTCTTCCCCATTTCTCAATTAAATCGAGAGGGTAACCTCCTGTTCCTTCTTTGCTGTTAACTAACGCCCTGCCTCATCCCCCGGGTTTCCCCAGGCCAGGCGCGTTGTTCGTGCCTGCCCCATCTCTGGGGTTAATTTCAGAAAAGGTTGAGAACACCCTTACCCACTGTTTGGCAGATGCTCCTCCCAGCAGGTGCGACCGTCCATCTCTCCCTTTGGGTTGGCCATACAGTGGGCTGCACTGTGGCCACTATGCCATGGACCTTCCCATCTCTAAAGGAGATGCTGCTATCCATGTTTTCTAACTTATAACTTTGAACCTTGTAACTTCCAACCTTGGGCTTACCTCTGCCCATCGCCACCAAAACTACCAGCTCCGCTTGACTGGTTTGCCGCCACACCAAAACCACCAATTATGTGCCACAACTGCTGTCTCAGGACCCCGAGGTAAAAATCGCATCCCACGTCTGATAGGTGAACCCCGTCACCTCTAAAGAGTTCGTCCCTATCGTACCGCATATCCACATGTTTGATAACCCTACCTCCCCTCAGCCGTAGCCAATTCCCAATTTCAGCGTTGGCTCTACGTCTGGCCCAGTTGACCCGACCTGGGCATTCCGCTGTGGCCCATACTCTACTTGGGAGCATTTCTGACCAAACAATCGTGCATGCTGGGAACCTCAAATCCCTCTTCACCTGTTTTGTCAGGCCCAGCCCCGTTACTCTGGGGAGGTTGTTTTCCCCAAGGTGGATCACCAGTACCTCTGGCGCCGGGTAGGTTTCCCGCGCCCCTGTTAACGTCAGAAGGAGTTGCTCCCATAGCATCCCCCTCCTGCCAACCCAAAAAATACTTGTTCGTTCACTTAGGCCCAGCTGGGTACCCCACCCACTGCATGCGGCCTTCTTCCCTGCCCAGTGAACAATGCTGTGTCCGATGATCCACGCAACACACCGTTCTTGTCTCACTGGTGCGTATGTAAAAGATATAAGGGTCAATAACTCATCGCGGGTGTAGGCCAGGTCGACTGACACGTGGTCTAGTTTCCCTTATATAGGATCGGTAGGCATTTGAGCACCATCTCCCTATTGCCTGTATTCGTTCACCCGATAAACCCATGTCTGCTGCGACCGATGTCACCCCTATCCTAAATGAATGAGCACTGTAGCTACCCTGGTCGAGTCCCGTCATCCTCACACATCTACTCAGGACCGCCCCGAACTGGTACCGTGTCAGTGGGGAACCATCATCATGTATGAAAAATGGGCCCGGCGGGACCCCAAATACTTCCTCATTGCCCCGATGGGGCAAATACTGGGGTCCCCGGCTGGGCGAAGTCTAACCCACCGTCGTCTTCCCCTCTGATCGGTCTTGGACCTTCTCAGATGGAGGATGAGGGTATCTCCGTGCCACGAAATGTCCCTTAACTGCAACGCTCGACCTGACCTGTCCTTTTGAGAGCCAGCTACCATCTCACCAATCCGGAAGGCTCCGAACAAAGCAATGTGGAAGACAGTGGTAAAGAGATCACATTCACTACTGGAGAAACAGACCTTTCCAAGCACCTCAGTTAGGGCCATCATTATTGGCGGCATGATTGGGGTCCGGGTATCCTGCCTGGGGGGGGCTTGACGGGCCCAACTCTCCTTTAAAAGGTTCATGAAGAAACCGTTATCAGGGGAGGGGTGTCCGGACAGATGGCTCGTAAAGGTGATGGAGGATATTCTCCCCGCAATTGTGCCTGGGGCCAGTCCATCTGCCCACAACTACATGACGTACTGTAATAGACACCCCTCTGCTATGGGGAAACCTATGTCCCACCCTTTTTGACACCTGAATTCCTGGAATTCACTGAATGCCTTCTCATACGCCCGCCTGGTTCTGGGCGTGAGGGATCACTGCACTGCCTGGTAACATTCTATAATCCAAGGCTCCACATGTCCCTTGGGAACAGGTCAGGTTTCTCGTTGGCCTCAGGGGTCAGCTGGCAGAAGCGGTCTGCCTGAAATCGATAAATGGCATCGGCGATGCCATTGGCAATCCCCGGCACGTGCTTGGCGATGAATAAGATGTTTGCTCTCAAGCATTTGAGGACAAATGCCCGCACCAGCCTCATGACCCTCTGCATTTTGGAAGACAGCTTGTTGACAACATGAACCACTGCCATGTTATCACACCAAAATAAGACCCTTCTATTGGTAAATTTGGCTACCCACAACTCTACCGCCACCACGATGGGAAAACATTCCAGGAATGTCAAGTCCTGGGTTATCCCTAATTCCACCCATGCTGCCAGCCAGGGGGCCACGCACCACTTTCCCCTGAAATAAACTCCAAAGCCGTGCCCCCCTGCCGCATCCGACTGTATCTGGAGCTCCGCCTCCACCAGGAGTCACTGCCGCCAGAAACTAAGCCCGTTGTAGCCCGCCAGGAAAGATTCTTAGGTTGCCAAATCCTCCCGCATCTCTGCTGTCACCCTGATGTGGTGATGCAGGGGACGGTCGCTCCCTACCAGGGTGTACAAACGGGACATGAATGCACACTCTGGGGCAATGACCCGGCAGGCAAAATTAAGGCTGCCGAGGAGTGACTGTAATTTCCGAACTGTCACCTTTATTTTCTCCCCCCACTCTGAGTACTGCCTCCCCCAGCATCAGTAATTTATCCTCCGGGAGCCTTGAAAGGGACAGTTCCATTTCAAGCTCTATGCCCAAGTAGGTCAATTTAGTTGTTGGGCCTTCTGTCTTTTCCTGCGCTAACGGTACCCCTATTTCCCTTGCCACCTCTTGAAATGCCAGCATTGCCTGCTCACAGTTGGTGGTGCCCGCCCTTCCCATGAAGAGGAAATGGTCAAGATAATGCGTGATCCGCCCGCCACTTGAGCGGCAATGCGTGATCCACTCCAAGATTGTACTGAACTTCTCAAAGGCCACGCATGAGATCGAACATCCTGTGGGCATTGCCTTGTTGAAGTAATATTGGCCCCCAAACTCCATTCCCAACAGCTCGAAGTCATCGGGGTGTACAGGTAGGAGGCGGAATGCCGATTTGATGTCACACTTCGCGAGGAGGGCAGATGTTCCACAAGCACGCACCATTTCGACCGCTGAGTCAAATGATGCGTACCGCACCGAACAGAGTTCAAAGGGTATTACATCATTCACTGACTCGCCCTTGGGGTAAGACAAGTGGTGAATCATGCGGAATTCACCCGGGGCCATTTTTGGCACGATACCCAGGGGGGATATCTGCAGAGTTGGTATAGGTAAGGATTCAAAGGGGCTTTGAATTCTACCCTCTTTCACCTCTTTGTCAATCTTTTGCTGCACAATCTGCTCTTTCCCCACAACTGATTTCAAATTTCTCACCCCCAGATGATACCATGGGCCCACCTTTGGGATCCTGAAACCCCCTTGGAATCCTTCTATGACATACTCGGCAGTTGCTCTATCGGGGTAATCTTGGATGGCAGCCTCTAATACTTCATGCCGAGCTTGGGTTGGGGCCCTTGCCCACCATCGCTGGGGGCCCGTCCTGTCCTGAGGCACCCTGTCTGGTGTTTGCCCACCCTCGTATCCTGTTTCCATATTGCTGGAAATGGGAGCATGCTGAGGTGGAATGATCCCCGCCACACTGAGTGCATGCGTGTTTGAACCTGCACTGGGCACGAAAACACCGTCCTCCATCATTAAAATCCCAACACGTCGGTCCCGCTGAGGACTGTCGTGCCTGGCCAGTCGGTGACCCCACCTGTGTGTTCCCCGGCCTGGTAAGGACATGCCCGCTATCCGACCATGGTGCGTACCTGGTGCAACTGATGCACTCTAGCCAAATGTCGGGGGTGTGCATGTCCCACCTCATTCTAGGGTTGTTGGCTGCCCTCCGCCTGAAGGACTCGTCATAGCGCAGCCACGCTCCGGGGCCCCCTGTGTCAAATGCCCTCCACACTATATCGGAGTACTTGAGCATCTCCAGGCCCTGGTCACTCCCATATAAATTGTGTAGGCTGCCATCCAATTGGACCATGACCTCTCTGCTTTTGGCCTCTTGAACCTCTCTTTTTCTTTCTTTTCCTCCTTGTCATTGGGATCCGGGACTGGGACGCTGAAAAGGAGGGCGAATATGTCTATGTATTCACCACTCCAAATCTTCTCCTTGGTAGCCTGAAGGAGATGTTCCACCAGGGGGCCGACACATCTGCATGCCCACCCGACAGGGGGCGCACCTCCCCCCTACTCGCGCAGAAATGGGTCATTGTGCATCCACAGCACTGGGGGGCTCCCCAAATGTGAGCTTCCGCCATGTATCCCCGCTCCGTACCGCCCGAGCACCCTTCCCCATGATCTTGGTGCAAATGCATGGGAGCAGGGGGGTTTCCCCCACCCCACTGCCATCTCTGGCCCCAGGAGGGGATATATTAATTGACATGCTGGTCAACAGAGGGGCTGGCTGAATGACCTGCACCTCCACTCCTGCTTCTTCCCCTTTGCTTACTTCCCCCAAAATTGTCAGATTGGACCCTTCAAAAACTTTCTTTTGTTCCTCCCTCCTCAAAAATTGCAGTAGTGACTGAAATTGCAAGAGGGATGGGAACACCCTCCCTGGATAAATGGCCAATAAACAGAAGACCTAGGTGGTGACTGTGCAGGACAGGAATAAGCATTCTAATACCTGAGGCCTCCCTGTCCTGAGGTCTCCCTGCAGTTTGGGTGTTTCCAGCTGGGAATGTAGTGTGTCAAGCAGGCCCCATCAGGTGTGCAGCTCTGAAGTCACTGTCCTGTGGGATACTACATCATATGTCAGTCACGCAGCACTTCCGTGATCAGTGTACATTTACTGAATGTTGATGGAGTACTCCAATCTCAAAAAAAGAGTAATAGAATCACAGAGACCTGGTAGAGTGAGGTTAAGCAATGGGACACTGTAATACCAGGGTACAAAATATATCAAAATGGCAGAGGAAATCAAGCTGGTGGTAGGGTGGTGCTATATGTTAGAAAAAGCAATGAGATGAGCAGGCTTAAAATTTTACATGAAATGAAATGTATTCTTAAATCTCTTTAGATAAAATTCCACGTGCAATGGGGGCCATAGCTCAAGTGGCAAGAGCGTATGTTTTACTTGTATAAGGTCTGAGGTTCAATCCCCGGTATCTCCACTTCACTATCCCTGGTATCACACCTAGGGGAGGCCTCTGCTGGGGACTTGGAGGGGTCTCAGGTAGCATGCTGGGATGGCCTCTGTTGGAGACCGTGGAAGAGCCAGATTTGGACCCAAATTTGAAACCCCTGCTGTCATGTCAGGTTGTGAAAATACTGGGCTAAGATGGACCATTGGTCTGACTCAGTTAGGCAGTTTAGTTTAAGTGTGTAACACTTGGATTATACTATTGCCCCCCTGGTCAGGATGGTGAAACTGACCATGAAATGCTAACAGAGATTAGACAGGCTACTAAATTTGGAAATGTAGTAATAATGGGTGATTTCAATTACCCTGCTATTGACTGGGTGAATGTCTCCCAGGGTGTGATGTGAAGGTCAAATTTCTAGATGCCACAAATGACTGCTTCTTGGAGCAGCTGGTCCTGGAACCTACGAAAGGAGGCATTACTTTGGATCAAGTCTTGAGTGGTGCAAGGGGTTACAGTGGTAAAGCCAGATGGTAGTAGTGATCACAATATAATCAAAGTTGATATAGCTATAGTAGGAAGATTGACAACAAACAAACAAACAAACCATACCACAGTAACTTTTAACCTTACAAGGGGGAACTATGCAAAAATGAGGAAAGTAATTAAAGGTGAACTAAAAGGAACAGGTAGTGGGTTAAATGTGTGGAAGAGGCATAGAGATTATTAAAAAACACCATCTTGGAAGTGTAGATTAAATGTATTCCACAAATAAAAAAGGTCTGCCAGTGTGGATAAAGGGAGAGGTGAAGGAGCCAAAAAGGCATCCTTTAAAAAATGGAAAGCTAATCTTAATGAAGAGAATAGGAACGAGCATAACCATTGCCAGATTAGATGTAAAATGTTAATAAGACAAGCCATGAGGGAATTTGAGGAATGACTTGCTAAGACACAAAAAATTATAATAAAACCTTTTTCGACTACATGAGAAGCAGGAAGCCTGCTAGAGTCGGTTGGGCCATTAGATGACCAGGAGGTAAAAAGGGCGCTCAGGGACGATAAGGACATTTCCAAGAAGCTGAATTAATTCTTTGCTTCTGATGATGTTGAAGAGATACCCACACCAAACCGAGTCTTTGTAGGTGATGAATTGGAAGGACTATCCCAAATAAGTGTGACTCTGGAGGAGGTTGTGGAGCTAATTGACCAACTGAATAGTAACAAATCACCAGGGCCTGATGGTATTCATCCCAGAGTTCTGAAGGAACTTAAATATGAAGTTGCAGACTTATTATTGGTAATTTGTCACTCAATTCTGCCACTGTACCAGAGGATTGGAGTGTAGCGAATGTAACGCCAATGTTTAAAAAGTGCTTCAGAGGTGAACCTGGAAATGACAGACCAGTGAGCCTGATGTCAGTACCGGATAAACTAGTGGAAACGGTTGTTAAAAACAAAATTATTAAGCATATTGATAAACATTGCTTAATGGAGAAGAGTCAACATGGATTTAGGAATGGGAAGTCATGCCTCACTAACCTATTGGAATTATTTGAGGGTGTAGATAGACATGTGGATAACACTGAGTCAGTCAATGTAGCGAATCTGGACTTTTAGAAGTTGTTTGATAAGGCCCCTCATGAGACACTCTTGAGAAAATTAAGATTCATGGGATAAGAGGCAGCATCTTATCATGGATTGGCAACTGGTTAAAAGATAGAAAGCAAAGAGTAGGGCTAAATGGCCAGTTATCACAGTGGAGAGAAGTAACTAGTGGAGTGCCCCAGGGACCTGTACTAGGACTGGTGTTGTTTAATATATTAATTAATGATCTGGAGAAAGAAGTAAACAGTGAGGTGATCAAATTTGCAGATGATACAAAGTTATTCAAGGTAGTTAAAACCCAAGCGGGCTGTGAATTGGATCTTGAGAAACTGGGTGACTGGGCATCCAAATGGTAGATGAAATTTAATGTGGCAAAGTGACATATATAGGGGAAAACAATCCAAACTTTGTGTGCACAATTAGGAGTTTCCACTCAGGGAAAGGACCTTGGAGTCATTGTAGACAACAGATTGAAATCCTCAACTCAATGTGCAGCAGTGGTTAAAAAAGCAAACAGAATGATAGGAATCATTTTTAAAATGAGAGAGAATCAAACTGAAAATATTGTAATGCCTCTATTTAGATTTATAGTACTACCACATCTGGAGTATTGTGTGCAGTTCTTGTAGCCCCATCTCAAAAAAGACATAGTAGAACTAGAAAAGGTACAAGGAAGGGCAACAAAAATGATCAAGAGTATGGAACGGCTCCTGTATGAGGACAAGATTGATAGGCTAGGGCTCTTCAGCTTGGAGAAGAGACTACTGAGAGGGAACATGATAAAGTTTATACAATCATGAGTGGCGTGGAACATTTAAATAGCGAGTGGTTATTTATTTGTTCTAGTACTCTCTAAGGGTACTAGAACAAGGGTACACTCCACAAAATTAACTGGCAGCAGATTTAAAACAAATAAAATAAAGTGTTTTTTTTTCCATTCAGGGGACTGCTAGAGAAAGTGGTCAAGGTTAATAGTGGGTGAAAACAGACATAATGCTAACCACCCTTTAACCACCCTTGGTGGTTATTTATGCATATTGCAGGGCTGTATTGGTGCCCTATGCAGCCCTGCAACATGCATAAATAACCACCAAGAGTGGTTAAAGGGTGGTTAGAGTCATGTCTGTTTTCACCCAGTGTAGCTAGTTTTAAAAAGGAATTTGATACATTCTTGGTGAATATGTCCGTTAATGGCTATTAGCCAAGTAGGTTTTGAGAATATAACCTCTTACTGTTGGGTCCTGAACAACAGGTAATTAATTGCCCATTGTGACCTGTTGGGTACTTCTCCCAAGAAAAAGAGATTGGCCCCTATTGGAGACAGGATGCTGGGCCTAATGGACCATTGGTCTGACCCAGTATGGCACTACTTATGTTGTTACAAGTAATGAATCAGCTGCCATGCACGGAAGGGGTACCAGATCACCACAAACCCCCCCCCCATATGTTTGTCACAGGGGCACCCAAAGAGTCACTCAACATTATGGGGAATTAGCTCACTCCTGTAACGTAAACTTGAGGTGCCTACTGCCCTTCAATATCTCCACAGGTAACCCCACTTTATCAGCCTTCACACAGTTATTAAAAAGTCTCATTCAAAGTCCATAATGTCCATGTACATAACAGTCCCACCTGGACTTTGCTCAGCTTAGTCCTGGGTCCAGCCTAGACAACCTCACAAGCCTCCCAGTAAGGTAGATCCCATGCCTGGATATCTTCAGCCTTTTCTGTGCTCCTTGGGCAGGTCTTCTCCCTTCAGCAGTCTCCTTCTATCTGCCTGAAAAGATGTGCTCAGGCACAGTCCAGACAGCTTCTCTCTCTCTGCAGGTTTCTCTCCTCTTTATATACCTCCAAGAAGGGCATGACTTCAACCCAGTCCCAGTCTTAAAGGGGGCATACCCCTATTATGGCTCCTCCCGGACACAATGGTGAATGCTATATACCAGTTTCCCCATGTTTTGAGATACTGGGGCTTCTTGCACCACACTTTGTCCACCTTATATATTTCCCCATTCTTGTCCCTGTGGTCATTGACCTTTAATAGGAAGATCAGTTCTACAAATTCCCCATTCCATAAGCACTCCCCGGTAGCAATGGACAGGTAGTGCTCCAGAGATGTATTGGATCCACGTATTCCATGACCGGAAGGGAGCCAAAGGGGCTCCTTTTACACTATTTTTAGTCAATATAACCTATGGATCCCATACTGGTCTCACGGTACTGTCTTCAATTTGAAGGGAGAGTACTTTCTCCTAGTACTTTGTCATCGCTAACTCACCTTTTGGGCATGGAGGTGCTGCCTCAGTAGACATTGTTTGATCTCTAGCCCTGTTATCTTGACCATCAGTGGCAGGTCCCTCCCCCAGTGTCACCATCGCTGCTACCTGTCACTTAATTATAATAATGTTCTCCTTACAAGTTTGCCATCTCCTCACAAAAAGCTTCTCAAAGGGCCTAATGCTGTCAAACAAAACCTTCACTCCTATGCAAACCTGAAAGTTATATTTGTACTGAAAATATGAATTGATGTTTGGACAGGGCACAATCTGTTCATGTTATCTGCTTGTGAGGCCTTCAATCTCTTTCTTTGCCTCTGTGTCTCAGTTCTTCAATCTGTGAAATCAGTAGGAATATGCGAACGTGGTTTGGAAATTTGGAGTTCGGACTGAACTCAAATAGTTCGGTCGACTGAACCGAACTGTCAAACTGAACTTGAATTTGACCAAACTGTTTGGTTGAATCCGAATCAGTTCGGAAGGCAAAAAACCCCGGGTTTGAATGTACAAACTTGGTTCAGAAGTTCGGAATTCGACCGAACTTGAACCGAACCAAATTTCTGTACTCGGTTCTGTTCGCACATCCCTAAAAATCAGCCTAAATTGCACTACTCTGGAATTGGGATTCCAGCTCGGTATGCCGTGCAGCATCAGCCCCGCACAGATGGCCAGGGAGGTGGTGAAGCAATTATTTTTAGAGAGGACTGGCCTGTTAGAGGTATCCAGTCCAGGAGATTGTGGGTATTGAGGTCCTTCATGTGGTGTTCGATTTGGCTGGGGGCAAGCTAGGGGTGCTGCTAGTATACCGGGCCCCTTCCTGTCTGGCGGCATCCCTTAACGCTCTAGCAGAGCTGGCCTCGGAGGTGGTTCTGGGCTCCTCTAGGACTTTGGTCCTGGGGGACTTCAACATTCATGCTGATGCCGGCCTTGTCAGGGCGGAGCAAGAATTCATGGCTGCACACCCTCGACCTGATCTTCGGTTCTGGCCTCGAGGCAGGGTGTCCGGTTGTGGGGGAGGTTACAGCAGTGCCCTTGTCATGGACAGACCATTATCTCCTTCAGGCTAATCTCTCAGCACACCCACTCCAGAAGGGGAAGGAACCAGTTAGGATGGTCCACCCTCAGAGGCTGATGGAACCCCAGCGGTTCCAAGAGGTCCTGAGGGAGTTAACCTTGGACGTTGATGGTCACTCTGTCGATGAGCTGGTCCAGCATTGGAACAGCTTGCTGGAGGAGACCATTGACAGGGTGGCTCTGAGATGCCCTCTGTCTCAGTTTTGTCACCGCAGGGCTCCTTGGTTTACCCAGGGGCTGCGGTGTATGAAACGAGTAAGCAGGAGGCTGGAGCGACGCTGGCATTAGACTCGATCTGACTCCAACTGACTTCTCCATAGGGCTCATTTGCGGTCCTATGTTGAGGCTGTGAGGACAGCAAGGAAGGAGTTCCTTTCTGTCCTCATAGCGTCTGCGAAGTCACGCCCGGCGGAGCTGTTTCGGGTGGTGCGGGGGCTGGTAAGTCCAGCCTACCTCCGCCTGGACAGGGACTTGTCCCAGGCTCACTGTGAGGAGTTTTTATCTACTTCACAGACAAGATCACTCGGATTCAGAGCAACTTTGACGCTGGATTAAGGGCAGTAGGGGGAGAGCGCGAGATGATGGAGGCCCCGTCCGGTCCAGCTTTGTGTGGGGAGTTTCAGGAAGTGACGCAGATGTCTTGGGGTCTGTGAGGGCCACCTGTTGCGAACTCAATCCATGCCCGTCCTGGCTGGTGAAAGCCTCCAGGGAAATGTTGGGGACGGTGCTGGCGAGTGTAGTGAACGCATCCTTGCAGCAGGGGAGGTTGTCGCCAAGTCTCAAGGAGGCTGTGGTGTGCTGACTGCTGAAGAAACCATCTTTGGACATGGATGAACTCACCAGTTACCGACCTGTCTCTAACCTTCCCTTTTTAGGGAAGGTTATTGAGCGGGCAGGGGCACTCCACCTAGAGAGCATTGGTTTCCTGGATCCGTTTCAATCTGGGTTCCTCCCCGGCTATGACGCTGAGACGGCGTTGGTGGCCTTGGTTGACAACCTCCGCTGGGAGATGGATGCAGAATTTTCAACATTTCTCATTCTGCTAGATCTCTCGGCTGCTTTTGATACCGTGGAACATGGGCTGCTGTTGAAATGGCTGCGTGACCTGGGGGGGTCTGGATGGGACTGTTCTCGAATGGTTCCATTCATTCCTCTCAGGGAGAAGCCAGCGGGTGGTGCTGGGGGATGTGACATCATGCCCCTGTGCTTTATCATGAGGCGTTCCGCAGGGTTCCATTCTGTCTCCATTATTGTTTAATGTATATATGCAACCCTTCAGGGAGGTCGTGAGAGGGTTCGGGGTGCGATGTCACCAATATGCTGATGATAATCAGCTGTACCTCTCTTTTTCAACTGACCCAGACCCTACCCTTATGTCCACCTCAGGGCTGCCGCCTATGCCCTACTCGAAGCCACCACCGATTGGTCCTGTAAAGCTGGAAGAATGCAGCAATATGGCCAGCGAATGTTTCTGTCAGTCTTTTAGGTTTTTCCACATCCTCCCTCCTACAACTTCCCTCTCCCTTCCATGCCAGGTGTCTTCCTCTGACTTACACTGCATGTGCTGCTATTTATCTGAATAATGGTCTTCAAGGGGACAACTTCAATTGCTTATAAAATTGGGGCTCTTTATCAAAGTTTCCTGTAGTTTGGCAGAGATGACAGGGAGGGTATTTGATATATTTCTACCAAATGTCGTGTAAACAGGATGGAATATAAAAATGTTACAGCTGCAAATGTATTTTTAAGTTAATGTGTTATACCATCAGGACCCTTTATCCAATCTTTCTGAGTATTGGCTGAAGTGTTAAGATCATGGAGGGAAATAACAATCCCAGGTTTCATATAAATTGGATGGAAGATAAAGTTGTATCCATAAATGTAAATGGAGCTTTTCTTAAAATCACAACATTCAACTACTTCTAAAATTGGTTCCCTTTATCTAATCTTTTTCAAAAGTGGTACACCTCGTGCCCTCCTTTGAGGGTACAATCTTCCAAAAGTTAATCAGAAATGCATAAGAAACAAAAAAGGTATATCCAAAAATACATTTTTCTTTATTTCAAAAACAAAATGTCATTTTCGTTTCTATTTCCGTTATTATTATCTGTCATTTTTGTTATTGCAATAACGATAATGAAAATGACAATATTCATTATCATTATTGTAATAAAGAAAACAACATGCACACCCCTAGGGATCATATATGTAGCCAGAACAATGGCCACTGCTATTTGGTGGTTGCTGTCACTGTGTCCCATTGCCATAGTTACTAGAGCAAGCCATGGGGTTGGTTCACTTGTCTGTGTGTTCCTGAGCCAGGATGTTCCCATGGTAGAGCAGAGGCATATTTTCTTCCTGTGTGCTCAGTTCACTCATGTGCCAGATTATTTGAAGGCAGGAAAACTCATGGGTGCATGCAGCTCAGTTTGGGTCTCCCACGTTTCTGCTCTGGGGATCCAAGTCCACTCCCTCTTCTCTGAAAACACACCGTGAGTGTGATCTTGACTTCATTTACGTATATGGTTCACCTCAATGTGTGGGGAAACTCTAGCCCATGTACCAAGTCCAGCCCACAATTTTTTTAAAATATCAAAACATCTATGTGCCCTTTTCCATGAATCTGGACCATTGATCTAGTCCCTCTCTTCTTGCACTGAAAGTGTTAGCTAAGGAAAAGGGAGTGTAGAGGAGGGCATACACTCAAGGATAGGGGATTTGTCCATGGCTCAGTTCCATGATCTGGAGCCTCACCTTCCTTCATCAACCCTGACCACAACTGAACCCCCACTCCAACTCCTATCCAACCCACAGAGCTGTTACTAATTTTAAGAGTGGCTTGTGAGAGAGAAAAGATTACCCCATCACTGTGTTAGATGCTGACTTCACAGATGCTAAAAGAAACAATACTTAACAGTGATGAAACCCACACTGCCACGAAACTCTCTCTGGTCCATCAGGTCCTGAAATAAAGGGTGTTTTTAAATGAGCAAGACTGGGGGCTGGGGTCCTTCAACCCCAAGGCCACTGAGTGGCGAATCTGCATAGCAGCCACCCAGGTGAAGTGCGTGCTGAGGGATTCTAATGGGTGACTCCCAGAGTGGCTACCTTGGCAGCAACCTTTCATTATCCTGACCATGGACAATGGGGGGACAGAAGAGGCAGGGCAGGCTAGCCTTTGAAATTGGCATGTCCTGTCATGAACACTTGGGAACGTGGGCTCCCCAGTGCACATGGCCAGTTCCTGTGACTTGCAAAGTCCGTGTCCCCACCCACAGTGCCTATGAGTGGCAGACCAGGCTGCTGGCTTGGAGGATGCCCAAGTTCTTATGGGCAGGGGATGTGTGGGTGCGTGTTGCCATGCACTTTTATTATTATTTTTTGTCTTGCCCAGCATGGTGCTCTCTGGATTTTTTGACAGTGTACATTGAGTTGGTGCTGAGTGTGCACCCCCCCCCCCCCCCCATCACATTCAAAACAGTGGTTGAATGAGTAGCTCCTGGGTGGCCACAACCACCCAACGTAAAACAACTGACCATATCATCCCAGCTGTGTGTCTGCACCTCACCCTGAAGTCAAAAGTAAGCTGGGCAAAAATATACAGGGTCAAATCTGGACCTAGATGTAAGAATTCAGACTGCCTACAGCCACTAATGGATTTGATTTTTAAGCTGGAGGGAAAGAGGGGAGCAAATTGACTTTGGTTTTAATTCAGCTTGCCCATCAAAATAGTTTGCAACACTATAGAGATATGCTCCAATGCAAGTGAGTTATTGATTTTCAATGAATATAATGAGATATAATGTAAACAATTTGTTTTTTCCATAAATTTGATGTGTATCAGGGAGATATCTATGGCAGACTCAAACCAAATGTTTAAGCTCTATATCAATAATGTGCTATTGTTTCATTGCATTTCATTAAGTATAAATGATCACCTGAGATATTACAAAGCAGGAAACTGCTGAGGCTTACACCCAAAGTAATTTCAATTATCCTTTTATTTCAGACATTTAGAGGGTTTAGTTATTCTTTCTGATTCTATTAAGACATTATTGCTGCTTTATTGCCAGTAAAACAGTATGTTTTCTAAGTCTCTTTATTATAATCTGCCAAGGGGACATCTGTATATAAAACAAGCAGTTTGGTATTTTCCTGAGAGATTTATCGATAGTGCTGAGTCTACAGAAATTGAACATCTCTCTATAAAGAAATGTTTGTAGAGGCATACACAGCCCCACAGTCCTATTTTATTTTCATAAATATTTATCTGGGAAATTTCCATACAATTGTCATTATTGACAATTTTCTCTATGTGCAGTAAATACATTTTATATACAAAATGTGCATTCCGTTCCTCCATATATCAGGGGGTTGCCGATATCTGAAAATATCAGTTGATAAGGAAAATGTATATTTAAAAACAGTGAAATATAAACATCATGCAACTGATTTTTGCTACCAGTTGTTCCTGCCTTTTCATAAAAAAGTTACCCTCAAACGGTAATGTTGGAGCAGATGAAAAGGCTTAGCCCTTGTAGACACATTAATTGGGTTCATGGAGAAACATGAAGTAGAACACAGGTAGATGAGAAAGCATGTCAGCTACAGAGGAATGAGGAAGTCCCTGCTTGAGCGATAAGTGGATCAATAATTCTCCCCAACCCTACTACTGATGAAGCTCTTTGCTTCCTATACACAGCTGCTGTGGAAATAGCTATAGGAATTGTCTTCATATATTTCTAATGTTCACCTCTACAATCAGCAGAACAATTATTTTGTGTACAGTTGTCCACAGGATTGCAGAAGGAATTGAGGCGATGATTTTTAAAAAAAAATTTTAATTAAGTTTTATTAATTATTCATGAATAACAAGTACAACAGCATCAACCATTTACAACCGTTAATATGGCTGAATCGAAGTACCACAAAGCCAGTGCTCATAAAAATGTAACATGTCTAGATAAGCATGTGCAGAAATACTTTCATAAAATTTTCACATCCCAAGGGACAGAGTCTTTAAAGTATGTGAACAAAGAGGGTCAGAGCTGAAAGTCAAACAAGCTAAGGTGTTCTTCCTTGCCCAGCTCCTTTCCTCCTATAACATTGATGATTGGGGACCATGTCTCTTCAAAACGTTGAAGACTGCATTGCAGACTAGCGTGGAGTTTTTCCATAGTGAGCAAGTGCCAAATCCTATTAGTCCATTCTTCAAAAGGCAGCTCTTCCTCTAACTTCCAGTGTCTGGCTATAATGTTTACTGCAGCTAGAAAGAGGACCTTACAGGATTTTTGACATGCCAACATATTCTCTGTTTCTGGGTACAGGCCCAAAAGGGCTATCTCAGGTTTAAAAGGAATCACCTCACCCACCAACTTATTAGCTATTTGAGGAGATGAATTTTACAAGGCTAAAAATGTTTTACCATATTCTAGTTGAGAAATAATTTTAATGACTCAAAGGCCAGTAATGATACCTCCAAGTGTAGAATGAGGCATAGTGCTGTGCAGTAATACACTGCTGTCATCGCTACTTCTGCATGCACAAAGGAAGGATCAGGAATGTTTCCTGAACAGGCAGCATGTCTGAACCAATGAAATCCAATGGAATCATTGGCCCGTTTCACACAGACACTCTAACACTGATTAAATGTGTGTTACATTTTATTATACATGTTGCAGGGCACCCATAGAGCACACCTGTCGCCCTGAAACATGTAAAATAAAATGTAACACCCATTTTATCAGTGTCAGAGGGTGATTTCAGATGTGACTGAGTGCCTATTGGCCCCGTCATGGAATCACCTTTTGCTTCCCCGCCGGAATCAAAACATCACATCCAACAGACATGCCGGGTGATTCTGGTGGGGAATCAGAGGGGAGGGGCTGCAGGGCGTAACATGTGGCTGCATAGCCCCACCACACTTCCCCAGCCACCCTTCCTCCTGGAGATGGGTTGGCGCAGCGGCCAATCCAGCTGCTGAGCCCGATTCTGACCCAGGGTCTGGGCCATGGCCCAGAATCGGCAGCGGTAACAGATGTTACTGTCCGCCGATTCTGGGCCGTGGTTCAATTAACCACGCTTTCAGGGATGGTGCCCGGACCATCCTCGAAAGCATGGTTATTTTTCTCACCGCCAGTGGTTCACCGTGGTGAACATCTGGCGGTGAGCAACCAGACGTAACGGGACTACCCACCACCACAGGGGATTCACCGTGGTTGAGTGTGGTAATGTAATGTCTGAAAATACACAGAGTGTCTGTGTGAAAAGAACCAATGTCCAGTGTGAGAGTGTAATAGATTTGGGGCATAATCCAGCTCTTCCTGAAGCCAATAAGAGTTTAGCCATCAATTTCAGGGAATGCAAAATTGTGCCCTTAGCTTAAGGACCCAGATTTACTAAAACAAAAACAGATACTGAAAAGCCACATCTCACAGTCCTAAAACTACAGGCTGAGGTGTAGGATATTTACTGAAGATTCGTCACTGGTAGGAAGGAACTGATATCCTATATGGATGGGCAAACGCAGTTTGGAAGTTCAGAGTTCAGACTGAATTCAATCAGTTCAGTCAACCGAACCGAACTTCCAAACCAAACTCGATTTTCGAACCAAACCAAACTGAACCGAATTTCCAAATTCGGCTCTGTTCACCCATCCCTAAAATATAATATTCCATTTAGTTCAGTGGGGTTTGAATTTCAAAACTTTCGTCGGAAGTTCGGAGTTCAGACCAAACTCGAATAGTTTGGTTGACTGAACCGAACTTCCGAACCGAACCAAATTTCCCAACCGAATTTCCGAACTCAGTTCTGTTCTTCCATCCCTAATATCCTAAAGTAAAACAAAGAGCCATTATACCTAGTTGGTCCACAATATCCAGGAAATTTCCTCTGCTAAGGTTATTAGTACTTACTTACCACATACACAAAGTATTTTTAAAGAAAATCTTTCTACCATTTCTGCTTTGTTATTGTTTGTTAGCACCCTGTGGATGCATCTTGTCAATTAGAGGTATTTTTAAAGTAGTGCATTAGATCATTCAGAGGCTCTACTTTTGCAAAAGCATGTCATTTACCTGATGCCCTTAACAGTATTAGGAAGTTCAGCATGGTGAATGGGCTTTGTAATGTTATCATCTAACGTGTTTGCCGAGTGTTGGCCTCCAACGGCCAGGTCAGGAAGCAAGGCTGAGCTTCCAGTCCTAATATCTTTTGGTGTTAGTGTGTGGAACTGTTTGTTTTTCTGCTGAATGTCTAGCAAATTTGAACTGGCAGAAAGGAACACACACACCCCATGCCCTTAGTGGGTTGGTGGTGGTTTGTGCCCGCCTGCCCAAAACAGGGAATTGGACAGGGGAGGGGCAAGAACCCTTCGCCCCTCCTCTTCTCTAGAAGCACAGCCCTGTGGCCCAGTGGGAGGGGAGGAGTGCACCTGGGGGTGGGTTGCCAGGCAGGTATATATACCTGGACTGGCTAGGTACCTCTTCCTCTCTCCCCATTGCTACTGGGCCACTCGGGCAGCTTTAACTGCTTAGGCTCTCTTCGCACGTGGTCCCCCTTTATCTGTACTCGCAAGAAAAGGTGAGTACATGCAATCCCTCGCAGCCTTCACCCATTCAACTCAGGTCAACTCTGGGGCACCGCCGGATGCTACCGCGCGGCAGTGCTTTGTGAATCAGAAATGGGGGGGCAAAGCTGCCCATGCTGGTGGTGCAGGTGGGGGGGCACTGCAGGTGGATCTAGTGCGGTGGCACTATTGTCTTTCCTGGGGGGGGTGGAGTGCTGCCGCTGGTTCAGTGTGGCAGCTGGTTTCAAGGTGGGCAGGAACTCCCGCTCATCGCTGGAGTGCCACTGCATGCTGCTACCACGGCGGTGCTGTTATTTACCGGGGGGGAGGGGGCCAAATGCTGACGGCGGCTTCAGCGCAGCGGCAGTGTTCATTCCCACAGGAAGAGGGGACCCTCACATCCTCCCAGACTAGGCATGAGCTCCCCCTCACCTCTTGAGCTCCACTGCATGCTACTAGCATGGTGGTACTGTTGTTATTTACTTGGGGGGGAAGGGCCCACATAGGGCTCACATCCTCCAGAACCGACTGTGATCTGCCCCTCAAGCTGGGCATAGGCTGCCCCTCACCTCCGGAGCACCGCTGCAGGTTTCTAATGCAGCGGCGGTGTTCTTCTTTTCCTGGGGTGGAGGGGTCTGGAGTCCCACCACTTCAGTGTGGCAGAACCTTGCATTCTCAGTCAGGGGGTGGTATTGAGAGTTAAGGGAGGTGAATGGGAGCGCGGCAGTACTCCAGGGCATTTAAAGGGGGTGAAGTGGGACCCACAGCCCTTAAAGGGGCCTGGTGGGAACCCGCATCCCTCTTAAGTGGGGAAGGGAATTGAAGCGCTTCTAGCCTTTAAAGGAGCCTGGTGGGGCCCACAGCCATTAACAGGCCCAGTGGGGGACCACAGCCCTTACCAATGGATCCGAACATTGACGCAGGTTTCTTCGTGGCGACGCTCCAAGCAGGGGAGGGACTTGAAGTGCTGCAGCACTTCTAGACATTTAAAGGGGCCTGGTGGGCCCCCCAGCAGTGGTGAATGTGGCAGACGGGGGGTGTGTCCCATGACACGTGCACGAGGCCAACGCGTGCGCTGGCGCAGTGGCATGCACAAAGTGGGTATAGGGCGTGCGCATGGGAGAACTGCCATACCAGGTCAGACAGCCAGGGTTTGGGGCACCTCACTGTCACATGGATGTTTTGCCCCAGTGCCTTGGGGCTGTTTGGGACTGTTTGGTTTGTGACTTGTTTTTTAACTATATTTTCCCTTTTACGTTATGAGGCGCAGTTCCAATCACTCCAACATGGTCCAACTACGGTGACCAGGTTGCTCAGGCTTGACAGGTCTCAAAGGCCCCACCCTCTAATACAGGGAGGGGTCATACACAGCCGGGGGCCGTGGCCACCCCTGCCCTAATGGTGGACCAGGAGCAGCTTGACAGCGCTCTTCGGTTCTCCATGCGGGATGTGTTGAGGATCATAGCCACTGCCTTGGGGACTGTGCATGCAGGGCAGTCCGTTGAGGTTGCAGCAGTTCCTCCGCCGGCCAAACACTCCCAGATGCAGGGCCAAGGAGGGTGTGTCACAGGCACCCGATAGGCTGAGAGCGAGATGGAATTACCGATGGAGAATGTTGGAACCAGTGCAGAGGTGTTGGATCAGTGATGCTGGAAACACCAGAATCGAGCGGTATGCAGCCAGTGCCCATGGAACAAGTTCAGGGCTCCATGGGTCACGCAGTTAATGGTACTGTGGGGTCCGTGGGCCTGGGGCTTGGTAGGGATGGGCGAATGCTGTTCAGAAGTTCTGAGTTCGGCCCAAACGCGGCCTTTTCGGGTTGACTGAACCCGAACCCAAATCCGAACCCGAACTGACCAAACTGAAGTAGATTAGAAACGTCGAAATGACCAAACAGTTCGGTCAGTTAGGATCGCTTTTGGATAGGTTCGGGTGGCAAAAAAGTGTCACCGGAAGGCAAAACATGACAGGGAGGGGGAGTCAGCTGAGAAGCAGACTTCCAGGCACCAGGGGTGGAGAGGCTTGGAGTAGCAGCCAACCTGCCCAGTCACCATCCCTTTTCGCCTCAGACCACTGACTTCGCAGTCTGCAATTGGCCATGGGCTAGGCTGCATGGAGCTAATGGGGCTTGCGGTGAGGTGGGTGCATCAAGAAACAAAACTGATTGTCTCCCCCTTCCCAACACCTTCTGCTAGTCACTGTTCCTGAACAGCAGGCATTTCAGAAGGCTCCCGCTCCCAGAAGATTTTGTTCCTTCCTATCCCTAATCCATTGCCATCCTCCTCCTGTTTCACCCATCCAACCCATTTACCTCCATATTATCATTTATTTAGATTATATTAGATAGATTTAGGTGTTATTTTTTGTTTTTACCCCTCCCTGTGTTCCCTGTGTTCAATCTTCCTTCCTCCCTCCCCCCTCCATTGAATCCTTTCCCTCTCCCTCTTATTCCATCCCTGATTCCCTTCCCCTGTTTTAAGTTTTGGATTTATTTAGAGTAGGATTATTATTAGATTGATTTTCATTTCAGTTTTGTACCCCTCCCTGTGTTTTTTGTGTTTCCCCCATCCCTGTGTAATATTGTATATATAGATAGATATTAGATAAATAGTTACTAGATAGATATACATAGTAGTTAGCTTAGTTATAGAGATAGAGATACTTGGTTTATAGTGTTTTTGTAGGACAAGGCCTTTGTAGTTATTAGGATCATCAACTAGATTCTGGGACCATCATTCCAGTCACTGGGGGCTGCATTCCATTCCACTGCATCCAGAAGCCTGGTGCCCACACACCAGCCTGCCCCCCCCCCCAACAGGCTACAGCCTACTCCTCCACACCTACTCGTGGATGCCCGCTGAAGCTGCTGGAAATAAAAGCCCCTCCAACCACTAGCTCCCTCCACCTGCTGCCCGCTGTCAAGGAACCTGTCTCTTTTTCTCTATGTTACACACACCCACATAAGCACAAGCCCTGCACCTCCTGGGGGGCTGTCTGCAAGTTGAGACTCTGCTGCTGGCACATCTTTAGGTTAATAACTACACTACATGGGGTGGCAGGTGCTGCTGGTAGGGATTGACAAGCTGTATGCTATTCTGCCACCTGCCAGCCAGAACTTAAACACAGAGGGATAAAAGATTGGACAGGTTAGCTCATAACAATAACAAAAAATATAACTTTACTTAACAAAACAACAACAACAACAACATTATAAAACAAAAACCAATCATTTTAAAATAGAAAGGAAACTTATGCACTAAGGACTCAGTCTTTGGGCCTGCCCCCCTGAATTTGGGGGAAAGGCATAAGTGGTGCAGGGGACCTAGGGGCAGGGGGCGCACCTGCCGGCATTTCATAGCCGCATTCCACGGCGTAGTCTATGGCCCCTGCCACAGCCACCCACCAGTTGGAGAAAGACTGGTGGAAGAACTCCAGGTCGGCCCTCTCGGTGGAGACATACTTGGAGACATACTCTGAGTACGCCTCCACCTTCTTCTCCCACAACTCGACTGCCTGGAACTGTTCCACCAGTTGGTTCTCCATTAGTTGGAGGGCAGCCACAAAGTCCCGGCTGGTCTTTGCAAGTGGCTCAGCTTCTGGCTTGCCTTCCTCCCCTTCTTCAGCTACTCCACGGCCACACCACCAGATGCCTGCTCCTGAGCCACCTTCTTCCCGTGGGCCTTCTCAATATGGGCAATTAGGCCTGATGTGGTCCCCTCTAGGACTGAAGTGGCATGCCGCTGCGGTAACTTTTTCCATCAGAAAAAGCTCTTCTGCAATGAGCAGCATGATGCGATAGAGACATTCATTCCGCTAATTTATTATTATTATTATTATTATTATTATTATTATTATTATTAATAGACATTTATATAGTGCCAGTCATATGACCTGGTGCTGTACAGAACACAGAACTAGACGCAGTCCCTGCCTGTGGCTTACAATCTAAAAGACAAAAGGGGGGGAGACAGGGAGAGGGGACAGTGGCAGAGACATGGGAGAAGACAAACATTTCATTCCGCTAATACCACCATTCCACTACTTTCATTCCACTACTTCCAAAGACTGCAAAAATAGCAGAATAATGTTTTTCCCGACAGTTTCTATCATACGCAATTTCCACCAGCACTGCGAAGTAGCGAAAAATTAGTGTTCTTACAGTTTCCACAATTGTGCCGACACTTTCCGCAATTATTCTGACAGTTTCCGAATTAGCGGAATGCCGGCAGAATTAGTGGAATGCCGGCAGAAAAGCTGCGCAATGTCATGGGCAATTCTGAAATGGCGGAATGAAATAGCAGAATGGAAAAAGGAGTTACCGCTTCAGCCCTAATCCCCTCCCTGACATTTTTGAATCTTTTTTGGCAGCTCTAAAGAACATAAAAATATAGGAACATAAGAAGTGCCATACTGCATCAGACCAATGGTCTGTGTCAAGCCCTCCTTGTATTCTGCCTCCACAAGTGGGTGGGCGGCAATCTCTCTCTGCAGGGCACTTACGCTCATAACAGGTTATAGAGGGTAATGCATGCATGCATAATCTGTTCTTCCAGCCCCCATGCCTTACCTTGCAGACGGTGAACCCATTCTCCTTCTCATAAAACTTCCAGACATTGGTCCTTGTCCGCCCAATGTCTTGTGGTGGCACTGGCGACCTCCGCTTGAGTGTCCTGCATGGCGTGGCACCAGCGCTGGCATCCGATTCCTCTCTGAAACAGGAACACATAAACAACACCTAAGTAATGTCATGCATTAATGATGATGATGCCTCTAGTCCTTCATCCTTTGGGTGCTAGGGAAGGCAAATGGAGAGACCCTGGCTGGCACATGCAATATTCATGCCCTTCCTTGGGTGGGTGCCAGGGTAGGATGGCAATGGAGACGAGACCTTTACTGGCACATGAAAATCCTGCCCTTCTTTAGTTGCTGGGGAGGGATGGCAATGGGAGACCCTGGCTGGCTGGCTGGCATATGCAAAGCCTGTCCTTCTTGGGGCGCTATGGATGGCAACTGGAAAGATCCTGGTGGCTGGCATGTGCAAATCCTGCCCTTATTTGGGTGTGTGTAGGGAATGGGATGGCAACTTGAGAGTGGAGACCCATGCTAGCCTGGCACATGTTTGGGTGGGTGTGCTGCTCGTGCTCGTGCCTGACTGCTGGAAGAGTCCCCCACACTACAGTAAGCTCTTTCTTTGTGGCAGACATCCGCTGCCACCCTCTGATGCGACTGTTTGTGCCTGACTGATGCCCACACCACCCACACACCTATCTGCACACCATTGGGCTTGCTCTAATGGATAGACCCTTTCTTGCCCTCAAAGTAAAAAAAAAGTTTACAAACCTGGCAGCACCTCCTGTGCCCGCCACTTGCTCCTCCACCACTGGCTCTGGAACCTCTGCCACCGAAGGTCCAGGGGATGGGGCAGTGACCTCTTCCTCCTCCACCACCGGCTCTGGGACCACCAACTTGGCCCCCCGGTGTTTAATCAGAATAACCAGCGTCTTTTACATTATTATTTTTTTAACCAAGCCAACACCAGCCACACAGTCAAGTCAGTCACCCACCACAAACACTCACCAACAACACGCCAACCAAAACAAACACATCCAGCCAAACCAAACACAGAGCACATGAACTGAACAGTCACACACAGAGAGAGACGCTTTCACCCACACACGCTCTGCACACACTTGAATTTCCTATTTCCGGAATGATCATGGGAACTCATAATACTTTTTCCAAATGGCCAAACCAAGCAAACTTGACTGAACCGAATGTCCAAACCCAAACTCGGTGACCGGACCGAACGCCCAAACCGAACGCCCAAGCTGAATCGGACCGAACCGAATTCCTGAACCCGAACCACGATCAGTTCACCCATCCCAAGGGGTTGGGGGTCCAGATTTCAGGTCCTGTCACAGCTACTGGGTCCAGTCTGGTGACTGAGGCCAAGCTGCATGGTGGTACTGGGAAAAATCTGTGACATTGGCTTTGGATGCCACCACTGCAATCCCTTTGTGTGACACAACTGGGGCTGGCCTGTAGATACAGGCCGGTTATGGACAGCCAGGTTTTACCCCAGGCTTACATGCCTACGCCATCTCCATCTCCTTGCTGGGGGATCATCTGGCCCTAGCTACCGAAGAGAAGATTTGGAAAGGGGAATTTCTAGTTATGTTTAGGTTACTTCATGGGGAGGAGCTGGGCTATGAGAATTCTGGAGGCGATAAAGAGAGCAAGGGTAGATGTAAGAAGCCCCTGGTCCCAAAAACATGGGAGAAATGGGCTGCCTGTTTTTTTATTTACATGGGGGGATGGCTTATAGGTTTCCAAGCAGGGCCTGGCAGTTGATCCAATATGCCGCAATTATACAGAAGGCATATGATGATTTGGGGGGGACAGTCTGGCTCGAATATGACAAAATGTTTTGGCACACACCCACTGGGACATCATTGATTACAATATGGATTCACAGATTATGGCCCTGCACCACCGTGTTGCTGGCATCTGGACTGGGTGTGGGGTAATTCTCCCAGGGCCTTCAAAGAAGGCTTCGGGAAAACCAGTTTGCTGGGCTTTTAATGGGAAAGATTGTTTTCGTGCCCGATGTAAGTACGTGCACACCTATTCCAGCTGTCGGGGTGGCCACCCAGCCTCTTTGTGCTTCAAAGGACATTACTAGACTGGAAAGTCGAAAGTGGGAAATGGAGGCCCGAAACCAGATCTGCAAGGGGGCATTGGGGGTCAGCATGCCTGTGGGGACCAGGGTTTTGGTACCCAAGCCAATAAAGCTAGAGGTGCTCGGGCTCCTCTTACAGCTGTATCCCAACAAGGTGGACATGGATTACCTATGACTAGGGTTTTCTGAGGGGTTTAGGATTCCTTACAAGGATCTCAGGGTCTGTCAAAGGGCTCACAACTTGAAATAAGTTCAAGGAATGGAGGGGGTTGTATGGGACAAAATTAATAAGGTGATTGTGGCCAGACGAGTGGTGGGACCATTTGACTCACCTCCTTTGGGTGCCTTGAGGTGCTCCCTACTGGGACTGGTTCCCAAAAAGGCCCTGGGTGAGTACCGATTGGTACACCACCTGTCATACCCTAGGGGTAATTCTGTCAATGACGGGATTGATTCTGGGCTGTGCGTTGTGCAGTATACATCATTCCCTTTTCTCGGGATGGGCGGGCTCTCAGGAGTGTGCCAGGCTAATGTCTGCATTTGCAGCAGTGGCGGATGAGCTGGGCACCCTGCTCGCTATCGAAAAGACCGAGGACCAAGCAACCCGGCTTTCCTTCTTGGATATCTTGATCAACACAGTGGTGGGCACATCAAGCCTTCCTCCTGATAAACTTTCCTCCCTGTGGATCAGTGTCGGCTCCCCCTGCAGGGTGTTTGGGGCGGTGCCCCCCAAAGCACTGCGGGGGCCACTGTCGTGGAAAAACTTTTTTTAAAAAAAAATGTGTGCCGCCACTTATGATAGCTACAGCAGCCTCTGAGCTGCTGAAGAGGCTGCTGTAGCTGTCACTGAACTTGTTCTCCCTCCTGGGACCCACCCACTCCACTGGGAGAGGGAGTGGATCCCCGAACGGACAAAAAGGCTCAGCTGCTCAGCCACCCAAAGCATTTCCCTATGGAAAACA